>OX596215.1:13698717-13727042 GCA_951394215.1 Glyphodes perspectalis
CCAAGCTGGTATACCAGGTATGGCGGCCGCATACCAACGCGCCTTTATCAATACAAAAAAAGAGCTAAAATAAGATTTATCAAAAAAGTCAATCGTATTAGGAAGACCTAACGACTTAGTGTTGCTATCTAACGGATATTATAATTATAAAAATCTTATAACAATGTAGCATACTTTTTAACCCTAAAGAAGTAAGGCTGAGATCACACACATGCACGTGATTAACGAGAGTTAAAAGCACGCCAGTTTATTTTGGGGTTAAACATGCCTTTAAAATGCGTGTTTTAAAGCTATTTTAGTCCCATATTTTTGGCCCAAGCTTCACACACTTACATCACAACCTACACATATGGATACTAGCCTGTATCGTCAAGTTCACATGCGTTCGTAGGATAAACGCAATGAAGTTATACTATAGCAAGCTTGGGTCGCGTCAGGATGTGATCTATCAGCAAATTTATTCTGAGGCAATATTGAATTACGACTTTGGAATTACAGTTCAACATACTGATGTTTAGACCCATATCTTACGTACTGAGAACATTGGTTACAGATAACTATTGATTGGTTACAAATATTGAGGCTCTACAATTATGGCGGGGTCTTTCCTATTTGGTAACCTTTCGTTAGATAATTCCTACTAAAAAAACTACTAAATGGATTTTAATGAAACTTTAGAATAATATAGCTAACTAATTAACTAACTAAACTTCACGCCACTTCCCTAGCGGGGTAGGCAGCTATAATAGCATAATATAGCTCATACACCCGAATAACATATAGGCTATGTTTCATCGATATACCACGTGAGCGAAGCCGGGGGCAGAAGCTAGTATGAAATGGTTGGTGAAATAAAATGGTTGGTGAAACGAAAAGTTGTCCAAACGGAAAAGACATTACGACATCTACGCTTCTATTGAGCTTTTGAATATCGAGCAACTGTCATCAAAACAAAATTAAACTAATTAAGTTAAATAAATGCCCAAATGTAATATTTCCGAAATAAAAGAGATACGAACTTAATTTCAAATGTGTAATACCATTTCAAAATAAACAAACAGGAAATGGAGTAGGTAGTAAGGTCTTCGCAAATTTAACGATCTATACATTTGTTTGTTTAGCTTCCCACACTATATTAATTATAATAAACCTTCAATTGTTAACGAATTGATTTATTATGAAGTAGTACTGGCCTATTTGTCGAATTTCTATTTTAAAATCTATATTTTTTACCATAACACATGGGTTATATGTACGTACTACTCTTCAGTGAGAGTTCCGAATGTTACTTGGAAAATATCTACCAATACTAATCGTCATACGAATTTTGCGAAAGTTTTTTTATTTCTCAAATATTCTACTTTTTTATAAGAGTCCCGCTAACAACCAAATAAACATTACATTGTGACTATACAGACATATACATACATGAGCCATGGCAGACAGAAAATATTTAGCGACGAATTGCCGTAAAATATATAAAAGTAGGATAATAACTAATTCGTTGTTGCATCAAATACATATACAATGTGTCCCAAAATTCAAACACAAGCCGGCGCCATAGGGTGGAAGGACAATTGAACATGGTCTTGACTACATCAGAACAAAATAAGAAAAAAAGTCTTTCTCAATTTTTTTTTAATTACAAAATAAATTATAAAATTCTTCGAAAATTAAAAAAAAAAACAGATATATTTGAAAAATTGTGATCGTTGTAATTTAAAAAAGTGGAAATTTTTTAAGAATTTCATAATTTATTTTGTAATTAAAAAAATTAAGATAGTTTTTTTCTTATTTTGTTCTGAAGTAGTCATGACCATGTCCACGGTACGGCGCCGGCTTATCGTTGAATTTTGGGACACTTTGTATATGCAAAATTTATTTTTGCATACGCGTTTCGTGAACGCGAATATTCGTCACACCACAATTAATTAGTGCGTTTGTTCATACATAAACATCTAAATCATACATAATATCCTAAATTAAAAATATGCAAATAATCATCTATTTTAATTCGGCAGTGTGTAGAATTGATAAATAAAATAGAAAGCTGAATACTGGCTAACGAATGGTACATATTTGAACGATAAATAAATATTTAGAGAATCAATAATGCCTTAGGAATAAATAGACAGGTACTGAAAACATAATTTGTTTACATGTTTGTCATAAATAACATAATCAAGTGCCGCCGTATACTGCAGGTTAGCGTAAACAGTGTCAAGACAATGGCGAATGGAAGTAACCGTTATAGCACTTTGAGAACAGCTATTATTATATATAACACAATTTTAACTCAATATGACAATTATAACTTGCCCAAAAAAAATCTTGAAGACTAGATAAAGTTCTTAAACATTTAAAAACGTTTTTTTAATTATAAATTTGTCCCCTTATTCACAAATGTATTGCATTTTAGTATGATTATAGTCGCTGAATATATTTCTATTTAATAAGAACGGAGATATAACTATTGAAAAGCTTCTTTTAATACTGTCTCACAGCTTATGAATAAAGGGGCTTAAACAAAAATAAAAGCTGTTCCCACAATTCACTAACACAGTGTGTATTCAATGAAAAATGCTCACTTCATAGTCGACGTGTTGGCCGAGCTCCTCACAAGAGGTGGGGGTGGCTGCTGACCCATCGCCATTGTTATTGCACTGTTCGGAAACTGAAATAAATGATAAACACAAATGTTTTAACGTCTCAGGAAACCAACGCGATCTCAAACGCGACTGCCGTAGTGTCCCGTTAACTTTTATTATATTTACAGCTTAGTTGCAGTTTCGAATCTTTCACATTTAACATTGCTGCCTAGAAACATTTACCTACATCATGTTCGGCGGTAACATTTAAAGAACGCTTTCATTTAAATTTTCATTAAGACAATATATTAATCGCTCACAAAAGAGGTTTTTAAGAACTCAATCAATCAATTAACTTTTTTAAAACTGTCATAATATTGTGCTTGCATTTTTGAAAGAGTTTCTGAGAAATGAAATTACAAAATAATGATAAGTTAAAAATGAAATTCATATCCAATTTCATTAACGTGAAAATAATACATTAATGAGTCATCATTATTGTAACCAACCTAAAACATTTTTTTTTTCATATAATTTGTCAAGTTGTTGAACTATTTTGAATATGAAATCAAGCAGACTATTGTCACGATCGAACTATACCTAATATAATGGTCGTTCATCGCGTTGGTTTGTTCAAAGCACTATATGGAATATTGTATCGAGCTCAGTTCAAACGCAATAATGCAATTCAAATAAAAGTGAGGAATCGTTCAAAAATGTAATGCAAATAAAAAAACTGTGGTGTGAAACTTATCGAGTAATAAGCGGTTATTAGGACTAGCATAAGTGTGAATTACCCAATAAGGAGGTAAGAAGTATACATACATACATACATACATAAAATAAATATTTAACAATAAATTGAGTTTTGTAGTAATAATACATGGATAGTAATACAATAAGAAATGCTTTTATATAGTGTTTAATTACAAAATAAATGTACTATTTGGCCAATAGTATGAAATCAAAGGCCAGTTGTGTGAGCTTCAATTCAGGACGCAATTCTTATCGTAACGTTATCACTCCTACACAAAAACAGAATACTGTAACCGTCATTTAACATTACGCAATAAAAGTTAAAATTGACAATAAGCTGAATTTTGCAAAAAAAAAGTTGGTATCTTTCGCAAAACTACCTATCTAACTTAAAATAAAGGAAAATAAAATACTTCTAGCAAATAACTCCTGTCTTGATATCTCTAAATACGCCTTATTTACTGAAATTTCTTTGACAAGTCTGGTACAGCATTATCGCATAAATATTACTTATAATAGAAACGCGAAAATTTGTATGATTGGATGGATGGATGTGTGGATGTTTGTTACTCTTTCGCGCAAAAAGTACTGCATTGATTTCAATAAAACTATACAATAGTATAGCTCATACGTTAGAATAACACATAAGCTATGTTTCATCGACGTACCACGCGAGGAAAGCCGCGGGCAGAAGCTAGTAAGTTCATAAGAATATCGTAGCCTATAGCCTCAATGACTCTTTTGTAGACAATAAATTACCTATGAAATGAGTCTTTAACAGAACAAACAAGTGATCATACATTACCGACAACTAATTAACAGGACTTAACTTAGCATCAGATAAAATATTCGTATATACGAAAAATGTCTACCAAACTATAGACTTACAGCTATATTTGTAGGTATTTGTTTAAGACCCAACAAAGTGACTTTGAACGGCAGTCGACTTTGTTAATAGAAGTCTGACTACCTAACAAATTATAAAGTTCTGAATGGTAACCATACTTCAACCGAGAAAAAAGGTGTATCTCAAGGGCGGATCCAACTTTCAAATCATATATTATATCATACTATAAAGAGGAAAAATTTGATTGTTTGTTTGTTTGCATTGAGTAGGCTCTGAAACTACTGGACCGATTTGAAAAATTCTTTCACCAATAGAAAGCTAATTTGTCAGCGAGTAACATAGGCTATATATTATTCCCGTATTCCCACGGGAACGAGAGCTACGCGAGTGAAACCGCGGGACACTGCTAGTTCAGTCATACAGTCAGTCTTGTCCAGTCAAATTTATCGTGGGAGTCCTCAATAGCAGGTTCACAAGTCAATAGTCGACCTGGAGCTCGCCGTAGGTACATCTTCGCTTAAATTTCAGCTGTTCCAATTGCGATGACACTACCAGGTACCAAAGCTCCGCGACATGAGTGGTCGAGGGGAGTCATGACACCTGGATCCGTTGCTTTGTTTGTATTTCGGTTAACGTTACATTTGCGATGATGCTGTAGCAATCATCCGCGATGCGAGGGGTTGATGGTAGTCAATATTTTGGATCTTGACATATCTTTGATCTGACTGTATGTACATTTAGTTTAACTTGCAACTAACGTTTGCAATGATGCCGTACCAATGACCTCCGATGCGAGGGGTCGAATAGTCATGACCCGTGAACCTTGATATATTTTTGGATTGACCGCGTTAGTATATTTATGTTTAACTTTCAGCCAACGTTTGCGATGATGCTGTACCAATGACCCCGATGAAGAGTCGGAGTAATTACCTGTTGGCTCCGCTGATGCTGCGAGCGGTGCTGCGGCATCGCGGCCGCCGCGAACCGCGCCGCCACCTGCGCCTGCGCCGCCACTTGCGCCTACCGAACAATACCACTAGTTGGGACATTGCCGTACACGAGGGCTCACGAGAAGCCTTTTCCTTCATACACCACACTTTTTTGAGAAGAAAATAATTTACGAGAATGCCTTCCAGTACAACACGTTTGGGATAAGGTATTGCCTTCTATTTGCAATACATGGGCGTTTGCGTGCCTTCCAGTATATTTCGTACTAGTGCGTCTAGGTTACAAGGCCAACTATCTGCGAGCTTTAGGAAACCGGATGTATTCGTTACTATTGACTAAGTACTTATCAGTATTAGATATCAAATTCAATGACGAATGATAATAATGACGACATAATATCATAAAAATTACAAGAACAGCCTTTGGCTATCATACGGATACGGAAGTTAGGGATACGCAGTTTATTTACGAATGACGTCACAGTCCGTGGCCTACATCATTGAAAATATAGAAAGAAGGAAACACTTTCAGCACATATAAACACACTACACATTATGTAAGTAACAATGGTAAATAAGCCACGGAAATGGTCACCCCATTCAGCTTAGGCCGTGACATCCGGGATGCTATGACGCTGATATTCTGTGGCACCAGTAAGAACCCAGGTTGACATTGCAATGCTTTATACAGAAGCTTAATTGTATCAAAAGTAACGAATAAAGACACTGTGTTAGTAACGAATACATGCGGATACAAAAATTCTCGTAACTTTTATAGTCCTTAACGCCTTAGTCCTTATAATTCCAGCCTTATTAACTAATGGTGGTGACCAACACGATTATCCAGCCAACCGTATGGGCAAGATTACTTTTAAAAGCCACGAATCTGTATTTAGAAACCAAATTGCAATTCCTCTTTCTCGACATAGACTATCTTGAATTATATCAACATTGTGTATAATCAAAATACGGCTACAATTTATACGACATTTGTCAAACGGACAGTCGATTACGACTATGCGAAATGTAGTACGAATCAAAACCTCATCAGTTGCTTACCGGTTTGAATGAACTGAAATCCAGGACTCAAAATGCTTTTTTGGAACCTGGAAACTTTTTGATCTTTCCGAAACCGAAACACCGTAACACCATGGGAACCATATAAGTAGGTGTCATATTTATGAATGAAATAATAGTAAAGTAATAAGATTCACAGCATATGAGAGTTTTCCTTGGAGTATCAACATCAGATTTAGCCCTACCGCCCGTACAGATAACGGATTTAGAGATTCCTCACTGTTATTTACATTGCAATAAATAAAAATTTCAAAAGTGCATTAAAAAAAATCATGGTAAGCGAGCGCTTAAGACTCGAAATGTCCTTCACCTTCTAATCTCACACCGCTCCCTCGTTTGTCGTGGCAGCGTTTTGTTCAATATATTGTTTATGTATATCGGACAAATGCGGTAAAATGTCAGCACTTGCCTTAGAATCAGAATAGCTCCTTAATCGCGTGTAGAGGAAATTCGCAACTTAAGTAATATTCCTTTTTAAAAATGTAGCCCTAATCGTAATTCACCCTGGATTTTTGAAATCTATATATTTAGTATTAATACCACTAGCTCGGCGTCGTCATGAAACATACCTGCACATTCAAACAAACTATGGATGACGAACCATGATTCAAATTGTTTTTCTGGAACATTTTAATGTTTATTCCCTTAGTTAGATTATGAACCCTATTTGTTAGTGAGCCGCTTCGTGAAATTGTAAAGCAATGACAAAGAAGTTTGTAGTGTGTTTAATTTACATTATTATAAATTATCGCCACATCTACACCGATAACGATCACCACCGAACGAGCCAGAGGTCAGATGTTAGCCTATTCTCAAAAATGTAAAGGAAAAACCTGCTGTATCACCTTTAAAATAAAAAGAGGTTTTTCTATTATTCCAATCAGGATCCGGGTTCATTCCATTGTGCCAGTTTCAGGAATTAGCTTCAATCAAGATCTTCTGGGAATATTGCCTGGTTGGTATTGAATACCTAGTAAAGACTAAGTTAAGTTTTCGGAGAGTTGTATGAGAGCAGTAAACAACAGTGATTTCTCTCAAGATATTAGAAGCCCATCGCGCTACATGGGGGGGGGGGGGCAACTGACTAGAAGATATTCCATTTAAGATATAGGTACGACTAACTTCATCATTTTAACAATAGTAATTACACAAAAAGTATACATTTGCTACTACTGTTACATCTATAGGTGGGTGGTGTGCGTACCTGCGCGAGCCGAAGCACGTGCTGCGTCTGCGCTTGCGTGAGCGTGCCGGGCGAGAGGCTCCAGCCGCTGGCCAGCGCCTGCACGGCGGCCGCGGACAGGCCGGCGGCCGAGTGCGGCAGCTGCATAGCCGCCGAGGCGGGCGAGTGCCGCTGCGCGGTGGCCCGGCGGCCGCGCGTCGACGCGCCGCCCACGCCGATGCCCACGCCCGCGCCGCCCACGCCCACGCCCGGCGCGCCCGGCGGCGGCGCCGGCGGCGCGCGCGTCCACTGCCCGCCGCCCGACACTGCTCCTGTCGAAAGAACGCCGCTTTGTAAACACTCCTTCTCTTGCACATAGTACGATGCGATTTGTCATTACGCTGCATCCTGTATGTAGCCGGCTGGAGTTCAGACTCCAACCGGCTAAAATAGGTATTTCAGCCGGCTACATGTACAACACACCTGTGTTGTATCAGTACAACAGAGATCGCTAGTCGGAGATTTATGTATTTATGAAGACACCCATAGTGACGAACGTAGTAATATAGGTCCTTCGTCCTTCTTTTATATTATGTCCTCGATTATCGGATCAGGGTCGATTATAAAACAGTTCTAATATATAATTGTTCAAATTATGACAGTTTTACATCACATTTGACGATTACGAAATCATTGTGGTGCAATTTTAACACAGAAAAGGGTTTCTCACGTGCTACCATAGATTACAAAAAGGATTAAGGTACCTTTAACTGCATTGCTTAATTTTTTTACTTTCTGCAGTGGGGCATGATGATGCTTGAAATGCAGTTAATCGTTTTTTTTTTTTTTTTGAGAGGACGTCGGTAATTTGCCGAAGGCGACCTTTACTACCTACCGGGCTGGCGTGGGGAGCGGGAAACTCTCACCCCTAAGCAGTTAATCGTATACATGCCATTTCAGTATGGCTTATGACCATGTCCATGTTTTAGGATAGATGACCGACTAGGTACTACATGTATGCTTCGAATTCGTTTTTGTGCTTAGCAGACTATTTTTAGATGGCTTGGTGATAAACATAAGCAGCTCTTCCTCTTTAAGTGCTTCTCATAATCTCTTTCCTCATATATTTAGTATTCCTACGTCATTAGACGTCCTTAGTAGACGTACGTAACTGGTATTAGGGCCAGCCCCAGTACAAAAATGTTGCTTAGGCATTACGACAATGAATCATCCTAATACAAAGTGACAAGCATAAGTGATTTGAATTACAATACGCGCCAGACTTTACATTTTAACTAATGACTTAATGAAATAGCCAGCAATTCCTGATATAAACGTTTTTGACGTCATAAACTTAAAAATCATCATCTGTTACCAAAAATTGTAATGAATAACATATGTGCATTGTATATTGTTTTTATTTTTATTTAATTTTATATTGGTTGGACAACATTTTTATACTCATGTTTTTCCAAATAAAAATCTCAGGAAAACCGACTGCTCCTACTTATAGCCTTGAGTGAAGCTAGTCAGTAATTAAACTGTACTTTATGTCAAAGAGATAAAGAACATATTGCATTGCAAATGCGGAGGTAGCAAACCTTTTTGCAATGACTTTGTTTACCTTGACCTACAGCCATGAGATTATATAGACATTTACAGAAAATATAGGCAGGGCTTTAACTTTCAGTTCTATTAAATTAAGACTTGCTACTATATTACTACTAAGTGAAATACAACTGATCCTTTCTAGCAAAAACTCTGCTTACTCTTTGGAACTGGGTTAAAACCTAACACAAAGCATCTTTTAAAGTTTTTGTTAAGAGTTTCTTCAAATATTTATGTTACCCACTTATGTCAGTGTCATATGGGAAATAATTTGCCAATTACAAAATGACCTTGATTAGTTTCTAAGTGGGCCTTTACACAATAAAACAATATATTAAACAAGGTTTAAGCCATTGATTGAATTTCTAATTTTACTAATTTGAATTAATTTAGGTAGTTAATTTTACTTAATTTTACTACTAACAATTTTAAAATACTAACATTATTTTATTTAAGTTTTATTATAGTTACAGTTGTAAAATTTCATAATTCTTCAGATTGGGTTTAAACCAAGTAGTAACTTTTTTGCTGAGTCTGAAAATGTTCTGAGCCAAATAATTGTCAGAGAGTAGCCTTATCTGTTGTACTTATGTTAGAAAACTATTATGCACATCAGATGTAATTAATACAATTAGAGCCTTCATGGTCATTCATTGAACATTGGACTGATTGAATTATGGTACCATTTAAATCACCTACAATTCTTTCCATGGAATACTATATAGATATTTTTTTTTAAATAAAATCATTTAAACAGCTTTCCTGTTAGTCATAATTAGCAATAAATCACCATAGTATGACATGTGCCTAACTTAATTTTATCATAATTAATTAAAGAGGCCAATAGATTACATTATATTTGGTTAAAACAATATCATAATAATGCTTACATTGATTGTCAATTTTTCCATTTTGGTATTACCAATTATAGCTCACCTTTGATATATAGAAGATCATATATGTTAAAATTAGCCCCCCTATTAATAACAATTTAATAAAGAAGGGGTCACATTTTTGATGTGTGTCTTTTAATTTCTTGAGTGAATAAATGCTGTATGGGATTAAATTGTTTGTTTGTAGAAAAATAATCAGTTTTTTTTAAGACCACCATTCCTATTTGAGACTCTAGAAAATAAAAATCTTTTAGAAGAATCAATGGAAATCTGATTTATGCTATAACAAAGCAAACTACAGACCTTTGTACCTTTACAATTTAAATAATAATATTGTTTAAAATAATATTTACATCTTATAACTTTACTTCTTAGTTATAATTCTATGATAGTGATATCTTAAATAGTGTTTTAAATCCCACATAAAATGGGAAATGTATACATCTTATACTTGAATCTCCATAGAAAATTTGTAAAATTTTGGCTACATTACCAATTCTAGTTTGATGAATTGTAAAATTTGATGAATTTCTAGTTACTTACTTACCTATATGAATTGTGTTTTTTAATATTATTATATGTTATATAGTATTGAATATAATTTTTGATTACTAAATAAACTATAGGACTTCTTTTCTTTGTGAAAGAATTATATTCAAATATTCTACTGTCTTATATTAAGTAAGCCTAGCTATCTTATTTTAGGTAAGTAATAATAACTTAAGATAGGTAAGGTTTGGTATTTGGTATTTAGTATTTGTAATTCTACAGCAGGTACTATGACTAAAGCAAATGTACTCATTCTTACCTTTAGCAGATATAAGGAGCTGTGAGTCGACCACTTTGTTAGGCCAGTATTCCTCGAACTCTGTCCCGGGAGGAAAATAGCTTTTAATGTCTGACAAACTTATCACAGAACACGTTTCACTCGCAAACAGTTCATTTCTGATCCCCTGCACTTTGCAGCAGAACTTCAGGTACGACAGGTCCCAGCCTTTTAACTGATCGGCCTTCAATTTCAAATTGTCCGTTTCACCTTCAAAATAAAATAGAGGAACAAACTTTTGACTATCTCTCACCGTGTACGGCACCACCGATTCCTTATTGATACGAATAAAACCACACTTGTCCTTGCTATTGGTAGTTCCCCGCAATAGCTTGTTATAGCACACATCCAAGAAGTTATAAAATTCATAAGCGTCCGATAACCGCACTACTAGGTCCTTCTGAGTGAAGGGTTCCCGGCCAAACTGACCGTCACAATGTCTGTTGTTGATCTCGTTCAGGAGCCGCGCCTCGATCTCCGTGATGTAGTAGCTCCTGATGCAGGTGCAGGAGTAGATGTCCGCATGGAGGTAGTTCAGGTACTTGTTGAGGAGCTTGATCTCCACCATCCGCACTGCCACGTACTTCTCGCCCGACCGGTAGATGTACGGGATGTGGCACTTGCCCAGCATGTCCCAGCCGAAGTGGCCCTTCCAGCTAGCCTCGTCCGGCGCCGGCGTCTTCTTCTCGGCGTCGGGCGCCGGCCGCGTGTCCACGGCGGGGGCCCCCGGCTTGCGGGCCAGGAAGTTCAGGATGCCCATCTGCCCGCCGGGGCCCGGGGGCACCCCCACCAGCGCGCCGGGTGGAGGCCGCGCGGCGGCGACCGACGCCGCCAGCGCCTTCGCCTTATTCGCCTCCACCATTTTGGCGGCCAACTCCCTAATCTCGGCCTCATCGGGCCGCTCCGTCTTCACCTTGACCGGCGCGTCCGTCATGTTTACGGCACCAGCCTCGTCTTAAGCTAAGTTCAAAATACTACGGAGGCGTATCACAGCACATTCCGGCCCTGGGCTACATCCTGAACCGTTCGGTTAGCACTTTTCAGTCATGATGATGTACGTAAACAATCGCGCACACCGTGCGTGACATAAACTTATCACTTCACTACACTTGACAGATATCAGGAGTTTCGATTTCCTGTAATATTTATAGTAAAACACTTCGCACTAAAACTTTGCACCGATGATTGTGTCCATGTGACGAGGGTCGATGATTGTTTGCCGCTGGAAAAGCCAAGTTTATTGAGTAGCCGCCACAAACTTCTGCACAAATGTTTTCTATGCGATTATTTTGTAAATAGAATCAAATTCTAATTATTTAGGTTTCTCAATAGCTTGAAAAAAATATTTTAGATTTTACCACGCTGTGGTAGGTAAGGAACATGAAACCCAAATTTTGTGTTCTGTTCAGGGAAATGCCCAATACCGTAATGTAGTCTCGTGGGGAGTGCGCATCAATTCATGTACATTTTTCACCTTTTGGTGACTCAGCTCGACAAAATGGCCGCCGACAAGGCTTTGTTGGCCAATCAGGCGCTGGCTTGCAGCTAAACATACCTACAAAAAGTTCTGTCCATGACGTCGACGCACTCCCCATGAGACTACTTCTCAAGGACTTTTCATTTAGTTATAGTTTTGGGTCTAAAAATAGCTGAAAACTGGTGAGACAAACTGTAGCAAGCATCAATAGAATAGACGGATTGTTAAAAATCTACATTATATAGGAAAATTCGTTTAAAAACGAATGCACTGATAACTTAATAATAATTTATGAATGTACTTTTACAAAGTAGTCACTATGACTAGTCTCGTTACAGAGTTTTCGAAATGGTAAGGCCATTCATCTGGCCTTGATATTCAAATATGAACCTTATATCTTTAGGTTACAGTAGTCGACTTACGTTCGGTTATCATTTTGCGCCTTATGATCGCGTGGACCGAGACTAGCCGACGCGCGCATTCCATGAACAATAATCCCCTACGCGAGCGAGCGAGACAGCGATAACTAAAAAGTAGATGTCAAATGTTTAGGTATTTTACTATGAACGTAAAGAGAACGTAGGTAGGTATATAATGCAATTACAAGCTTACGTAAGCACCTCTAACCTACTTTGTGGCGAAGTAGTTTAATACAAATCTAGCGGTTTTTGGTTGATTTAGCTTTTTGGCTGTAACCTACTTATCTCAAAACGAAGACTCGTTTGCCTACTATTGTATGTACAAAGGTTAAAATCTTTGCTACTTATTGATTAAATTGGGTATCCCATAAACGTACTAAGTTCAAAGTACAAGTTTCGGATACAGGGCCTATATAAAAAAAGCTTTAAATAGAAAACTTGTTTCATTAAATTCATAGTAAGTAATTATTGTGCTCGTTACTTGAGTATTGAGGTCAACATGGTCAACAAACGAGGACAGATTTTTGTCGACGCCTGTATTATCCTTACCGAATATCTAAATACCTACCTGGTACTAATCCAACAGATTTAAAATCTATCGTAATAATTAGGCTATGACAACAACGTTCGAACTTTAAATTAGATTAAAATTTGCTAGGAACTTATTACTTATTGCCGCCACCACTCTTGATTTGCTCCATTCCAAATTCAAATATTAAAAAGAAAATTGTAGATAAAAAGAAAAATAGGTATACATTAATCGAGAATAATCGACATGGCGATGGAATACTTAATAAAGAGACTAGGTGTGGGATCGAATCTGCGACTCGCGCGCGACCTCGCACGCGTAGTGCACGGCCGCGGGCACGGAGCGATCATAAGCTTGCATACCTAAGAGTATATGTGTATGAGTACATAACATTATTCATGAACTAGCAACCGCGACTTGGCCCGCGTGGATTTTATTTCATTTTTAGGGTTCCGTACCCAAAGGGTAAAAACCCTATTACTAAGACTACTGTCCGTCCCATGAACGTGATATTTAAATATACAGTGGAATTTTCACAGATGATGTATTTCTGTTGCCTCTATAACAACAAATACTGAAACAGAATAAAATAAATATTTAAGGGGAACTTCCATACTACGTATAAACGTGATTTTTTGGCCTTTTTTATGCTCAATAATAGTACTAAAAAACCAGCCAAGTGCTTGTCGGACTCGTGCACGAAGGGTTCCGTACCATTATCCATCTATACAACATTAAAACCTTTTTTTTAGTCGATCGATCAATCGATAGAGCGAGAAACGACAAAAAAAAATCACGTGTTGGAGGTTACGTTGGTGTTTGGGTACCCCCTTTATATATTTATTTTAATTTAATGATTTATTTTTATTGAGAACATAAGTACAACTAAATATTCTGTAAACATTTCAAGCGTCTATCTGTTGCGGATATTAATATCGAGCAAAAAACGGCAACGTCTGTTGTATGGGAGCCCCCTTTAAATCCGGTGGTAGATCCTAATTGTTATATTTTGTACCTATATCTTGACGATTTATTTTGAGTTTGAGTTTGAAAAATATTTATTTTAGTTTAATTATTTATTTTTAAAGTGAATATAGGTACAACTAAATATTCTGTGAATAATTCAAGCTACCTGTTGCCGTTATTAATATCGGCATAATAGTCCAAGAAAATAGGCCTTTAAATACGAATTTGAGGTAAATACTTGAATTTTTGATATAAGTTACTTTGAAAGATTTAAAAACGATCTGTGAAAGTTTTTTGTAAAATCACCCCCGAGAACATTGAAAAAAAAAATAAAAAGTATTTGTTTTTGAAATTTTGGGAAAACGGTAAGTAGTAGAAAAAAAAGGTTTAAATAAAAGTTGTAGAGCATCAGATTTTATAAAGAAATGCCCTGTTTATGTTTTCGCTAACATTAAAATTATCCGAGATAGGGCGGTTAGAAGCTTGGGGATGATAGTAAATAGTCCGGTCAGTTTTCCATTTTGATCTGAAAGGATAGGACCAACGGGAAAATTTGTGTGTGCACTAGATATTTAACAATTTAGAAATTCAGGTCTCTGACACATCAGGTTAGCTTAAAAAAAAGCGCGGAAGATCGAAAAAGGCAAATAACTCATGAGTAGTGCAAAATATTGAAAAATGCTAAAGGTAAAAGCTATAGATAATTGAATTTCCTCCAAAAATGGTATCTGCATATTTTTTCATAAGTGCGATGCTTTTCGCAAAAAACACGCCTAAGTGTAAAATTATTTAAAAATGTTTATCTTACAAGTTTTTCTCAATAAATAATAATGCGTATAGCTACATTATTAAGTCTATTTTTCAATAATAAGCAGCACTTTAAAAAATATTTTTTCCTTACTAAGATGAAATTTTTTTTTCTCATCTAGACGGGTTTTTAATGCAGAATTAAATCCTTTGGTTTATGCGAAATCCGTCTACTTAGTACCTGTAATTTATTAACTTTCATTGAATAAAGAGAAATGATCAGTAGTGACTGCCTGACCGAGTCAGGATTTCTTGCCAAAACCGAAACCGAAACCGAACATTAGGCAGCTCTCTTAGTTTTGGCTTAGGTTGACATAGCATGTTGAAATGAAGTGTATCTTTACTTTTATGTCTCCTGACCCGGTGTCTATCTGTAATAGTGAGATTAGAAAAAAATATTGGTTTACTTTTTTTTACTTTGTTTAAATAAATTTGAATGACAAATACAGCGCGTTTAAGTTCCCTGTGACGTCACTTGTTCCGTAAATGCGCCGCGCTCCAGATTTTTGAAGCGCTGTATCTTTGTAATTTTCCAAGTATTCGATAAAGCAAAAAATACGTATTCAATATTTTGATAATTTTACTTACGAAACAAAACAAATATTTGAATTTTTGCCATTTGCCAAAAACCCTTCACAGTTTAACGTTTTATCAAGAACAAAAGCCTAGAAATCCAACTCACTGAACAAGTTCTTAAGCTAGACATACTCATCGACCAACCGGATATACCAATATACCAATACTGAGGAACCTCTTAATAAGTATTAATAAAATTAATAAAATTATAATAGAGTAATGCCAGCTTATACAGTTGCTTCTTGGAACATCAATAGCCTGGTCGTTTATGTTATTATGTTGAAATATTACTCCCATAGCATAACATTGATGTACTGCTTGTCTCTGAAGCACAACTAATATTCATAAGTGCTTTATTGAAGTCTATGTAAATAAAGATAAGTTCAACAGCATTAAAATCAAGGCCTATCACATTTACTCAATCTTCCATCCAGACGGGACTGCTCATGCAGGAACTGCTGTGATTGGGAAAAGAAATATAAACCATAAAGTACTACCAAAATATAAAACAGTACATCTGCAGTTAACATGGTGCAAGATGAACATGGTCAGCTAAAACATACAACATAGGAAAATCAATTCACTGACTATTTTAGGACCACTTGTTATAGATTTATTAATTCAGACGTGACTCCCATGCAAAGAATGTTGCATTTGAGTCTAAATTCTTTGCATGGGAGTCACGTCTGACTCTTCCAAGAGGACGAGAGCTGAAGAAAACCCTTGACAAGAACAACGTCTACGTATTCAGCACAGGTCAAACAAAATATTCGACAAGCTCTATGGTGCATTCCGCAGTGATCCTTTTTTTTTTCCCGTGTGTAATCCGTCATTAAGTATTTAGTAAGTATTTACGCATGGTATTTATCATCTTATGTTGGTGAGCTGATGATGGAAGGTACAACTCCTTAACGATTAGGTATTAGTTTATGATTATTTAAATATTGATATCTTCGACAATTGTAAGACGATTTTTAGACTTTTTTTTATTCAAAAGGGTATATCCTTGAGTTGGTCTTATTGGCACCAAATCTGGATCTGATGAAGGAATCTTAGGCAAATCGAGGGAAACCCTCAAGTATTATAGGCGTGTACAATCTATTTTAGTTATTTTCTAAAACAATTCAAGTATTTACGTCTGGTATTAGCCGATGATGGAAGGTATAACTCCTTGAAGATTAGTAGTTTTAAGTAATTCTTTAAACATTAAAGGCTCGTTATACCTTTTCGTCTTTAGTCTCATTAGACCGGCACTGTCTCATTATAGCAGCTTATTTTGATGGTCTACCTACCTTTTAATAAATTTCACTTTACTATTGGGTACCGACATATCTGCGGGTTTTGCATGGAAGTAGAATAAGCACGCGGTCGAGGTGCGTGCACTGCGTAAAATCTGCGGTGTATCGCTCACAGACTGCGTTCGGAACACTGATGAAAGAAAAAGAGTTGGTCTGAAAGACAACGTCGGAGTTAAGGTAAGAAGAAGCATGCTCTGGTGATCCGGACATGTGGGATAAGTAGATGACGAAAGATTGAGCGAAAGTGGAAGAATGAAGGAGCCGCGGAAGGTCCAGGCTTACCCACCATGACCAAATTGGTCGTGCAGTAACAGAAAAGTGAAGGTAAAAATGTTAAAGTAGCAAGTGAGGTGTGTAAGGATCGTGCCATACGACGTTTGGTTCTCTTGTACCCCACTAGGGAAGTGGCGTGAAATAGCTAGTATGAAGGAATTATTAATGTTAAAGAAGCGAGTGAGGTGTGTAAGGACCGTGCCATATGGCGTTCGGTTTGCTCTACCTACCCTGCTAGGGCATTTTCCTAGCGGGGTAGGCAGAGCGAACTTACTTCACGCCATTACATGAAGTAAGGTATTGACGCGACTACTATAAAGCAAGCTGTGCTTAGGGTTTCTTGGTGTAAAACAAAGGGGGGTTATTAGAGGGGCATTTCCCTAGCGGGGTAGGTAGAGCGAACTTACTTCACGCCATTGCATGAAGTAAGGTATTAACGCGACTACTATGGAGCAAGCTGTGCTCAGGGTTTCTTTGTGTAAAACAAGGGGGGTTATTATATATCCCACAAAATATCCACATTATACGCCACACAATACGCCATAAGCATGCTAAATCGCTAGTCAACAGAGTTAACTGTCGGGAAAGAGATATCCTTGAGTATAATCCACATCCAATTGAAGTCATCGAGGTCACATATTAAAGCCTGGATATCATTAGGGACTAGGGGACTTGTGAAACTTAGTGCCACTGCATCACCAGATGTCTTGATAAAAGCTTTGACCAAACATTAGAAATAATACTGACGGGACTAAACTAGACTAGAGCTCAATGGTAAGGACACGCACCTCTTAACCGAGGAGTGCGGGTTCAAACCCAGGCATGTACCTCTGTATTTTTCAAATCTATGTACGTATTTATTACCACTAGCTCGACGGTAAGGGGAAAACATCGTGATGAAACCAGCAAATTTAAACAACTAGGATTTGTAACCATGATCCAAAATTTGTCTGCTTCCCTTATCTTAGGGTTACGAATGTCAGATCGGCAGTCGCTTCAATGTAATTATCAGACTCGCTAGATCCTAGATCATGGCCTAAGCGGATCCCGTCTAAGCGGATCCCGTCTAAGCATGGAACATATCGCTATGAAGATAAAGACTGACACTACATGAGTACTTACAGCTTGATGTTTCGGCATATCGCGTTTAGTCCAGTCAGTATTATTTCTACTGACAATGCAACGAGAAAGTTTAAAATCAAATATCTATATTCAACAAATCAAACAAACTCTAAACTCGATGGGTTAACGTTACAATTTTTTGCTATATCGAATACTCGGAAAATTACAAAAGTACAGCGCTTCAAAAATCTGTAGTGTCTGGAGTGAGCGCGTCACGGGGACCTTTAACGCGCTGTATTTGTCATTCTTATTTTTTTGAACAAAAGAAAAAAACGAAACCAATATTTTTTTCTAATCTCACTATTACAGATAGACACCGGGTCAGGAGACATAAAAGTAAAGATACACTTCATTTCAACATGCTATGTCAACCTAAGCCAAAACTAAGAGAGCTGCCTAATGTTCGGTTTCGGTTTCGGTTTTGGCAAGAAATCCTGACTCGGTCAGGCAGTCACTACTGATCATTTCTCTTTATTCAATGAAAGTTAATAAATTACAGGTACTAAGTAGACGGATTTCGCATAAACCAAAGGATTTAATTCTGCATTAAAAACCCGTCTAGATGAGAAAAAAAAAATTCATCTTAGTAAGGAAAAAATATTTTTTAAAGTGCTGCTTATTATTGAAAAATAGTCTTAATAATGTAGCTATACGCATTATTATTTATTGAGAAAAACTTGTAAGATAAACATTTTTAAATAATTTTACACTTAGGCGTGTTTTTTGCGAAAAGCATCGCACTTATGAAAAAATATGCAGATACCATTTTTGTAGGAAATTCAATTATCTATAGCTTTTACCTTTAGCATTTTTCAATATTTTGCACTACTCATGAGTTATTTGCCTTTTTCGATCTTCCGCGCTTTTTTTTTAGCTAACCTGATGTGTCAGAGACCTGAATTTCTGGATTGTTAAATATCTAGTGCACACACAAATTTTTCCGTTGGTCCTATCCTTTCAGATCAAAATGGAAAACTGACCGGACTATTTACTATCATCCCCAAGCTTCTAACCGCCCTATCTCGGATAATTTTAATGTTAGCGAAAACATAAACAGGGCATTTCTTTATAAAATCTGATGCTCTACAACTTTTATTTAAACCTTTTTTTTCTACTACTTACCGTTTTCCCAAAATTTCAAAAACAAATACTTTTTATTTTTTTTTTCAATGTTCTCGGGGGTGATTTTACAAAAAACTTTCACAGATCGTTTTTAAATCTTTCAAAGTAACTTATATCAAAAATTCAAGTATTTACCTCAAATTCGTATTTAAAGGCCTATTTTCTTGGACTATAAAATCACATTTGTTGTATGGGAGCCCCAATTAAATATTTATTATAATCTGTTTTTAGTCGTTATATCCGTATTTATTGTTATAGCGACAACAGAAATACAGCATACGTCAAAATTTCAATTTTCTAGCCATCACGAGTCCAATTTTTACCCTTCGGGTACGGGACACTAAAAAGATAGGTAATATAGTGCCTAATGTTGTATAGATAATGCTATAGTGGTATAATGCTAAAGTCCCATGTTGGTCTGGGACTTGGCCCATATTGATCTGGGACAAAAAAAAAGAACTTGCCAACTGTGGTTCTTGCCTAGCATGTCGTAAGAGGCGACTAATGGTTTACGGGCTTTTGGGTATGTGACTGAGTAGGCGACGAGCTACCCACTTGTCACTCCTCTTTCACAGCTTTCCATCCAACCCAGCCCACTATCCCATGTTGGTCTGGGACTTAAAAAGAATATGCCAACTGTGATTCTTGCCTAGCATATCGTAAAAGGCGACTAATGGTATATCGGGTTTTGGGTGTGTGATTGTGTAGGCTTGTCACTGCTTATTCACAATTTTCCATCTAACCCAGCCCAGCTTTATTTTTGGCTGAATGTGGTTGAAGGGGCTTGCTACCCTTTCGACTCTGCCTACCCCTTCGGGGATTATGGGCGTGATGTTATGTATGTATTATGTATGCTAAAGTACGCAACCCTACTTGCCCGAGTCCGACTATGCCGATCTTTTTTAAACTTAAGAACTCCTTCTTTTTTGAGCGGTGGTAGCTCAATGGTAAGGACACGCGCCTAATAACCGAGGATTGCGGGTTCAAACCCGAGCACTTCCGTCATGATTTTTCAAATCTATCATCAAAATGAAAACTTGAAAACATCGTAATGAAAACTTGCAAATTCGATTAATTTTGGATTTGTAACCAGGATCCAAAAAATGTCTGGTTCCCCTATCATAGGGTTACGAAGGTCAGGTGTAAGCGGACACCGTCTAAGCACGAGACATAACCCTAGGAAGATGCAGATGAAGATGATAAACTCCTTCTTTTTTCATGAATTTTTGGTAGCATATTACCTAATTAACTTTTTAATTCCTTTTTCATCCTCCCTTTTTTTTTGTTTAACTTTTCGGGAATAATGTTCTTTTTTTTTACCAGCAGCAGTTTATTCCGCGTAGTTCCGGTTGCCGTCGGAATACAAGGATAAAATATAACCTTTGTTACTTGCTGATCATGTAGGTTTCCATTGGTGAAAGGATTTTCAAAAATGGTTTATTTGTTTAGGCGTGTAAGTGTAACAAACAAACAAACATTCTTACATTCCATTAATTAATAATTATCATTCCAAAAACTTTTGAAACGTGTGCAGATAATTGATAATAAGGGACACATTTTTTATAAATAACCTACACATGTGGGTCATGTTTATCTATTTTTTTTTGTCTAAATATGACGGGGAATGTGTTATTTTCGATAATAAATACTTTTTGAAGCTTACGCTCAACATATTTTTTTTTTTTAAAGATTGCCATGCGTCTTCATGATATTTTTTTCGGGAGCAAATATACCTAGTCTTTTTTTAGGGTTACAATTTTCATCCTTTTGGTTTATTGTTTGGTAACAAACAGACAGAGAATAATAACCATCATTGCTTGATGCCTGCGAATAGCCAGAAAAATGGTTTTCATGCATGCCTACTATTACTACCTGCCTACCGGGAATACATTTTTCAAAAATAAAAGTAGCGTGTACTCTACCTGTTCTGTCGGTGGAAGTCCCGTCAAAATCGGTCCAGCCAAGTCTAAAGGTTAGGCGTGATTAACGGCCGGACGGGTCGCGGTAGGCGCGGGAGGCACTGGGACTCCCACGCATATAGGGCTTGCCCTCAATATGGGTCGCCGGGACGAAGGCGGCCCCGCTGAAGAGGCGCCAGTGGAGGACTAAGCTTGTTTTAGTTGGCAAAGAGCTGTACGAGGCCTCTAATAGGGATACGGGAAGTGTTGCTTACACGAAATTGGGAGAGGGGGGAAGGGTTGGATTAGAATTATTACAGGCCCGAGGCGGTCCGCCCCTTCCACCCCCCGGTTAGTGTCCGCCACTGACAGGCGCTCTCTGCGAGGGCACAGCGACGTGAGAGCCCACGACGCCGGTCGTGCGGACAACCGGCGTCTGACTCCTGGGAGGATTTGGTTGAGACGCTGTTGGGTGGCCTAGCACATCTCGGCGTGCGCGCGTGCTCGTTGTTGTGCATCCGATGCTCCTGTAGAGTGCACAACCGTGACCACCGCCGTGCTAGGTTAGCCGCGCTTTGCAGCAGTGGGGATACCGGCTCCTCTGGTACTGCGCAGAAGTAGGCCACGTTGGGGTTTCAGTCGATTTAACGGTGATGGCTCGGGGGAGATTCCCCAGCAGAAAAAAAAGGTGTAAGAATAGGTCATAAAATAACTAGCATAACAGAGTAACCAATGAGCTCTAAGAAGGTCCAATCGCGGCCGTGTCGATGAAAAGCCAAAAAAATATATTAATAATAGCATAGCATGTTATCTGGCGACCTTATTGGTCTGGGCTCTGGCCGTAGACTTCGCTGTCTCCGCTTAGGTACAGTTCGGACCTGGGTTGCCACTGAAAACGTTATTTGGCCATTACCCTAGAGCAGGTACAGACGGGAGCAGTCAGATTCTCCCCCTACCTTAAAAGTACGTAACACACATCGTCGACATCGTAGCCCTTGATTTTAATGGTGCATCGAGTCATCAACCATGGGAGTGCCTACGCAACTTTTGGTCCAGGACATAAATTTTTTCAGTCCGGGGGGACATTACAATATTATTGATAGGCTCATATAGTAAATAGACCTTGGCACACGAGTTCCAGGGAGGGAGGACGTACGACCATGCCAACCGCACTACATATTGTTTTAGTGACGTATCATCATTAAGCACTATAATGTTACTAGAATTTAACTTGGGACCGCTTGTTGGTCTTTCTTGGTTGTCACTTATCGCATCTATACTGCTAATAAAGTTAAACCACTATCATTCAAATGCCATGGAAACTTTTCTGATGTTACATATTAAAGTAAGCGAGTACTACGTTGCAAGGGCAGATCCAGCTTTCAAATCAAGGGATTACATAATATGTACATATGTCTATTTAGGCTTTGACTATATAAATACAATGAAAGTTCTATTCAGAAAAAAATTATGACGGGAGTGTCACATACTTAGATAGACGAAACTTATGGACACTGCGGCGCAACATATGCTGTAAAAGCGACATGTGTTATTTTATTAACCGACTTAAAAAAAAAGAGGAGGTTCTCAATTCGACTGAATTTTTTTTTTTTTCTTGTTACTCGATATCTCTGAGAATTGTTAACCGATTTCCAAAATTGTTTTTTTGTTCGAAAGGGTTTACTCCCGAGATGGTCCCATTGCCACCAAGTCAGGATCTGATGAAGGGATCCCAGGAAAATCGAGGGAAACCCTCAAATTTTATAGGCACGTACAATGTGTTTTACACATTTTCTAAGATTGTTCAAGTATTTACGCATGGTACTTATCATCTTATGTTGGTGAGCTGATGATGGAAGGTACAACTCCTTAACGATTTGGAATTAGGTGATGATTCTTCAAATATTGAATTGTAAGACGATTTTTAGAGTTATTTTTTTATTTAAAATGGTATATCCTTGAGTTGGTCCTATTGGCACCAAATCTGGGTCTGATAAAGGAATCTTAGGCAAATCGAGGGAAACCCTCAAGTATTATAGGCGCGTACAATCTATTTTAGTTATTATCTAACACAATTCAAGTATTTACGTCTAGTATTCATAATCTCATGTTGCTGAGCTGATGATGGAAGGTATAACTCCTTAACGATTAGGAGTTCGTGAATAACTCTTTCAATATTATAGGGTCATATCGAGTGTTAATTATTCTCGAGATAGTCTCAATTTCACCAAGTCTTGGTCTAGTGATGGGATTCCATGAAAAAGAGGGCTACCCTTAAATTTTAACGGCATGTTAAGTGTTTTATTTATTTTTCTAAAACGATTTCAGAATTTGCGTCTGGTACTCATCATCTTATGTTGCTTAGCTGATGATGGAAGGTAGGTATAACTTCTCGAAGATTAGGAGTTTTAAGTAATTCTTTAAATATTAAAGGCTCGTTATACCTTTTCGTCTTTAGTCTCATTAGACCGGCACTGTCTCATTAAAGCAGCTCGTTTTGCTACCTATCTATTAATAAATTTCACTAAAAAGTAACAAATAGGTAAGTTAAATTTTAACAAAAATAAAAAACGATTCAAAAAACCCCGCAAAAAATGTTTATGAAAAAAAAAACACAAGTAAGAATCTGCCTAAATAGCTATTTAAATGTCTAAACACTAAAAAGTATAAAATAAATTCTTCCGACTGCTTCGATGAAAGCATTTCTTTAACACGTATTTAAATATTTACAATAATCAGTTAGTTTTGGAGTCGGTGCCGGCCCGCGTAATTATATACGGTCGTCATCAATTTGGAATTTTGCAATTTGTTGTTTCTTGGTGAAGGGTGGTAAAATAGGTTTTGAAAATACAGAATCAGTAGTAAGTTAATAGACACTCATATTTTAACTAATTTGTTTCAAATTGTTATTAGTAAGGTAATTTGTTATTAAGTGTCTACTTTTTTTTAGTTTGGCTGGTTTTTTGAGGTCGGTTTTTATGTTTGTGTGTTTTTTGAAAATAAAATATCCACCAGATAAGACGCTGATGTAGTTTACGGTTTGATTATTACATTTACCGCATTTCGAATTTGACGGGTATCTAGCGGTCGAGAGTTAGTTCAGTGTAGACGACTAACGGTATAATATACCGCTCACCATGTGTCAAGCATGAGCTTATTAAGTCCACGTTAGAAAAGTGCTGTAAAAGTCCGTTTAGCTCAAATTTTGTGAGTTTGAATCCCAGTCAGATCTAAATAACATTTATAAAGATTAAATAAAGTCTCCAGACTGGTATACCAATTTTCTAGTTCCAAAGTAAATATGTACCTAGGTATGCTTGTGCTATTTAGGGATATTATGAAACGGATAGACATACTCCAAAAAGTTTATAAACATCCATAGCTCAAGTGCATATTAAGTCCATGTTCATTACACGAAATATTTTCCGCTCGGGATTCGAGCCCGCAACCAGCCTCGGGTCTCTCACCACTCGACCAAAGATGTTTTCAGACATAGTCGTCCAATCGTGTTGTTTGTAACAAGTGGTTTTTATTACTAGGTACCAAAATTGCATTAAATTCATAATACAAAAACTCCGTATTGGCACAGTCGATAAGATTCATATTTAGATATTACTTTTTGAATTGTTGTATTCTTGTACACTTTGTAAATAACGAAACGTTGCGTTGGAGAGAAAAGTTAAATAATATTGTACTTTTCTTATCAACTGATAGAAAGAACTAAACGCTTCGTCATATGATACTGTCAAAACGGTACGTTCCATAAAATGATATAAATCCATAAGTCTATCTCTTTCATATAATCGAGAAGTAAGTGAGATGACAATATAATTAAAATCGTTGCTCTCGTCAAGCGGATTTCACTGGGTCAAGTCACTCAACATGGCAGCTTTGTAGCGTCTTGTGTAAAATTAGACATTCTTTGATTGTTTACAATTTTCATCAATTAAAACTCAGATTATAGTAATAAATCGTAGTGTAATGGTGAAGTTAATATTTTTTTGCAATTGAACAAATCAGTGCAGAAGTATACGTGGAATCACGTCGGCGACAGTCTAGTAACTGTTAAATGATGGATAGTAGTTCTATCATTTTGTAGCTCTATCTTGTCCCGCGAATCTACGAAATAAATTTAAATAATTTCGTGAATGAATAGTTTTGATAACTTTTATGATGGATCAAGTGAGAGCATGCAGGATATGTCTCATTACGGACGTGAAAATGAACGATTTGCGGAGTTATCCTTTGGGGAATTATTTCGAATCAATCCCTGGGATGAGTGTAAGTTCGTAATTAACGTCTATTATTTTATGTCCTACAGTTTACCAACAATCGTTTTTGTCATAAGTATTTGTGCTAAATGGTGCTAATGATAATAAGTTTTGGTCAGAGGGTAGGGTTTTTTAAAAAAATTATAAGGTTTTATGTAACTTTTATGGGAAACCCTCTGACCAAACCAATTAAGTAGGTAATTTAAAATTAAATTATTAATAACAAAATATAGTAGTAAATAACTTCAAAGTTTTTCATGATAGTTAGCAAGAATTTTTATACCTAACCGGTAAAAAAAAAAAAGAAAACTAAATTACACATAAATTACTTATTAACCTTTGGAATGCAAAAAATCCCCATTTAGAAGAAAATTTGCCTACAATCTGATAACATAATATTTATTCAATAAAGAATGTAACTTTACAGCCACCTGAAAAGATGGACCTTCCGCCATATGCATGCTATGAGTGTGCTGCTTACATCAGGAACTCGTACTTGTTCCGGGAGAGATGTCTGCGAGGGCAGGCTACCCTCTACAACATTATGAGATTAACAGGGAATGTAAGTGACATGAAAAATCAGGTTACACTTTTCTTGGAAATTTAAAACATGATAATTAAATATATTTCTAATTACTTGTACCTACTACAAAAATTATGTTTTATTTAAGTCTAAAAAAATGCCTTAAATGAAGTTTACAATGAAACTCAGTTTAACTCTAACTTATTTTATTATCCCACAAAATTATATATCATATAAGACTGAATTACTCTTAAATTTATTAAAATCAAGACAAAACATGTATAAAAATAAATAAAAATTATTGTTTATTATTTTGTTACCTGATTTATATAAAAATCAGGTTTTCAAATAGCAATATCAATGAAAAAAGTCTCTTTAGGTCTATTGGTTTTAGCACCCTTGTGTATTTTCACAAGAAAATTGATTATTTAATGATTTTATTTCTAGATAACAGAGGCAAGCATTGACAGTGTTGATAGAGTGCATTTAAATTTATGCTCCAATAATAGATATGAATATACAAATGAGAATACCGTACACATAATATACAAATCACCTGGTCTATGTGATATAAAAGATGAGCCTTGCAACGATTATGAGGTGAGAGAAGACAAGGTGGATATAGAATCTGAATTCTTCAAAGCAGAAGAGTTGGACTATGGTGCGCTAGCCTCTCCTGCGCGACTTACTAGCGATGATGATGAACCGCTATCGTTTCATAAAAGTAAAAAAGTTAAAGTTGTCAAGAAAAAACCTGTGAAGAAAAAGGGGAAGAAAAGTAAACAGGCTGAAGTAAACCTTGATTCAAAGGAAGGTGAACTTGTGCCAGTTGAGGATGTGAATGTAAGTATTTAAATCAGACTATAATTAGTAAATGAAAACCCATACCCAGTGGCTGATTTACCCTAAGGTCCAGTAGGCCGGGGCCTAGGGCGGCCAGATATTAAAGGCGGCCAATCGTTATAAAAATTAAGTGATGACTCTTTGGTTCTAAGAATTATGGCCTGGGGCCTAGGGCGGCCAAAATTGTAAATTCGCCACTGCCCATACATGGTCACAAATGGACTGAGCGGACTGTCCACTTGTGGCCACAGTCGTTGCAACACGGTCGAAACGTCAAGCCATAATTACTCATGGACTACATAATGCATATTGCGTTTAGTCCCGTTAGTATTGTTTCTAGTGATAATGCAATGCGAAAGTTAAAATCAGAAATCCTTGTGTTTTAGAACCTTCTGTCTTATGTAAATGTGTTTGACAAACATTAAGTACATAATTTACGCATATGTATATAACATTTTGATGGAGTAGATATATAAACTGCCCTGTGTTTCTTAAATAGGTAAAAATTGCTAGATTTTGAAATTTAAATTTTCAACTAACTAACTAACTAACTAAACTTCACGCCACTTCCCTAGCGGGGTAGGCAGAGAGAACCGAACGCCATATGGCACGATCCTTACACACCTCACTCGCCTCTTCAACATTCATAATCCTTTTCATACAAGCTCTACGATTTTTATGACTCCTAACATCACCTTCTTTTAATACACGACCAATCTGGTCGTGGTAGGTGAGCCTGGGCCTTCCGCGGCTCCTACATCCTTCCACATTCGCATTGTATATCTGTTTAGTCAATCTTTCGTCATCCATTCTTTCCACATGTCCGAACCACCGGAGCATGCCTCTTCTTACCTTGACTCCGACGCTGTCCTTCAGACCAACTCTCTTTCTTACATCATCATTCCGAACGCAGTCTGTGAGCGATACACCGCAGATTTTCCGCAGCGCACGCATCTCGACCGCGTTTATTCTACTTTCATGCTCTTTCTGCCATACCCAACTCTCGCTTCCATATGTTAGCGTAGGAATCAGCACCGCATTGTGTATGGCGAGCTGGGCCTTCTGGCTTAAGATTTTGCTGCCTAAAAGTTTTCCTAACGCTCCATTCACCCTATTCCCTGCATTCACTCTTCTTTCTATATCAGCGGAGTACCTTCCATCTCTACTAAATGCAGATCCTAGATATACAATTTCATTCACCTGTTCCAGCACTACATCGTCAACCGTTATCCTTGTATCCGTTCTGGTTTCATCTCTTTCAAACAAATTAAATTTTCAGATGATTAAATAATAAATAAATTCTCCACACTGACACACCAATTCCCTAGGTAAACGGATAGACATACTTAAATACGTTTATAAACATCCATAACTCGAGTACAAATGTCCATGTTCTCATGTTCATCACACGAAACATTTACCCCTAGCGGGATTCGAACCCGCGACCCTAGGTTTCGTGCCCAGGGTTTCTGACCACTCGAACAAAGGGCCAGTCAA
>OX596215.1:13727242-13771766 GCA_951394215.1 Glyphodes perspectalis
AAAACGGCAATAATGACCTGGAAATGTACGACTATGTTACTATAATCGAGCTTATGATTATCATTAACTTTTTCCTAGTTTAGGTTGGAGTGAAATATAACGTTGACGCTCCTTTGGCGTCAAGGGCGCCGCGGCGTCCATAGCCAAGAGTTAGGAGTGCCCTTGGCGTTATCTGACCTTTGAGATCTGAAGCAGTCACCCTATGGACAGGCCGGCTCATCTTATTAATTGTCGTATATTTGTTACTTACTGAGTTTCATACTAGTACTTACTACTTAATTAATTAAAACTTGGTCGAGTGGTCAGACCCTAGCCACAAAACGAACATTTGTACTCGAACCATGGATGTATCTAAACGTATTTAAGTATGTCTATCAGTTCACCCAGTAGCCATAGCACAAGCTTATAAAGCTTAGTTTGGTACTAGGAAATTGGCTCAGATTAGAGAACAAAAGGCAGATAGACCCGTCACAGACACGAGAGTGCGGCCGGCAAAGCAAATACAAAATGGAAAGCAAATATAAACTCAAGACAGTTCGAAACAAAGCGTTGCGTTGACAGTACGTCACACCTGTGTTTTAAATTAAGTCTTAAAAATGCCGTCTTGTGTGTTTGAACATTGTAAAAATTGTTCCCAAAAACTAAAACGAGATATAGGAGTACCGTTTCAAATAAATAATAATTATCTAAATATTTTGATATTATATTTCCGTGTTATTTGTTTCTCATTACTTGGAACACAAAACACAAAACTGAAATTTGGGTAGTGTTGCTAGGTTACATTGAAATGTTTTCCTTGAAGTAAGGTAATATGCAAATACTCGTAATCTACACTTTTATTAGATGAAAGATTATTTGTATGTATGTAACGAATAAACTACTAGGTATATATTTTATCCCCTTATTCCCACGACCGGGAACTACACGGGTGAAACCGCAGGGTGCTGCTAGTATGAGTCTCATATATAGATGCCAAAAGGCAATATTTCATGAAATTGGTGCAAAATAAAGGCTGCTAAGATTGCATGTTTTATATGTATGTCGATTATAATTAAAATAAATATTTAAAATCCGTCATTAGCTTTAAGATTAGAATTAAAGTTTCTTGTAAAATTAATTAAGGGCTGTGGATTTTGTGCAAATAAATAAATAAATAAATAAATTATAAAGTGTTATATTTCAAAAATTTAGATTTACTTACATTTTAATGTAAAATATAAATAATTAAATATATGTTACAATACTAACTAATATTATACTACTCGAGTCTCGAGCATTAAACACAAAAAACAGTGGGACTTTTTTAATTACCCTGGCAAACTTACACGCACACTAGGTTACAATGTTCCTACAGTGTGTCACGCACTCATAGATTAATTCTTGCCTCACATCTTTGTTCCGAGCGGTCCATCTGCCTTTTGTTCTCTAATCTGAGGAAATTGGTATGTCAGTTTAAAGATTTAAGAAAAAAAAAATGCCTCTAATGGCAGTGGCGTAAGTTTATCGTTCGCGTTGTGTAAGTAGAATGTATTCGCTTGTTGCAGAAAGAAGAGCAGCTGGAGGAGATCACGAAGCGGCAGCACTCGTCGAACTTCCTGAACGCGCCGTACAAGTGCAGCCTCTGCTTCAAGGGGTTCATCGACACCGACGCCTGGGAGCACCACGTCAGCAAGCACAGACCGGTGAGACACTTTCACGTTCACGTAGTATTTTATATTTGGGATGCTGGAGGGTGTCCCAGATAGAAATAGAAATAGAATATGAATAGTCATAACTGCTGATTTCATCAATGCCATAAATATTAATCAAAAGTTTAAAAAAGTGTTTTAAATACCTATACTATTAGTAGGTATACAACTGAATCAGTCGATAATGTAAAAGTGCGTCTTTGACAACACTATTTTTAACCCACACATAGACGTCAACCAACACATGTTTAAATTTATTTTGGTCATGTCTCCGAGCCGTCATTGTGTATCTTGTACATCCTAAATCTATGGTCCCAGCTATGTTCATCTTCCTATCAGCAAGTCTCAAATATAATACAAAAGGGACTTTGGCTTGAATCGAGACTTAACCCACACTAATCTAAACTCATCTCTCTCCAGAGCCCTGGTGACCTGGAGTGCCCCATCTGCAAGTTCCGCTTCAAGACGAAGCGTAACCTGCAGAAGCACAGCTCGAACCACGAGAAGAAGTACGCGTGCAAGGCTTGCCCCTACGTGTCTAAGACCACGTGAGTATCAGCTGGGCCGGCTTTACTGGTGCCTTGGGCGAGATTTATATAGCACTTGTTTATACAATCCTCCCCTTAGTGGAAATTCACAGATTCAGCGCCTCTTATATCTAACATCCTGATGGCCTATAAAGGTGTGCACTTATACTGGTTGATATTTATAGCGCCTTAGAGTCGCTTTGTTAGTGGATGAAGAGGAAGAGAAAGGCCAAATTGTGTGAAAGAAGATATGAGTGAAATGGGAGTGAATAGTTTGATGACGGCTGACCGGGACGTATGGAAGAGGAAGACATGCTGCGCCGACCCCAGATGAACTGGGAGAAAGGCAAGAGGATGATGAGAGTCGGCTTTAAGTATTTGATGCCTTTACCTTTAAGTTTAGCGCCTCATAACATCTGATGACCTGGGCGACTATTCCAGTCGTCTTCCCCTAAAGCTGGCACGGAGCGTCAGTGTGATCGTAGATGTAGCGACCGAATATTAGGTGAGAATTTGAGACTATTTTATTTAAAATTTAATGTGTGTCTTAACATTTCAGAACTCAAGCTAAACAGCATCAACGGTGGCACAAAGGCGTCACGTACAAATGCCAATACTGTGATGAAGTCTCCACGTAAGTTTATTCCTATTTACGAGCCGGGATATATATATTTTTTTCAACCAAATGTTCTGTTTTATAGACTTGATTGGTCCGTTGGTCGAGTGGTTAGAGACCCTGGCCACGAAACCAAGGGCAAATGTTTCTTTCATCTGATGAACATGGACATTTGTACTTGAGTCACGGATGTTTATAAACGTATTTAAGTATAAACACAGTTGGCACATTTTTTTTTTGCCCATGTTGGTCTGGGATTTAAAAAGGGGTTGTGGGTATGTGATTGTGTGGGCGACAAGCTGGCCACTTGTGACTACTTTTTCACAGTTTTCCATCTAACCCAGCCCATTGTCCCATGTTGGTCTAGGACTTAAAAAGAATGTGCTAACTATGTTTCTTGCGTAGCGGGTCGTAAAAGGCGACTAATGGTATATGGGGTTGTGGTTATGTGATTGTGTAAGCGACGAGCTAGCCACTTGTGACTTGTGACAGTTTTATTTTTGGCTGAATGTGGTTAAAGGGGCCGGCTGCCCCTTTGCCTACCCTTTCAGGGACTATGGGCGTGATGTTATGTTTGTTGTTATGTATTTAAGTACCTATGTCTATCCGTTCGCCTAGTATCCATAGAACAAGTTTTAAGCTTAGTTTGGAACTAGAGAATTGGTGTCAGTCTGGAGAATTTATTTATTTATAGATTTATTATGCCATATAATATTTATATTTTACGATATTTCGCAGCAAGTGGACGTCGTACCTGAGCCACGTGCGCATCAAGCACCCGTCGGAGTTCATCTGCGGCGTGTGCGGCTACTCGTTCGTCAGCCAGCTGGGGCTCAACATGCACAAGACCATGATGCACAAGCAACAGGCGGTGAGGTCACTGATGCAGCAAGTGGACGTCGCACCTGAGCATATACCTTACTGCATACCTACATACCATCACATGCACACAATCTCTGATATAGTAGACAGAATCCTAGGAGCAATACTATAGGACTGGCTCGATGGCGCATTCGGTAGTATCCCTGCCCCATGCACCAAGAATTGTGGGTTCGATCCCCACCTAGGACAAACATTCGTGTGATGAATACTCGTGTTTGTTCTGTGTCTGGGTGTTAATCATACTAATATTATAAAGAGGTATGATTTGATTGTTTGGTTTGCATTTAATAGGTTCCGAAACTACTGGACCGGTTTGAAAAATTCTTTCACCAATAGAAAGCCACTTTATCGCGAGTAACATAGGCTATATTTTATCCCCATATTCCCACGGGAACGGGAACTACGCGGGTGCAACCGCGGGGCGCTGCTATACCCAATATTAAAGTATATATTTGTAATACCACTGTGATTATATTGACATCTTATCAATTACTTATTGTAAGTCCGATGTTGGTCTGGGACTTAAACAATTAGGTGCCAACTGTGTTTTTTGCCTAGCATGTCGTAAAAGGCGACTAATGGTATATCGGGTTTTGGGTGTGTGATTGTTTAGGCGACATGCTAGCCACTGGTCACTACTTACAACTTATCATTCAACCCAGCCCATTGTCCCATGTTGGTCTGGGTCAGTGTCAAAAAGGCAGCAGGCCCCTTTGACTCTCCCTACCCCTTCGGGGATTATTATGGGCGTGATTTAATGTTATGTTATGTAATTTATTGTAAACCCCGTTCTCGGATTTCCTTTTATTATTTTCCTCGCAATGTTTCCATATTTTCTTACCGTACAAACCTTCCCTAGAAAATTTAAAAACCAAAATCATTCAAATCGATCCAGCCGTTCTCCAGTTTTAGCGAGGCTAACGAACAGCAATTCATTTTTATATATAAGAAGATGTTCAATCACCAGGAGAAGGAAGAAGGAGACAAAGACGAGGGCGGTCCGTACTGCGCGGTGTGCGACGTCAAGTTCGTCTCCGTGGAGGCGTACCGGCGGCACATGGTCACCTCGGTCAAGCACACGCAGAACGACAACTTTAAGTAGGTGGCAATAGAGTTTCATATCGCTAAACACTAAATAAGATGTCTTATATCAATGAGTTTGTTCACTAAAAATGCAAGTCTTATGACCATACCTATATGTGGCAAGACAGTCAAGACTATTTTCGATGTAGAAATAGAAATAGAAATAGAAATATCTTTATTCATGTAGGCTCCACAAAAGCACTTATGAATAGTCACAATAATACAAAATAAATATTCTACCGCCAGGTTCGGAACGTTGATTCTACCGAGAAGAACCGGCAAGAAACTCGGTAGTTACTCTTTTAAATCGCCATGTATACAATAACAATGCTACTTTATATCTACTTCTACAAATTTATATAATTCAAATATAATGAATGTAATACATTACAATAGGAGAGTAGACCATGCAAGAATTAGAGCGCAGACTGCAAATTCCTGTCATTGAAAAAGTCTTCAATTCTATAATAGCCCTTTTTCATGAAAAATGTTTTCATATGTGATTTGAATTTATGAACGGGCATTTGAATTACCTTATCTGGTAACTTATTAAATAACTTAATGCTAAGCCCCACAAAAGAATTACTGCTTTTATGAAGTCTAAGATGTGGAACGACAAGCTTGTGTTTATTCCTGGTATTCAAACTATGATGGTCAGATTTTTTGGAAAAGAGATTAAAGTTCTTGCGTACATACATAATACAATCAAACATGTATTGCGATGCTACGGTTAATATATTGGCTTCTATAAATACCTCCCTAAGCGAATCCCGTGGTTTAAATCTTGCCGTTCCAACATCAGTCAATTTCCGTATTTTTGTTACGGCATATGCTGCGGAACTAAGTCTTCCCGCTAGAGCAGCAATATGAGGGCCCCATTGCAGTTTAGAATCAATGGTAATGCCCAGAAATACTGTTGAGTGAACTATTTCAATAGGTTCATCACCCATGTTTAAATTAATATTTGATTGCTTAACATTAGGCATTGTGAACTTAACACATTTAGTTTTACCAGCATTTAAAAGTAGGTTATTAATCGTGAACCAATGTAGTACGTGAGAGAGAGCATTATTTACGTCGTCAACATTTGGGTGTTTTCTGTCAACTTTGAAAATCAGAGAGGTGTCATCAGCAAACAACACTATCTCACACAGATCTTTCGTATAGTACGGAAGATCATTTATATAAATTAAAAAAAGTAAAGGCCCTAATATTGAGCCCTGTGGCACCCCCATGGATAAAGGAGCACCAGAAGAGTCAGTTCCATTGATATTAACCCTTTGAATCCTGTCAGATAAATATGATCGGAGTAGATCAAGTGACCTACTCGTAACACCGTAATGCCGTAATTTCATCAGCAGCGTCTGGTGATCAACGCAATCAAAAGCTTTAGACAGATCGCAGAAGACTCCAATAGCGTCCCTCTTGTTTTCCCAAGCATCAAATATATGTTTGATGAGAGCTACGCCCGCATCAGTAGTGGATTTACCTTTTGAGAACCCAAATTGACTGTCATGTAACAAGTTGTTATTTTCAAAATGGGATAACAGTTGCATAAATATAATTTTTTCAAATATCTTACTAAGAGCTGGGAGTATGGATATCGGTCTGAAATTAGAAGGGTCACTTTTATCACCCGACTTGAATAGTGGGATCACTTTACTTAGCTTCATTAAATTTGGAAATTGGCCTACTTCTATACATTTATTAAACAAGAACGCTAAATATGGTGCAATAAAGGTAATAATATTTTTTAATATATCGACCGAAATCCCCCAAAGGTCTTCTGTTTTTTTTATGTTCAGACCTTTAAAACTCTTTAAAATGGTGTTAGTGTCAATATAACTAAAACTAAAACCAATTTTACATTCATTTACTTTTGATTTTAGCAGGGAGTCAGCAAGACGTGGGCTGGAGTTTAATCTGCTAGTTGTTAAAATTGGAATGTTAGAAAAGAATGATTCAAATGCCTTTGCTACATCCGCATCTGAATCAAAATAAGTACCATTTATATTGAGTGAGAACTTGTTGTCTTGTGTTTTATTTTTACAAGTCTCTTTGTTTATAATTTTCCAAGTTGCTTTACTTTTGTTTGTTGCTGACATTATCTTTTGTTTTAAATAACAAGACTTAGCGAATGCACATGTTTTCTTAAATAGTTTTGAGTATTTTCTAACATATTCTATAATTGAAGGATCATTGGAATTTGCTTTCAGATCATAGAGTTCGTATAGTCTCCGTCTACTTTTGTAAATTCCAACAGTTGCCCAGTCACAGAATTTGGACCTTGTGTTATTTATTTGTATGGTCCTTTTGGGAAAGTTACTTTTAAATTCTTTTTCTATAATATTAAACATACTTGAATACAATACATCTACTTCTCTGTCATTATACCTGAGCAACGATAATTTATTACTAACATTTTGTCTAAATTTTTCTACACGAAATGCAGTGATTGGTCGACTAACAACACTTACCGATGAAGGGGCACGCCTGTGCTCCAGGACAGCTAGCTGGCCACTATGGTCTGAGTTAACACAATTTATAATAGATTTTTCTAATACCTTACAGTTACAAAAAATATTATCTAAGCATGTGGCTGTTGTACAGGTCACACGTGTAGGTTCATTAAAAAGGTTACCTAAATTAAAAGACTTAAAGAGATTTAAAAACCTAACGGACTCTTGTGTATTTTTCAATATATCAATATTGAAATCCCCACACACTACAACTTTTTTATTACATGAGCTGACTTTTCCTAATACATCTTCCATGACAGTCTCAAAAGAGATTAAACTAGCACAAGGAGGCCTATATACACTTACAATTATATGCTGCTCTAATTCAATACATGCGATTTCAATTGTGCGTTCTACTGAAAGAGATACAATATCTTTACGTTCCTTATACTTCAGAGAGTTTCGCAGTAAAATGAGTGACCCGCCTCTAATAGCGGTGTCTCGAGTAAACGAGCTACAAACATGATAATTATTGATACTCAATAATAATTCGTGTCGACTAAACCAGTGTTCTGTAATACACAATACATGAATATTCTTATCTTCTAAGTACAATTCTATTTCTAACTCTTTACCGGAAAAGCCCTGGATATTTTGGTGTACAATATTTAGGTAGGTGGCTTTTTCCTTTGTCACCAAGGCGCTAGAGGACTTCTCTATTGTCTCAACATTAAATTTAAATTATTTGGGACTACTTCCAAAGTTAACTTATTAAATAATATATCAATATTATAGGCTAATAAATTAGCCAATGTTTTTTTTATCTTAGAAGGCAAATAAAAACTTTTGCCAGTCAAAACTAGTTTACTATCAGTAAACTTATTGATGTCAAAAAATACAAAATTGTCGCTATGACAGGTCAAATTGTATAATAGAGTATTCAAAATGTGAATACTATCATTTTGTTCACAGGAATAATATTTAGAATAATATTATGTATATAATAACGTTGACTGTTCTATTGTCGATGTGCCCTACGACGCGTTCGCGAAGTTACTTCACATTCATGTATGATTCCTCGGAGGTGTTCTGTACTTGAGGACCAAACCCTTGATAGTTAGTTAGTTATCCATTTATGCATATAGTTCCACTTTTGATGGGGCCATATATTATGTTCTCTCATGTCGTTCACTTCAAATTCTCGCATTTTAACCCAACTGGTCCTTCGAGCCGGATAGCTTCACAATTTCAACCTTACCTTGTCGGAATGAGGTTTATAACGTACTTTTCTTCACAGGAACGGCTGCCGCGTGTGCGGCGAGACGTTCGGCAGCAGCGAGGAGCTGCGCGTGCACCACCGGCGCCTGCACGCGCGCCAGCGGCCCAAGAACTACGGGAAGAAGCCCGCCAGCACCTCCTGGCCTGCCAGCTGCGAGCATGTGAGTGACGCTGTCATGTCTTTGAATTCCTATCCACCTTGGATCCTGCGCTTAGCCCCATGGGGAGCAGAACAGCAGATGTCCGATATTGCATGGGCTAAAGCCAGAATTCGCTCAGTCCGCAATCAGCACTGGGTGAAGGACCCAGGAACCCTATGGGGATGCAGAGGTACATATCATAGTCTGTTGCAGATTTTACGGTTAATTATTACGGCCTCCTGAACTCTCACCCTGTAACTAAACAAATACAAGTAAATACTACTACTTTACGCAGACCTTTCTATTTCTATAAGTACTTTGATCTGGCTCGAAGGACCGGTAACCGTACCTGACCGGTAGCAGTATTAGTGCCAACTGATACTAGTCCTTCGCGAAGAATTGTTACGTTCTATTTTGTATGGTTAAACATATCATGCTGTGCCACAAATAATAAAATCACTTCCGTCATCATGTGTGGTTGCAGTGTTCGGAGACGATCGCGAACGCTCGCGACTACTGGACGCACTTCCGGCGCGCGCACCCCGACAAGCCGTACCCCATACAGAAGAACTACATCTGCGACATCTGCGGGAAGAGCTTCCGGGTTTGTATCTACATAAATAGTAGACGTTAAATCGTGTCAACAGTAATAATCTTAAGAAGTATTGATCACCTTAATAGTCAAATGAGGATGAGCTCAGAATGTCAAAATACAACTGGGATGGGTTAGATGGAAAATTGTGAAAAAAAAAGTGACAAGAGGCTAGCTCGTCGCTTACACAATCACACACCAAAACCCGATATACCATTAGCATTTTACGACATGCTAGGCAAGGAACACAGTTGGTCCATTCTTTTTAAGTCCCAGACCAACATGGGACTACTGATAGTGACGAACTATATATTTGATTTTGACTGCCTCGTTGGTCTAGTGGTAGCATGCGCCGCCTAAGGACCAATAGGTCCCGGGTTGAAATCCTGGGTCGGGCCAAAAAATTTGTGGCTGGGTATTTCAATATCCAAATTACTCAGTAACAGCCTGGAGTCAGGAAGTTGGCGGTTTAATCACCCCCGTGCCTCGGAAAGCACGTTAAGCCGTTGGTCCTGCGCCTAACCTCTCTCCTGTCATGTCGAATTGCCGTCTCACCGGACTATGAGAGTGAAGGAATAGAGAGTGCGCCTGTGTTTGCGCACATACTTGTGCACTATAATATCTCCTGCGCAGATGGTTAATCCTCGTTAAGATTGGCTGCCGTAATCGATATCGGTTAGGAGGACATTATTATTATTATTATTTTATATATTTGATTTGTGTTGATTACAGGGTAACGCGTTCCTGGTGTACCACAAGCGCACGCACACAGAGGAGCGCGCGTACAAGTGCGCGCAGTGTCCCAAGGCGTTCTTCAACCGGACCAACCTGCAGATGCACGAGAAGACGCACTCCGACCACCGGCCCTACCCGTGCACCGTCTGCTTCAAGGCGTTCAAGTGCAAGGGCGCGCTCGACAGGCACTTCAGGGTAACTCGCTCGCTCACTCGCACACTCGCTCGCCGACACGCCACGCTGCAGGCGCGCGAGGAGACGCACTCCGACCACCGGCCCTACCCGTGCACCGTCTGCTTCAAGGCGTTCAAGTGCAAGGGCGCGCTCGACAGGCACTTCAGGGTAACTCGCTCGCTCACTCGCACACTCGCTCGCCGACACGACACGCTGCAGGCGCGCGAGGAGACGCACTCCGACCACCGGCCCTACCCGTGCACCGTCTGCTTCAAGGCGTTCAAGTGCAAGGGCGCGCTCGACAGGCACTTCAGGGTAACTCGCTCGCTCACTCGCACACTCGCTCGCCGACACGCCACGCTGCAGGCGCGCGAGGAGACGCACTCCGACCACCGGCCCTACCCGTGCACCGTCTGCTTCAAGGCGTTCAAGTGCAAGGGCGCGCTCGACAGGCACTTCAGGGTAACTCGCTCGCTCACTCGCACACTCGCTCGCCGACACGACACGCTGCAGGCGCGCGAGGAGACGCACTCCGACCACCGGCCCTACCCGTGCACCGTCTGCTTCAAGGCGTTCAAGTGCAAGGGCGCGCTCGACAGGCACTTCAGGGTAACTCGCTCGCTCACTCGCACACTCGCTCGCCGACACGCCACGCTGCAGGCGCGCGAGGAGACGCACTCCGACCACCGGCCCTACCCGTGCACCGTCTGCTTCAAGGCGTTCAAGTGCAAGGGCGCGCTCGACAGGCACTTCAGGGTAACTCGCTCGCTCACTCGCACACTCGCTCGCCGACACGCCACGCTGCAGCCGCGCGAGGAGACGCACTCCGACCACCGGCCCTAGCCGTGCACCGTCTGCTTCAAGGCTAATCTGGTAGAATAATGTTTATATAATTTTTGCAGAGTCACACGGGCGTTAAGCCGTACGAGTGCGAAGTGTGCGGTAAGGCGTTCGGCCAGTCCAACAGCCGGAAGTTGCACGTGCGCACCGTCCACTTGAAGCAGCCTGCCCCGTACATCAGCCGCGCGCGCCTCGAGCGCACCCGGGGAAAGCTTGCGGCCAAGGACCAGCCGGGACACCACTTCGTCTACTAGCCGCTGCGTCACGCGGACTGGACCCAAGAGGCCACGCATTTGGCACTACACCACTTCGTGCGATAAACATTGCTACAACACACGAACAAACAATACACTTGCAGGATCCTGCTTTGTACATCACATTGCACCGTTAATTGCACCCGAGTCGGGCGCATAAAAATGTGTGTCATTTTTAAACAGCACTTTGGCGACTTAGTATTGCATTTCACTTGAAAAGATCGTCGTTAACGATGCGACACATGATCTGATCTCAGAAACACAAAACTGATCTTTGTGCCTTGTATAACATAAAAGGTATTGATAAAACTATGTATGATAGGATTGTAGTTACATAGGCAAATAATTTATAATAATTTCGCTACACAAATGGGTAAATTTTGTTGTATTTTGAATGTAGCTAAAAATATGTGGTGAATATAATAAAGACATATATTTTTTTAGTATCTAAATGTGGTCTTCTTTGTCTGGTTATAAAATGTACAATAGGTATTCATCATAAAGTATCTTGTTCATATGTGACAGTAGCACATTTATGTGTAAGTAAAATATTGAACTTATGATTTTGACTCGCATCGAGTTATCATTCCTATACCTATTTATTAGTTTTTGCTATAATTAGTGCAAGATTTTCTGTATTTGGTTATGTGTTAAAATTACATATCAATTTATTTACTTGAGTTTGGTTTTTTGAAGTTTCACAATTTTTTTTGAGATTATCCCATAAACTGTAAGATGATGATAATTATTTTAGTTTTAATGACATCAGTATTTATAAGGGATATTCTCGTATTTTTGTGCTGTGTGCTTTGTATTGTACTAAACAATAAATACATAAATAAATTCTATAATTGGTTATTTTAATGTTCAATTTAAACCCGATTGCCCCTGTTTTGAGAAAGTTATTCCCTCATTTGGTATTTCAATAATTATCCCGCAACAGATAATTAAATCAGTTCTTGTGTGTAATTATATTTACCTCAAGTGAAATCTCATAATCGAAGATCTTAAGATCTGTTACTTACACCTAGGAAAGAAGTTTATTGAATGGAATGAGAAATTTAAAAAAAAGATGGACACAATAACCAGATGGTTATTGTGTCCATCTTTTTTGGATATTATTTTATTACTAGATTTTAAGATTAATTATACGGCACAACTGGGTCGGCAGGTGACATCTCTTTACGTATCGTGGCATTCATATGTGGGATGGAACTTCGTACGTCTTCATACCAATAACCAATTGTAGTAAATTAACATTACTCGTCTGTGGTAAATTACGGTTGCAAGTTAAATGAAAAACCCCTAAAAAAAATTATCACTGCGTTCCATTTCATCATTATTACTGCGCCCGTTAGAAAGAGAATGATGTAAAATAGTTTTTGGCATCCAGGAACGCACCAGAGTATCAGCTGATCTGATTGTCACTTTGACAATCCGATCGACCTTCTTAGATTTTGTTGTTGATGTACTTAATCGGAGTTAGTGTTCTTCACAAACTAGTGTTCTTGATAAATTTGTGATAATAAGTTGCCTAATCAGTACAAATTATCTGAAATATGCTTAAAAGAGGTAAACGATAGTACTAAAATAGTTGTGACTTGGTAAAGTGTGTTCGTTGCCGCTATGATTGAGTATGTGGACGCGGTACATCCGCGCTTCCTAAAGAAACCCTTGGTCATTTCTCGCGGTACAGTACACATTCTACACGAGCTATGAATGCTGTTTCCTTCTTACTATTTCCTTCTTCTAATTTACTTGCTTACCATGCATGTTTTTCTAATATTCTTATTTGAAAGGTTAGGTTAAGAATTTTTTTTTTAATGCGCCGATTTTGAAACTGATTTTATTCGTAACATGTACTTATTTAAATAAATTACTATTTATAGAAATATCTAATAATATTTAGATCAGGCATCTACATTTATGAAAATATGTATTGTTTATAAAGGAAATTTTCATCATAACTTGCCATCATTGCCTATTAAGGAATTTTCTTGTAACAGATACATTTGTGTGTAGAAAAGACGTTTTATAAATATTACTATGTTTTTTCGAGGATTATGGGGGTGATGTTATGTATGTATGTACTCTATGTTTTAATTAATGAAAAACAGCTTTATTTACGCCACTCAAATTTACATTGAAAATGTAGAATATTAAAAATGTATTAAAGAGAAATAACTATATACATATTTACGAAAAAGAGTAGTTGTCCGCCTCGCCGATCAAGGTACCAGCATTCAGGTTGCCAGAAGAAACTTGAATAAGCCGGGCGGATAGCTCCTGGAAAAGTTTGCGGGCCTCTGACAACCCCACGGTCCAAGAGTTTCCACGCCAAATGGAACGAATCGGTAGCAGTTGCCGAGAGCAGAGTATTTAATTAATATATTTATATGGGCCTCACTATACCTACCTACTTTAGATAAAGGTCTTTGTTTTACTCAATACTCTTTGCAAAGGCTGCCTTGACACATAAGACACATTCCAAATATGTTGTTATGTTATTAAAAAACACTTAATTCTACTAATATTACATATTGTAGTCATTAATAAAAGTTAGTATTTGGTTATTTCTGCCTCCCCTGCTAGGAAAATGGTGTGAAGCTAGTTAGTAAGTTTATTGAAAAAGACTGCTACTACTGTAATTATTTGTTCAAACTTTGAATAATTTAGGGATCTGTCTTGAGCTTTATCTTTGAAAGGAAAGAGAGTATAGAATGACCTACACTTACAATTTACTGAATATTCATCTGGATTTTAAATGTATAATGAATAGACTAACATACAGTCTAATTAATACAATACTTGGAAAAAAAATTGTAGCATCATCTGTATCATTTTGTATAGCTGTGTAGGTAGGTTGACATTACTGAGAGATAACACTTATCTCATTTTGCACAATTACTTGTTATATTATTTGCTGATATGAACTTTATTCTAGGTGTATAGTTTGACTATTTTAAAATAACAATTCTATTGTTTTTATTTTATAACTGATAAATGAGTTGTGTATTATTTGATCTTTAAAATAAAGAACATAGAACACTAACATTTTCAAAGAGTGAACCTACGACAGACACCATTCACGGCAAGGAATGACACACACATATGAGTTGTAGTATTTTACGTTTAAATATGTCTCAATCAATAACAGACTTATCTCATGAAGCACTAATTTAAAAACATGATAATGGAATAATAACTTGAAACGTTTTGTTTTAAAAATAATGTAATTTTATAGATTGGTGATTGCTAATTAGATTGATTGGTTTAGTTAGTTAGTTAGATTGATTGATAAAGTAAGATGAAAACTACTATGTTGTATGCTTCTATACCTACATTCAAGCTTAATCCAAGCTCCAATAAAGTATATAATAACATATTGAAAGCTAATGAAACTTAAACTACTCAAGAGATTTCAACAAAAATGGTTTTCAATGATAAGTTCTGTTTAACAAATTATATATGTTTCTTATTCTATGTTGATAATTAATAGATTATGAGAATAGCAAAATAAATTCTGCAAACTTTAGGTATAAGGCAAATAGATAATCTAAATTATTATTAGTGTGATGGTCTACTAACCTTTTTATCTTACTTCAATGTCTAACAATGCTTTGGCCACATAATGATTTAAGAGAATAAGGTTCAGCTTCTCAGTCTATTCTAGAAAATGTAGAATAATACACTAATTTCTAGTATAGAGTGACAGTGAAGCCAGAGCATAAAAAATATAGAAGTGTATGCATTTTTAAACTGAAAAAACTCTTCAGGATTAAAGATCGCATTGGTGCAGCTTTCTGTGGGGCCGGACAAGGCGAAGAACGTTGCTGCGGCCGTCCAGGAGATCCACAAGGCTAAGGAAAAGGGCGCCCAGCTGGTGGCGCTGCCGGAATGTTTCAACTCGCCTTATGGGACCAGTTAGTTCACACGTTTTTTAGTCTTCACGTTAGCTAGGTACCGCTCTTAAGGCTGTTAAAGGGCTCAATATTCAAATCAAATGATCTAATACAGTCGTCAGTAGTTAGTACTATTATTTTAGCTAGATTTAATCTCTAGGGGCAAGGGGGGCTTTTGATATGCCACATATTAGATTAAGTCAAAATCACAAAGCATGGTGGGTGCCTAAGTAAATTATAATCTTCATCCAACTATTACCTAATTGAGATACGCGCTGAATTTGGCCAGTCATATTGAATATTATTTCTTTTATTAGAATTCTTCAACGAATATGCAGAAGAAGTGCCTTCTGGTGAGACCAGCCGCGCACTGTCTAAAGCGGCTGCAGAGACGGGCGTGTGCGTGGTGGGCGGCACGGTCCCCGAGCGCTGCGGCGACCGCCTCTACAACACCTGCACCGTATGGGACGGCAGCGGGAAACTGCTCGCTCAGCACAGGAAGGTACCTGACACGCTAGCTCACCCGCAAGAGACGGGCGTGTGAGTGGTGGGCGGCACGGTCCCCGAGCGCTGCGGCGACCGTCTCTAACACAGCTGCACCGTGTGGGACGGCAGCGGGAAGCTGCTCGTTCAGCACAGGAAGGTACCTGACACGCTAGCTCACCCGCAAGAGACGGGCGTGTGAGTGGTGGGCGGTACGGTCCCCGAGCGCTGCGGCGACCGTCTCTAACACAGCTGCACCGTGTGGGACGGCAGCGGGAAGCTGCTCGTTCAGCACAGGAAGGTACCTGATACGCTAGCTCACCCACAGGAGATGAGCGTATGCGTGGTGGGCGGCACGGTCCCCGAGCGCTGTTGCAGGGAAAGAGCGTAATATACTTTAAAAGTTAGTTTACAAAAGAAAACTCCCTAACTCTCTCCTTGGACGACAGGAGAGATTCGGCGACATTATATTTTTGAAAACCTCTATGTGATAATTAATTCATTAGCATTCAACAGTCTACGTTGAGTCGCTTAATCTGACCATCCGTAATGATTTCAGGTGCATCTCTTCGACATAGACATTCCAAATAAGATCACGTTTAAGGAATCTGAAGTCCTGTCAAGAGGAGATCAGATCACGATGTTCGACTATCACGGGATTAGAATTGGTTTAGGAATTTGCTACGATCTACGCTTTAATGAAATGTCTCAGATTATGGCGAAGGAAGGTGAGTTTGTAAACTTCGTTTGTATTTGTACTTATTTACTTGTTTTTCCTGAAGTGTTTTCATATAGTCTTCGGTAAACGATATTCATGATGTCGTTTAACATCTCATCAAAACAATAATATTCCTTTGAATATAATAGACTCTATTGAATACTTACCAAATGGCCATTACAGGGAAAAGCGTCAAAAATAACTTTTTAATTAGAGAATTTGGCATTGACAATTGAATAAAATAAATTCATATAAATTAAGATGTTCTCGGCTTTTTTCGTTATAATGGATACTTACTTGTTAATTATCTCTAAGGTTATAATGGTAATTAGACTTTGACAAGAGGCTTAGCAATATTAAAAATGATGACATATTTTGATCAATCGGAATCAGATTGTAGTATATAGTAAATTTCATATTGTTGGGGCGTGGTAAAGACACGCGCCTCTTATCCGAGGGCTACCGGTTCAGAGTCGGCCATTGGATTTTTGAATCTAAATACGTAGGTACACGGACCTACGTATTTAGATATAGCATTAGCTCAGCGATAGGAAAAACATCGTGATGAAATCTGCTCATTCAAACAACTATGGATGCGTAGGTAAGTATGATCCAGATTTGTCTGGTTCTCCTGGTATCCCAAGGGTTACGTAGGTCAGATCGGCTGTCGTTACAATGTAACAACCAGATCGCTAAACAGGATTTAGCGACGCTGGTAAATCACGTCATGATTATGGTCTGAGCGGTCTCGATCATAGTCTTAGTGGACCGCGAATTAGCACAGGACATAACGATAGGAAGTTGTTGATGAAGTATGGTCCGCGCAGGCTGCTCGCTGCTGATCTACCCGGGCGCGTTCAACATGACGACGGGCCCCAAGCACTGGGAGCTGCTGGGGCGCGCGCGCGCCAACGACAACCAGCTGTGGGTGGCGCTGGTGAGCCCCGCGCGCGACGCCGACGCCGGCTACGTCGCGTGGGGGCACTCGGCGCTCGTCGACCCCTGGGGCGCCGTCGTCGCGCAACTCGATGAGCGTCCGGGGACCCTGCTGGCCGATGTCGGTCAGTGCAACCTCCTGCCTCAGCATAGCTGGGTTCCTAGTATAGGCAGTTCACTATGTGCGAACAAGACTTGTTTAACACTTCGCCTTTCAGTTCACTGGAGTAGAGAATTCTTATAATGGTGCGCTTATGATAGAACCAGACGTTGCGCTGTAGTGCATCGAATATACGTTGAATTAATTTTTATTTATTGGGTTAAGGCAATAATACGTTTTTGTTAAGTTATTCAGTCTAGTAGATAAGAACCTGAAGCGAATAACGGTAAAATAACCGTTATTCGCTTTTGACGGAGTGCTAACAAGACCGATGATCGAGTTGTATGTAGTTGTATATCTGTCAAATGATATAAAATTACCTACATACGGATATACACAAAAGTCACTCTTTACAATTTATTCGGAAGATTACCTAATTACTATAAGAATATGTATTTATACAGAAATATTATATTGTTTGAAGTAAAAAAATGACTGGCTCGATGGCATATTCGGTGGTGACCCTGCCCCATGCGTCAAGAGTTGTGGGCTCGATCCGCACCCAGAACAAACATATTTAAGTATGTAATTGTAATACCACTGTTGATTTTGATATTGTAACACAAGTGCTTAAGCTACTTACCACGGAGTCAGATCAATGTATGAGATGTAGTCTGATATTTATTTATTTTATTTAGAAATATAAGTACATACATACATATATAATATGTATGTTTAAGATTACGTAGATTTAGAAATTAGATTATTGTTATCATTTCAGATATTTCAATGGTTGAAGAGGTCAGAAGCCAGATCCCTCTCCGGGCGCAGAGGAGGACAGACCTCTACGACACCGTGAGGGTGACCAAGAAGTGATCGTCCACTTGCCAAAGTTTACATATCGACGCTCAAAAAGAATTAACGCGTCAAGAGGATAAAGCAATATCTTATTATTAAGCACGAGCAATATTATTAAAATGGAGAGGGAATATTTGTTTGGGTTATCTATTTAGTGGGTCCGATTTACTGTGATGAAGTTATGAATACTTATACCAAAATGAACCTCGACCGTAAACGCTGATAGTTCTGTTTGTCTTTTTTCATTCTTATATTATATAAAAATGTTTTATTGTTTCTTTGTTTGTTTATCTTAAATTGTATCTTACACCCAATTGTAATAAATCTTCTATGAAGTGATCAGAAATGTGTGATGAAAGGCTATAACGTGTAGCATAAAAAACTTTTGGTTTCTTGCAAGATATCTAATACGAGATTTTGCACACTTGTCAAGCCACATACGAGTTGAATGATCTGCAATATATCTATTAAGTGAACCTTAGTTCACTTTGGTTGACAATAAACCAAGGAATCATTTTACACTAAAGAGGGACCGAGGGACCGAGGGACCAGCCCTGGGATTCGCAAAAAAACTTTACCAATATTTAGAAGTAGTCTTAAAACAATTGTAGAAACTATCCAGGAATTTGTAAAAGTATCTAATAATAAAAAAATACAGCCCTCTACGTCTGGTCCCTCAGTTCCGACAAGCCGTAAGAGAGATCTAGGAGAATCGTGAAAATTAACTTGCTTTTATCGCACAATTTTAGTAAAGAATTTGTATAGCCTATTTACTAAATATTAGGCCACAAGGTGGCACATTCGATAAACCGCAAAGGTTTTATTGTGGTCCCTCAGTTCTGACAAAACGAGTCCGCACGCTCATAAGAGCATTATGTACCTATAGTGATCTTTTAGGCAATTATCAGATCTGGGGGGCCGAGTTGTCCTCCTCAAACACATGTACCTTGGAACCAGTGCAAAATAAGAAGCTAATATAACCTAAAACTTTGTAAAGTCTAATAGGGTTTGCGGTCACAAAAACATTTCACATTATACCAAAATGTACCTTACTACAAAGTACCTTCTATCCAGGTTTACAAAGATAATTACGGTGCAAATGAAATGTGTAATCTGTAAGAATGTTTATTTTTGTAATATACAATTATTGTTGCATTTGTATACACTGTTCTTGTATCTACTTATTAAAGTTTTGATTTATTACTGGCCGGCAGTTTTTCCTTTAGCATGTCCAAAACCACCGAGGCGCAGCCCCAGAATAGAGTCAATCCGCTACCACCTAAAACAGGGAAAAATTTACTTTCTTAATTTTCATCATCATCATTGCTATCGTCTTTCTTTAGGGCAAAGCATCAGAAGTTAATTCAAACAATTCACTTTTGACCGCGGTTGCTTAGGGGCTGTAGTAAACAAGATATTTTATTAGTGCCTCGTTTCATAGACTATCCAAGCTTATGACACTTATGATCTGCTCCTGAGGTAATAAAACCGGCCAAGTGCGAGTCGGACTCGCGCACGTAGGGTTCCGTACCATTATCAAAAAATCACGTTCGTTATATATTGCATTAAATATTTAATTTATTCTGTTTTTATTTAGTGTTATAGCGGCGTTTAATGTATTTGTCGTTATAGTGGCAACAGAAATACATAATTTGTGAAAATTTCAACTGTCTATCACAGTTCATGAGATAGGTACAGCCTGGTGACAGACAGACGGACAGCGGAGTCTTAGTGGTTCCGTTTTTACCCTTTGGGTACGGAACCGTAATAAGGAGAACATACCGTGACCGTAATTGTGTATAATCAGTTTGCCATCCTTTTCCTCGGAATCAAGCCTGACTTCGTATCTGCCGGGCCGCAATCCTGCCCATTGGGTCACACGTTGTGCCTTCTGAAATACAAAACATATCTTAAAATAAAACATATGTCGGAGTACCTACTTAAATTTCAGATGTTAGTAAGTCAAATTATGTAAGGGATAATACTCCTCTTACTTCCTATGGAAAGAAAATGGTACAAAGTTATCGTATGACCTGACCTAAGTTAAGTCAATATTCATATTTATGCCAAAGAGCTAAATACTTATAACTGGTACACCCACCTCAAGCCCAGGTCTTATGTTCGCACAGCCTTTTGTTATGAACTCCGTATCTGCTTGGTCTATTTCTGTATTGAAGTTATGCTCTTGATGTGTGCCCCCTAATATACAAGTTTCAACGCTGCAATTAATATATTCTTTTAGTTAGCATAGTTAAAAAAATCACATGGCGCAATTTACAATTTTTCAACAGTTACAAATAATCATGAGATAGATGTCAAACTAAAGGTTTACATTTAATGCCAAGTACTTAATATTAGTTTGACTAAATAGTATTATAAGTATAAGTAGCAAAAATATTAATAGTTATTTAGTTAGCGAGTACTACTCGTACTACTTAAATAAAGTATCAATGTAAAATGCATGGCGTGATGTCAATAGACCATTAACGCCATCTGTTGACGCGCTTATTAGAGGCTCAACTTACTTAGGTATTATGTAATGACCACCATCGTTGTCTACCATAACTTCGTTTATCCAAGGAGCTAAGACCTGCAGTAAGAAATAAAAACTAGGTACATAATGGAATTTAACACAATATGCTATACGTAGTAATTACATGTGCATTACTTACACTTTTATACGAAAATGCAATACGAAATTTGTACACAATTCAGGTTTTACTTAATATTTGTCGCTCGAACCTAATCAATCACCGATGTAACTCTTATTATAATTTTAATACTAGGTTACTTGCCTTTGAAATCTGCCCTCTAATAGGAAATACTTCACCATCAGGAACTAGCTTCCTAGACCCTAGCCCTGTGCAGTTTATAACCACATCGTAATCATGCAGCAAGGGGTCGCTCAAGGAGGCGACCTCGACCCGCAATATCTTTCCATTTGCTCGTTTAAACCTTTCCGTAAAATATTTCAGTATAGAGGCTGAATGTACTACAAATGTTGAAAATGTAATGCCGGATCTAAAACAGTCACAAGATGAGAAGTAGGTACATTTGAATTATTTTTTTTACCCACGAGAGGCATCTTCTAATATGGTTTCCCTCTAATCCCTCTGCCTCTCCCCCACTGATTTACCTGAACGGGTTGTTAAAGAGCTTGTTGTAATATTTCAACTGCTCTTCACTGAGAGATCGGTATCCGAACACTACATTTGCCCATTGCGGGCGTTGCTGATCCGTGCATTCTTTGTAAAAAGATAAAATGGGCACTAAGCAGATATTAAATCCTCCTTCCAACCAGAGTTTGTGGTACAATTTGTATGTTTCGTATCCCCATTTGCTGTAAACAAAAACAAACTTCATGTTCCCTTAGGTAACTAAGTAGGTACCTACTTAAGTACCTAGTTGGTTATAGGTACCCTTTAGAAATTTTCTAAGAATTTAGAGTTTCAGAGTAGCCTAGCTTTGCTCTTTCACTTTGCCCACCGCGCCATTTTATCAAGAAATTTTTAGGAGAATCACGAACAATAACTTAATAAAAATATAGGTAAGTAGTATAGAGTTAGCAAAAAGAAATACACTTACAAAAGGGACTGATCTGAAGTAGATCCACATAAATACGGGTACCACAGTCCGCCTGAGCCATCGCCCGTGGTGTTTGGTGTGAACTCGTTTGAAATTACCACCACCTCAGAACAATAGTTATCGATAATATAATGTAGGAATACGTAAAATTATACAAAGTCCAAACGTTTTGCTGGTGGCCAAGTGTTCCACTATTCACAAAATTGCTATATACCTATTTAATTTAGACCAAGTAATTTATAGTACAACAATAAATCGCTCACTTCAGCCTCCATAAAAGATTCTTTAATTTTAACAGCCGTGCCGAGCCCATTTATCCCGGCACCGATAATAGCGATTTTCACCATTTTCGAAAGCAACCACTCCACACTTGTATTCGTATTAAGACTAGGTATTTAGTTATGCACCTAAAAGTGAATGTTTGTAACTGTTTCGAGCTTTCATGTTTATAATTAATATTATCAATGTGATGATAAGAGGTCAAAGATAAGACTGGCAAACAACTTTATGGTACTTTAATTATATTATTTACTAACATCCATTATTAACGTGTTTGTTTTATTTTTATCTCTCTCTTTTATCTTCTGTATGAGCATTGGATAGGATGTTCATAATTTGACTCTGAAACCGTAGCCGCTAAATCGTACTTCCATATATTCTAATATGCACATTTGCTTTAAGACCGATTATGACGTACGCTAGCGTAGTCTTCGCACACGCTAGCCAGTCACATATCCATAGGCTTCAGGTCATACAGAATAGGTTCATGCGCAAAGGCACAGGCGCGCCCTGGTACCTTAGAAACAAGACCTTACATTGACTAAACCTGCCGACTATCGCGCGGTTCTATAAGCAATGTTCCCTCCGCTATTTTGACTCTGCTTCCCATCACCCCAACTAATTTTAGTTAGTGGTTAATGCCGCTAACTATCCCACTTCCGTAGTCTCCCATAAAAAACGTCAACCTAGGAACGACCTCCTAGATCCCGACGACGCCATCACGCTAACCATGACGTCGGCTCAGCAGCTCGCGACACAGTCCAACACCTCAAGTTGCCTGTCGTTTCGTCCTCGCCGGCGAGGACTCGCGTCACGCCGCCCCCGCTAGGTCCTTATTCGCGTAACCGGCCCGCGCCCGGTCGCTTCTATCCCCAAACCAAGGTGCGTCTGCCCTCTCCAGCAACGTCCTGAGCCGAGGTTCCAGCCCCATAGGGGGCGCCCTCAGGCTGTTGCCTAAATTTAAGGGGTGAGAGTTTCCCGTTCCCCCGCCCAGGTAGGAAAGGCCGCCTTCGGCCAACTACTGATGTCCTCTAAAAAAAAAAAAAAAACACTTGCTTTTAGTGCTTTATTAATTTAGTTTAGAGACCTTTTATAAATATTCTCTTTAATGATATGACATTTTCTAAACAACAACTTTACAATGTACTTATAGTGATACAGTGCTAGATTGTAAAGTTATTGTTAAAGAATATGCGTTTTACTCGATACTAATTTGCTCACAATTTAAATCGTTTTTCGCAGAGTACAAGTTGTAGTAAAAGTTTCAGTATATAAAGATCCCGATAGAAAAATTCAGTCCATACATTTAAACCGAATGAAGCTGATTGAATTTAAGTATTCACGAAACTCGTTAAAATCACCATCAAATGAATAAATTTCGGGATTTTCTAACTTCGTAAATGTTACGAGGTTTATGTCAAAATTTCAAAAATGACAATTGTTGGCCATGTTCCATTCTACATTTGTTTAATGATGAATATCAAAAGTACAAAATCAAGTAGAAAATACGAATAAAACCAAGCTATTGTCAGTTATTTATTTTAAGACATCAGTGTTTCAATACAAATCATAGAACACAACTGTGGCCGGCGGTTTATTCCATAACAAGGAATAACTTATCATTATTTATTAAATTCATGCAAAAATCTTCGAAAAATTGATCAAATTTAACACAAATCGCTATGAAGTATGTATTGTTATCTAGTACTTTAACTATTTACTATCGTAAAGTAATTAAAATGTAACTAACTAACTAACTTGTTATTATTTTAGGTTAACCGTTGATGGATTGTTGGTTTATTTTCCTTACGATTATATATATCCAGAGCAATATGCCTACATGTTGGAGTTAAAACGAGCATTAGATGCTAAGGTAAGTTATAATGAATCGGGACTCGTTTAAACCAAAAATAAATATACAAAACTTAATTTGCTGTGAATGTACCATCTTTATTTTGCTGACAGGGTCATGGATTACTAGAAATGCCTTCTGGTACAGGGAAAACTATTTCACTTCTTTCTCTGATCGTAGCCTATATGATTCAGAATCCACATCATGTTAGGTAAGTAATGTTTACAGATACTCAAGGAGATTTGAATGTAGAAATGAAACAGAAAAACATTATCTTGTAAGATGAGCAAATTTGACTTAGCAATTTGAGCAATCTGACTAAAATGGATAAAATTCATGTCTTTGACTAAAGAAGCTTTGAATATAACTTGATAGTAAAAGGAGATATTATGTTTCAGAAAACTAATATACTGTTCTCGTACTGTACCTGAGATAGAAAAGGTGTTGGAGGAGCTAAAGAATCTGATTAAATACTATGAAAAGAGCCAGGGAGAGAAGCCTAGTCTAACTGGTTTAGTACTCTCCTCTAGAAAGAACCTTTGTATACATCCTGAGGTAATGTATGATTGTATAATGACCAAATGTATGATGTATATATAATTATGTACTATAACATATCAATATCACTAGTTTATGACTTAAGATATTGCCAAAGATAATGCTGTCGCCAAATATTATGCAATATCAATGGAATCCTATCTAATATTTTGATTGCATAGTCATTATATTAATACACATGTCAAATGTTTCAGTATGACCCTTTATTGACATGTGACTTGACAAACCCAATGGCCCACTAGTGTAATCAATGTGTTGTGGCCAATCAGAGCAAATTCAATTTCCAGGAGCTCAAGTTTCTAATGAGTCTGGAGTTCTGGGTTGAAGGATTGCAGTACCTTCATGTGGTATATTTTCGTAGGTTTCGAGGGAAAGAGAGGGCAAATTAGTGGATGGAAAATGTCACTCTCTGACTGCAAGCTACATACGCGAGAGACACGAACGAGACAGCTCAGTGCCCACATGTAAGTATTTTTAGTATTATACTGTATAAGTCATATTACCAATCGTAGGTGATGAGTTAGGCACTTGTTACTCCTTTTTCACAATATTCTATCTAACGTAATCCAATTTATTTTTCGCCTAAAGCGCTGCCTCTTCTCTCTGCCTACCCCTTCAGGGTTTGTGTGAATATGTATGTATATACCTGACTACATACATACAAATGAATTACCAAGTGTTGCCCATTGCAGGCCAGTTCTACGAGGGCTTCAATCGCGAGGGCAAGGAGTCGATGCTGCCATACGGCGTGTACACCATGGACGACCTGAAGCAGTACGGCGCCGACCGCAACTGGTGCCCTTACTACTTGGCGCGGTTCGCGGTATGTGGCTGCAACTTAAGTATAAATATTTTTGTTGTTAAGAGTGTAGTGTTTAGTGAAGTGCAGTTAATTTAAGTCCTGACATACTCAAAATAATGACTGGCTCGATTGCACATTCGGTAGTGACCCTGCCCCATGTGCCAAGAGTTGTGGGTTCAATCCCCACCCAGGACAAACTTTCGTATGATGAATACTTGTGTTTGTTCTGTGTCTGCGTGTTAATATTCAATATTTTAGTATGTATTTGTAAATCCACTGTTGATTCTGATATCCATAACACAAGTGCTTAAGCTACTTATCTTGGAATGAGCTCAATGTATGTGATGTAGTTGGTTTATATTTAATAATAATCAAATAAAGTGAGGTGATATGCAATGTGTCAGGATTATTTTTATCTAAGCACATCTAGCTAAAGTTTGATAGTTAGAGTTTTTGTGTTGCTATGTCATTATGTGAGCCTAAACTTCCAAGATCATTCTCTTCTTGCAGATAATCCATGCAGACATCATAGTGTACTCATACCACTACCTGCTGGACCCGAAGATCGCAGAGGTGGTGTCCAAGGAGCTGCAGCGGGAGGCGGTGGTCGTGTTCGACGAGGCGCACAACATCGACAACGTGTGCATCGACTCGCTCAGCGTCCGGCTCACGCGCCGCGCCGTCGACAAGAGCGCGCAGGCGCTGCAGCAGCTGGAGAAGACCGTCGCGCAGTGAGTGTCGGCCGGCCTCGGACCTGCTGTGACGGGGCGGCAGCGGGAGGGAGCGACCTCTGTAGCCTTGTAAGGCAGCCGTAGCTACACGGGAGCGTCCTCTATTTATAGTACTATAGTTTGACTGGCCCGTTGGTCGCTGGTTCGAATCCTGCTAGGGGCAAATGTTTCGTGTGTTGAACATGGACATTTGTACTCGAATCATGGATGTTTATAAACGTATTAAAGTATGTCTATCCTTTAGTATCCATAGCACAAGCATAAGCTTAATTTGGAACTAGGGAATTGGTGTGTCAGTCTAGAAAATTTATTTTTATTATTATATCTGACTTTGCCATTTTTCGGGACTATAGAGTCCCGGACTTTTGGGAGTCGTGCGTGGGGCCGAAGCCAACACGTAGAGGCCCTTTAAAGTCAAGTATGATTTTAAAGTAATGTGACACCAACCGACGATTATCCCTGTATACACTATCCAGGACTATGGAATGGAGTGGAAGAACAAATAATCTGGGCTATTAGGATGAGGTGCTAGTGGACTGGGTAACCAGGACTGAAGGACTATGGCACCTGCCCGGTTTATGTTTAAAAACACGAATAAAATGGGCAGGTGGTGACTCGCCATCTCACTGTCATGGACCCTCCATTAGTCGCACACACAAGGCACGAAGCAGGAGCGACGGTGGGCAACATTGTGTGAGCGGCTCAGGGTGTGGAGAGGTGTGCACCGCTTTCTACCCAGTGGCTTACGCCACTGTGCCAACTCGCGACTTAGGCATGTTTCACTTCCACCCCGCGAGCATATAGCTCTGACGCCCCACTCTGGACGGCCGGCTAAGGCAAGCCAGAGGTGAGAGTCCGGCGGCCCCTGTGGGGTCCACTCCCACCGGCCAACTAAGGCAAGCGGAGAGAGGGACCTGGTCGACTCTCAGGGGCACGGGTCCCAAAGGGTGTCAATCCCATTCAGCCCGCCACAAGCTGCCCTGGGGAGACTGGTTGCACTGGTAGAGAGTCGCTGCCTTTCATGGTGCGAAAATCAGCGACTCTCACCAGGGGACGGTGGGGTCGCCACATCCCTACGCCATTATTATTATTTTTACTTATACGTTTTGTACTTCTCGAAATAAAAACGTTAAATATTTCGGTATAATACTGAGGCTCACGGGCCTAAGCCAAGTGAGTCTCAGATTCTGGTGTAGTTTGGACTGAGGGTGCTGTGTCGTCCTGTAGGAACTTTCGGACAATGCGGCAGGTGTTTAGGATTGCGGCTTTTTGCATGGTCATGTAAGTATTTTCCGGTATGTCTAAATTTTTAAGTGAGGCCAGTAAGTGTTTGGGGACAACCCCAGTGCTGGAAATGACAAGTGGGATAATATAGACTTTATTCATTTTCCAGATTTTAAGTATTTCTTCTTTCAGCTCGGTGTATTTATGTATTTTCTCAGTTATGGTTTTATGTAAATTATGTGTATTAGGTACTGCAATATCCACTAGGTAAACTACTTTATTATTTTTGTCAATAAGGGTGATATCAGGTCTGTTATTGTGTATTGTTCTGTCTGTCAATATAGCTCTATCATAATACATTTTATAGGTGTCGGTCTCCAGCACCGGTTTTGGTGTGTATTGATAATATGGCAAAGTATTTCCGGTTATGAGTTTGTGTTTAGAGGCTAATTTTTGATGAACTATATTGCATACTTGGTTGTGTCGGTGAGTATAGTCAGTTTGAGTCAGGTTGGGGCAGGCACCAGTTATGTGTTGAATGGTTTCAGATTGTCTATTACATTTTCTACATTTGTCAGTTATGAGATTACGGTCTTTAATAATGTATTTTTTATAATTCCTAGTATTTATAATCTGATCCTGTATTGCTATTATAAAGCCTTCAGTCTCGGGAAACAAAGAGCCTAATTTTAACCATTTATTGCTAGCTATTGTATCAATGTGTTGCTGTTCTAGGTCGTGGTGGTGTCGGCCGTGCAATTCTTTCCTGCGCCACGATGTTAGTTTTTGATTTTCATGTTCTTGGCGACTAATAAAATCTATACCTCTGTTTATTAAATTTAGTGGTGTGTAGTTATTATCTAATTCGACTATGGTTTTGTGAATGATACTATTTAAAGCTTTATTATAAAAAAATCTTCTAAAATTTTGCACTTGTTCTCCCCACATTAGTTTTATATCGATCAGTCCTCTACCTCCCCTTTCTCTTTTTATAGTGGTTCTTTCAATAGCTGATTTTGGGTGTAAGTAATTGTGTTTCGTTAATGTTGTTCTAGTTTTAGTTTCTAATTTATTGATGTCTGTTTTGGTCCATTTAATGACGCCGAATGAATATGTAAGTATTGGCACAGCAAAAGTGTTAATGGCTTTAAATAAGTTTTTAGAGTAAAGTTGTTTCTTGCAAATCAGATTAATACGTCGGACATATTCCTGCATTAACTCTTTTTTAATTTTGACATGATGTATTCCTTTAGCTTGCTGGATTCCAAGGTATTTATATGTCTCATTAGGTTCTATTAACTTGAATTGAAATTGTTCATCTGCATCTAGATTAACCCCCTTTATCTTACCCCTATAGATTCTTAGTGTTTTGCATTTATCCATACCAAATGTCATATTAATGTCAGTGCTAAATTTTTCTGTCATATTAATTAAACTTTTTACACCAGCAGCAGATTTCGAGTAAAGTTTTAAATCATCCATGTACATAAGATGACTCACTGTTGTTGTGTCTGTTAATTTATATCCATGGTTTGTATTGTTTAATAAGTGAGATAACGGGTTTAAGGCCAAACAAAACCATAATGGGCTGAGGGAATCTCCCTGAAAGATACCATTCTCAATTGGGATTTCATCTGTGCTGACGGTGTTGTTGCCACAGGTAAGTCGTAATGTGGTCCTCCAATCAGTCATAGTATTCTCCAGAAATGTGATGATGGTAGGGTTTACTTTATAAATTTGTAATACGCGTATCAGCCAGGAATGAGGTACACTATCGAAAGCCTTTTTATAATCAATATAGGTAATATTAATATTTTTACTATGTTTTTGTGCATGCATAAGTATGGCGGAGTCAATAATCAATTGCTCTTTACAGCCCATATGGTTTCGCCGGCAGCCCTTTTGTTCCTCCGCTAATATATTATTTTTTTCAATATGAGAGTTAAGTTTATTGGCGATACATGCTGTAATTAATTTATAAAGGGTAGGCAAACAAGTTATGGGACGATATTGGGATGGGTTTAATGTATCGGTACTTTTAGGTAACATGTAACTAACCCCATTAGTTAAAAATTTTGGCAATTCAGTATCTCCTTTTATAACTTCGGTGATAGCAAAACCTAACACACCATGCAATATAGATAATTTTTTATACCAGAAACTATGTATTCCGTCTATACCTGCGGCTTTCCAGTTTTTCATTTTCCTAGTAACTGTTTCTATATCCAATCTATTAATTTCAGTAAATTCAATTTCCGCAATACTGTCCCACTTACTGTCTTCTTCTTTTATCCATTCTGCTTGGTGATTGTAATCTGCATGTTTCTTCCAAATGTCGGACCAGTAGTCTTTGAGCGCTTCAGCTGTTGGTATATTTTGTTCTCTCTCATTTTGCGCGTTACGTTCGTTGTGACTTAAATTTCTGTAAAATACTTTCTCATTCTTAATAAATAATTTGTTGTCTTCTTTGCGTTGCAGTGCCTTTTTATATCTTCTGAGTCTTTGAGCCTTTAATGATAATTTCTGTTTAAGTGTGTCCAGAAATTCTTCCGGCCTTCTATTGCTTCTTTCGTGTGTCGAATGGGTAAGATTTTTCTTGAATATTCGCTCTACTTGCTGTGCTAATTTGTCTGACTTGTTGTTTGAAATATACTGTGTGACTCTACCTATATCTCTTCTAAGATTTTCAATATCTTTTTCTAGCCTAATTTGCCAGCTAGGTTTGTTATGTTTCGAGTTTTGGTGGTAGTTTGAACTCTGTTGCACTTCAATTTTATACCTTAGTTGTTTACTTATGACTAAAGCACTGCAATATATTAAAGTATGCACGTAAGAAATATTCGTATCAGTTGCTAAAATAAATTTTCCTAGAATGTGGTTGTTGAATATGTTTAGTAGTTGGTCACAGATAACCTCCAATAGATACCGTACGTTCACCACTTTGTTATAGGTTCAAGTCACAATTTTAGGAGGTAGGAACGGGGTGCGGGAGACGTAACACTCATTCATCTAGTGATGTCAAATTGTATTGTGCAATGTCTATAGTTTTATCGATAAATTTTATAATATACATGTAGATTTTATAATTATTTATATTTTATATGTAGATATAAATAAATTTTATTTTTTAGGGTTCCGTACCTCAAAAACGTACCAGACCGTACCAAAAAAAAAAACAAATGTTGTTGTTTGGTGGTTGGTGTTAATGATATTTTATTCTATAGAATACTAGAATAGAATAAAGAAAACTATAGAATATTGTATGGAATGCCTGGATTATATACATTGCCGGCAACACATACATTGGTAAATATAAAGAAGGCACGGCTGTTTCCATTACTCGTCTTCTATCTTTCATATAGTGAAAACAATCTTCTGTAAAATGTCTCTAACAAATGACGGTTTTTGCTCGGGAACGATCCATCACCGCGATATGTGGCATTGATCCATTTAGACTTTCTTTCAGACCCTTTGGAAATCTAAAGCAAATTGAGTTAGGACAATCTCTATTTTTTATCGACAATATCGATTCGACATACTGAAACGTACACAGTTACAGCCCTCTTGTTACGCATGTCTATGCCAGAACGGGATAAAAATAGTGAAATGGGTAATGAAAGAAAGGGGTAGTGACAAAAGACATCAACGCGAGCTGACACTTGTCAAAAAATTTTTGCCAACTTTCAACATTCGACCGTCGTAACTTGAGCTCCGTCTAGAATAAAATAGGTATTTATTTTACTTACCGATAAAAAGTTATGCCATCTTTTTTTAAATTTTGATGTCCTGGAATTCTTCCCACACCATTTTACGGAACAGAAGGCCATTTAAACGTTTATTTATGCATAAATACTTATTAAATATAAATAAAAGTGTCTCCGTAAAGGCTGTCGCGCAGATCGGTCTCTTGGTCGGCACTGAAGATGCGCGTGTATGGCAACTACTTATTTATGTAATAGCATAGATGCATGGGCGTACGTCAATCCTCTTAATGTGGTATCTATTGGAGGTTATCTGTGTAGTTGGTATAGTCGTCTGTTCTCTGTTAGCCGGGGTAACCTAGGTCGTGAAGTAGGATCGGTCCCAGTAAATTGTGTAAGTGCAGTTTGGAGTTCATCTGTTAACTCTAAAATATAAGAATCCAATTCAGATTCGCCTATATCTAGATCTTGTGTTTGCGGACTAGGTGTTTGTGTCCTTGTAGACGATGATGGTATTTGAGAGGAATTATTCGTATTTGGAAATGAACTTAGAGGAAGGTCTTCCTCGGAACTAGAGTCATGGTTTTGTGTGTTTGGTATTAAACGGATATTAGGTATGGTGTTACATGATTCAGCTTCTTCTTCGGTCTTGAGTTGTTCTCTTACTTCATGTTTAATCTGGTTTAGTGTATCATCTGATAAAAGCTTGTTACGTAGAATTACCCTATACTGATCCGCGACACGCTGTTCAGATATGTTTATGTCGGGATACTTTAGTCGAAATTTGTCGTACAGCTTCCTACAGTACATAGTGCGATCTGTATCTAACTTGGTGATATGATAGTAGGTACGCATGATATATGTATTTATTTCGTCTCCCCACTTCATGCGTATTCTGGGTTTACCCGCCTTGGTGGTCGCAGGATTAGGGGCTGGTTGCCTCCAGCGAAACAGCCAAGGTTGGTGTGACTGTCTGACTAGCTTGTATATTTGTAGATTGGGTGAGCTCGTATTGTTCGGGCTTCCCGCTAAGCGCAGGTCCCCCGGCAGAGGGCCGCCCACCTAGACCCTCGCCACCGATGGCTTGCATACTGTGGCGCCCAGCATCGGCTCCAGGCGCGCCCCGGCGATCGCCCCCGGGCAGCGGCATTATACGTAACTTCTTACTTCGTAACTCCATATTTATGGGTTTGCCATGGCCTTGTTAGTCACTCGCACAGTAATTGTCTTGCGAATGTCCGCCCCCCACGTGGCTTAGATGGTCAAGCGCGAACGTAAGGTTGGACTCTAGGGGGCTTATTATTATTATTATTATAGTATTTATAAGAGAGCGCCAACGACTGACGCGGATCAAACCTTCAAAAAAATGTTTGGAACACCGCTATTAAAAAATCAGACAAGGGCACGCTTGATTAAAGAGCATTACTAGTACATAGGTCCTAGTGAGCCACTTCTGTCTTCTTAAAATCTAGTTAAGGTTGTTTGGTTAGGTGGCATGGCGTTAGGGCATGCAGCAGGAGTCCTCAGGACCATCGTAGATTCCGCGTTTTGACGTCTGAGGACTCCTGCTGCGTGCTCTGGCGCTTCGGCCAATAGACAAAATTGGCGAAATGGCCATGAGCACCACTATCATTAGGGTGAAGTGGTCATGAGAGGTGGTGGTTCGCGTTCGTGGTCGCTTAAGCGTCGCCTGTTGGGCAGGATCCGCGAGGAGGACGCGGCGCGGCTGACGCTGGAGTACGAGCAGCTGGTGGAGGGGCTGCGCGAGGCGGCGCTGGCGCGCGACACCGACACCATCCTCGGGAACCCCATCCTGCCCGACGAGGTGCTCAACGGTAACCGCTCCGTCTGCCTGGCGATATGACACGCGCTTACTCGGGGTCTGCTCGACCGTTATTCTGGGATAAGTGAAACAAGATATTTTATTGAAGCGATCGAGCGTTTTGGCTTTCGTAACCTTAACCGTTTTGTTCATTTTATAAATTCAATGTAGCCTAGTTAACGCCTTATCATCAACATCCTAGCATTATTTCCTGTGCGACCAGAAATTTGCGAGTCTAGTAATTACTAAAACAACCGAGCGATCTGACCTTCGTAACCCTTAGTTAGGGGTACCAGACAAAATTAAATCCTGGTTACATATTCATAGTTACTTGAGGCTGCAGGTTCCATTTCCATGTTCTTACTTTACCCACAATCAGGTGGTATAGTACAAATAATCCATTAGGAATTAATAGAAATTTAGATAAAATTGGTGCCTGTCCCTGGTCTGGGACTTAAAAAGAAAATGCCAAATGTGGTTCTTGCCTAGCATGTCGTAAAAGGCGACTAATAGTATATCGGGTTTTGGGTGTGTGATTGTGTAGGCGATAAGTTAGCCCCTTATGTCACTCCTTTTTCACAATTTTCCATCTAACTCAGCCCGGCTTAAAGATACCTTTAATTGGATTTATTGTAATTTTATTTCTATTAATTATATTAAATCCGTGCTTAGATTTGGTATACATATATCGGTTCTCTCAACCTACCACGCTAGGAAAGTGGCGTGAAGTTTAGTTAGTTAGTTAGATTTGATAATCCAAAAGTATGTACCCGTGTTTGAGCCAGCACTAGATTCATTTTAATTGTTAACGGTTTGATTATGATTTATTATTCAGTATGATTATTTAGGCATTGTGTGGATGGTGCTGTTTACAGAGGTGGTCCCGGGCAACATCCGCAATGCGGAGCACTTCCTGTCGTTCCTGCGGCGCTTTATCGAGTACCTCAAGACGCGCCTGCGCATCCAGCACGTCGTGCAGGAGTCGCCCGCTGGTGAGCGCATGTGTTGTTCGATAGCCAGATAAAAAGTTCATTTCATACAAATTTCAAACATCTTTATTTAATTTTATTGCATATGGAGATTCCAGGGTCCGATCTACTATAGGGGCTTTTTGGGCTGCAGCCCAGGGCCCCGTTGGAAACAATACTCATATCTATAATCCCGCACATTGCCAATGCGCCGGGCCGCCGTATTGGTGACGTAATCGTGACGTATCGAACAATAAGAACCGTTCGCAAAACTGACCAGCGAATATTGCGGGTGACGTCTGTGGGTGTTAATTAGACAAGGTTCCAGCGCATTAGCAATCTGCGGGGATTTTAACGAACAGAACGAAGTTCTCTAGTAGTACCTAGAAGTAAACCATATTAGGCTCCTAAGTAGGATTAGCCCAGGGCCCCGCACATAAAAGATCCGCCTCTGGGAGATTTAGCAACCTAGATATGAAAGATTAATATTTAAAAATAACACCATGATACCTATATAAATTGTTATACTTATCAATATAAATTATTTTTCAAGCTTGTAATAGGACAATCACTAGGTTACAAATTAAATAACTTCCTATGAATCTTTTTAATCAGTGGTATGAACATGCAATACCGCGTAATTACACCTGATCATAAGGCTTAATTTTCATTGTTAATTGAGTCAAAAATAGATCTTATAGCTAAATCTACATACTCGGTTAGCATGCTCACTATCCATATGGACTCTGGGGGATTTAGTATAGTAAATAATAGGGTATTTATTAGGGTTCTAAATGCCTATGTCATACGATTTTTTACAAATAGTCCTTTCATAAACTCAAAAAGAATGATTATAAATCCGTATACCGTAGGGTTCCTGAAGGACCTGTCGTCGCGCGTGTGCATCGAGCGCAAGCCGCTGCGCTTCTGCGCGTCGCGGCTGGCGTCGCTCATGCGCGCGCTGGAGATCCCCGACCCCAGCCACCTGGGGTCGCTGACGCTGGTCACGCACCTCGCCACGCTCGTCGCCACCTACACCAAGGGGTTCACCATCATCATCGAGCCCTTCGACGACCGCACGCCTACGGTCTCCAACCCTATACTGCACTTTTCGTGAGTATTATGTACCTTTTATCTATTTATTATATCTTAAGATTAGGTTTTGGCTACTATTTTGATTTTAAGCCCCACGTTGGGCGCCATTTGTATTAACACCTTGTCACTATAAATATAACGTTACCTGGTTATTGTAAACAGCCTTTTGTGTCATTTGCAAATTCCTTTTGCCTTTTTTGCTATATTTTCGCATTGTCTATATTCATTTTTATCTTTATTGATTTGTAATCTGTTAAAGGCCCCAAATTGGGTGCCATTTTTCTAAATGTTGGCGCCCAACGTGGGGCTCTTGGACCACATTATTCGAATATTATGTCTGACCTTGAGCATTGTCTCAAATTAATTCCACATTGGGTTCAACTTAAATTACAGGCTGGGGTAACTTAAGTTTATTAAATTTCTTGGTTTTTAATATCTGTGGTGTCATTTGTATAAATCATCTCATTAACAAATATATTTTCATTTCAGATGTATGGATTCGTCAATAGCAATGCGACCAGTATTCGCAAGGTTCCAAACTGTTATTATAACGTCAGGTAATATTGTATTTTTGTATAACTCATTTACGATGCACTTGAAATTATCGGTGGGTTAATTTCGTGTTATTGTTTCAGGAACGTTATCTCCCCTAGATATGTATCCCAAAATACTCGACTTCAACCCTGTGATTATGAGCTCATTCACCATGACATTAGCTAGGCCTTGTATATTACCGATGGTAAGTTATGTCTTATATTTTATTTGTTCAAACATTTTATTAAGACATTGTTTGCTAGATACCTATGCATGTGTGTACACAAGAAGTTGTCTGCGAGATATCTTATGTGTTTTGACGTATTTTAATGCAATGTGAAAAAGAGATTCGACCTTAACCTCCGAAGAGGTAAGCAGAGCCAAAGCAGTAGCAAGCCCCTTTAACCACATAACCCCCTTCTCCCCCGAGGTTCTCAATTCGACGCGTATATTATTTCATAACGATTACCCCAATAAACCAATAAACCAAATTACGCTTGAATATATTCGTGTACAGTTTACCAGATATACATATTTATACATATAAATTTTTGGGTAAACATTTATAGATGGACCTAACTATGTGTTAATATGCAGATAGTGTCGAAGGGCAGCGACCAGGTGGCGATCTCGTCGAAGTACGAGTCGCGCGAGGACGTCGCCGTCATACGCAACTACGGGCAGCTGCTGGTCGAGGTCAGTGCCCTCACCTTACAAACAGGACTCTCAAAAGGGATCTTTTAAATACTTTTAATACATCACACTAATATTATAAAGGTGAAAGTTTGTGTGTGTGTGTGTGTGTGTGTGTGTGTGTGTGTGTGTGTGTGTGTATGTTTGTTACTTCTTCACGCAAAAACTGCTGAACGGATATGGATGAAATTTGGCACAGAGATAGATTATAGTCTGGAATAACATATAGGCTACTTTTTATCTCGGAAAAAGAGTTTCTGTAGGATACAGAAATATTAGTCTACGCGGGCGAAGTCGCGGGAAACAGCTAGTAAGTAATAAATGTAAAAAAAGACCTGTGTGACTAATAATTCTTCAAATATCTATATTATTTAAGGTAATTAGCACCACTCATTGTGCGTTTTTGAAAATCAAATGGTTCGAAACTATTTAGAATACACAAATTTATATAAGATTGTGATGTTACGATGTTTCATACTTAGTATAATACACTAGCTATTATGTATTATATGCGCTTTGATTGGGGCATATACACCGTAACTAGTGGGTTAAGTGCGTTTTCAATTCGATTATTTATTCGCTTTTCGGTGCAGAGAACGAATGTAAGAGGATTACGTTGGTGATGATGGTGATGACGACGATGATAATGATTTGCTTTTCGCAGATTTCCGCGTCAGTGCCTGATGGCGTGGTGTGTTTCTTCACCTCGTACTTGTACCTCGAGAACGTGGTGGGCGCCTGGTACGACCAAGGTATGTCTTTGAGATCTTCATTACAACTTCCGAGTACACTGATTTGATAAAGATGTTTAATTTATATGACATTCTTTATATTTTAGGTGTCGTTGCAAGTTTGCAGAGGCACAAACTGCTGTTCATTGAGACGCAAGATTCTGCTGAAACCAGTTTCGCGTTAATAAACTACATCAAGGTATGTAATTTAGATAATCTATATTAGAATAGGTTACATGACTAAAAAAATCTGTTTAGTCCGTCAGTTAGATTATAAAAAAATATTGAACACGTATTTTTTTATTTATTTGTCAAACAAACATTGACGAAGATACAATGCATTCAAGTTGCGCGTGACGTCACACTTTCGTACAATTGTCACAAAATAGTGACGTCGCAAGCGCCCACTCCAAAACTTTGATGCTTTTTATCTTTGTTCATTTGATATAGCGAAAAATATGTGTTTAGTTATTTTGTATAATCTAACTGACGGACTAGATATAATTTAAGTTTTTTAATGCAGTCATCATCCCTAGTAAGTTGTATATAAGTACGAGTATATTAAAGAGATTTGCTATATAGATCTTGTCAAAATCTAACATAAAGCGTCAACTGTCGTTTCCTGCTCACAATAATAAAAGAATGAGATTCTTAATCGTAACTAGCGGTGGTAGCTCAATGGTAAGGACACGCGCCTCTTAACCGAGGAGTGCGGGTCCAAACCCAGGCATGTACCTCTATATTTTCTCAAATCTATGTACATATTTATACCACTAGCTCGACGGTGAGGGAAAACATCGTGATGAAACCTGCAAATTCAAACAACTTTGAATTTGTAACCATGATCCAAAAATTGTCTGATTCCCCTATCTTAGGGTTACGAAGGTCAGATCGGCAGTCGCTTCAATGTAATTACCAGACTGGCTAAATCCTGGATCATGGTCAAAGCGGACCCCGTCTAAGCACGGGACATAACGCTAGGAAGATGATGATTCTTAATCGTATCTGTATTGGCAAATCTAGATAGCATTGATCCCGATTCGTTTTTGTAAAACATTTTTCTCACTTTCTGTAGTCGCCTGTACGCGGCTTGGTTAACTCACCTATGCATATATGCGTGCTAGTAGTAACATGCAAGATCGGCAGGATATACTAAATGCAGCATATAAAGACCCCTTTGTCTCTGTGGGTTGGGCATGTGCCCAGGGTTGAGCGATAGATATGGTCCCCAGATAGCCAGATTGCCATATTCATCACCATAAACATAATATCTTCCTATTCAATATGGGTCACTCTTTCCAAGGCACGAAGGTGATTAAGCTGCCGTCTTCGTGACTCCGGGCTGTTTCTGAGTAACTTCAATATTGAAATATCCATCCACAATTTTTTTTAGCCTTCTTGGTCTTTAGGCTGCGCATGCTACCGTTGGACTGACGAGGCAGTCATATTAAAACAGGGCACATCAGGTAATAAATTACCTGATGCGCCCTGAGCATTAAATAGGTTAAAGGCGACGTTGAGCTATGCGCAAGCGGTAACAACCACGTGCCCCCCAGGCGTGCGAGTCGGGTCGCGGCGCGGTGCTGCTGTCGGTGGCGCGCGGCAAGGTGTCGGAGGGCGTCGACTTCGAGCACCACCTGGGCCGCGCCGTGCTCATGTTCGGCATCCCCTACGTGTTCACGCAGAGCCGCATCCTCAAGGCGCGCCTCGACTACCTGCGCGACCAGTTCCAGGTGACTCGTCGACACACGCCCACATAGGAGCATGTGCATTTGCATAATGTTGCGTAGCACATAGGGAAGTTACCTTCTTGGCTCAATTGACATTTATGTAACTTTTATTTGACCCCACGTTGGGTGCCATTTTAAAATCGTCTTTCTGCCTTTCAATTATTCTTTACCCCATTGGGGTTTTAATATTCAGACTTATTTTTCTACTAATCAATTCTACAATTTAATTTTTAGATCCGTGAAAACGACTTCCTGACCTTTGACGCAATGAGACACGCCGCACAGTGTGTCGGGCGAGCCTTAAGGTAAGAAGCACATTTTTACTGATCATCCTTCATTCCAATATGAACAAAAAATTTACTTACGGTCGCTGCGCCAACTTATTCAAACTTAAATTCTGTCGACTTGTAACCCACCAGAGGCAAGACGGACTACGGCATCATGATCTTCGCGGACAAGCGGTTTAGCCGCGCCGACAAGCGCAGCAAGCTGCCGCGCTGGATCCAGGAGCACCTCAAGGACTCGCTCTGCAACCTCAGCACCGAGGAGGCTGTGCAGGTACGCCATAGACACAAAGGGGTATACAGACTTGATCAACTGTACCGCATAGCAAACTCACATAGTTTATTACGAACACAATTGCGCTTGTCTATACGTGTACAACTACAAGTAAGGCTCGCCCGCGTTCGTGAAATAATGAAACATCTGTAAAATAAACAATGTTAAACTCGAAGTGCCAACCCCAGTTGAGCAGAATACACTAAATTTTAAAGTAGAGGAAACTGCCCTACCAGTGAGGCGGCTTGATGGGGCCAAGTGGAACAATTCTAATTTAGTGGCAATCGTCAGCTTTTTACGAAAAAAAAATCCTTATAAGCTTCATGTTTGACAGATCTGCAAGCGCTGGCTGCGGCAGATGGCGCAGCCGTTCACGCGCGAGGACCAGCTGGGCGTGTCGCTGCTCACCCTCGCGCAGCTGCAGAGTCAGGAGCAGCAGGACAAGATCGAGAAGCAGGTCATACAGAAGTGAGAAGCGCTGGCGCCTGGACAGCCAGAGGTCAGTCAGGCTCGTGCCCGGTGAGCCCCGACCAGAAGTGTAGGCGCTTGTGTACTTCTTTCGCGATTTGGTGATTGATAAGTTTGCTCAGAAAGTTTGAGAAAATTGGAAAGTTTGGAGGGTTAGTTACGTGATAAAAATGTATTACAAGAGAACTAGGGCATTTACTTTGCCATCCCCGTAAGTCGCTGGCCCAGACTTTAAGAAAACGTTTGTCCTACTGAGAAAATAATCCTAGAGAGCCATAGTTGATGCTATCGACAGGTCTTGGATATCTCATACATTTCAAAAAGTGCAACCCGAAAGATGTATCATGCGGGTGTTTGCTAATTATGAACTTTTATATGATCGAATTCTGTAAGGAAATTCTACATAAGGAATTTCTTAAAGATATCTTTATGAATGTGATATTGTGAAGTGAACAAGTGGCTAGTAGTGATGTAATTCTGTAAAGTGAATGAATGAATGTACATTGTAAGTACAAAAAGTATTTTTCTAGTTAAATTACTAGGATGTTTAAGCCAAAATTAATTAAATGTTGTGTATAAAAATATTTGTTTTTATTTAACCTTAAATTTTTTAACATAAAATTAAATAATTATTATGTAATTGGCATAATTACGGGACAAGCCTGTCCTTGTAAGTCTTACGTGGGGACATGGATCCAACATGTAGAGGCCTTCTGAGAGTTTGATATAAATGTATGATGGAATTTACAACAAATTATATTAGGTGGCCATTACCTGATACCGATCATAGATCTGATACAAAGGTGTGGAACGTGATTTTGTTGGAACTCGTGTATACCATCGGGTAGAAGTATTTGCTAAAAAACGCATCACCTATAATTAAAAATAGTGAGTAAATGAAAACAACCAACTCTTGTACATAGTTTATTAAAAATTGAAACAACGTTTTCGTTTGCAATGAGTCCCCTGTTACCTATTAGATATAAAACCTGTATCAGATACGGTCTAGGCTATACAGACTATTCAACAGTGTTGGTTCGGTAAGCTTATGGTCCTATACTACACTCGAAGTATACAATACAACATGCACTATTATGAATTTACTTAATAATAACTTTCGTTATCATCAAGATGACGCCCTAAAACAGTTTTCTTCTGGGTTCTACTAGAGAACCACATTCTGTTTGTTAGATATGTGTATTGTCTTCAACTGGGCCTTTTTGTCTACGGGGCCCTGGGCTGCAGCCATAAAAGGCCCCTCTAGTAGATCCGGCCCTGTATAGCTCTTACCAAGCAAAAAGTATGACTTTCAAGACAAGTTAGTATGGATAAATTGAGTGTAGGGATTGGACCGTAATTAATATGCTGCCTTACGCTAACCTTTCGCTGCGGATGGCTACAACTCTACAATCTTATTCAAATGGCTAGTCTCAGCTAAAACATGACACTATCACTTGCGTGCAATTAAACTATCGTGAAAATGGTATACAGGTCAAGCGCGTAAGAGACTTGCTTGGATATCCGTTAAAATTTAAGTCCGGTGCAACAACGTGGTGTATGGTCGATACGTGAGTGAGCTTATACCATTTTCAAATTCGGTAAATATTAACAAATTAGTAACATCTAACAGCAACGTGCTAAGTGCAGGGAACGCTTTTAATCTCTAGTATTTACTTCACAGCTTCACGCTGCATAACAATAATAAACCGGGTTTACTGCGGTTTACGGTATCAGTTAGAAATCCATGTTAATATTGATTGTAAACTGGAGAGTTCGTATGAACAGTGGGAGTTATACAAGACTTAGAACTTTCGCGTTTCATTAAAATAATGGTAAGTAACACTAAACGCGATATGCACAATACATAGTACATGCGTACTCGCTTGACGTAAACATTCCTTTCCATATCTATTTGACGATGCTTATATATAGGATAGGTTTGTTTCTATAATTTTACATTATTGCATTGCATCAGTCGCAGCAAATCCGGTTTAATCTAGTTGTATTTTAGATAAGTGATATAAACCAATTATCTTCCATCTAAACTTAACACATCAAACAAAGTGAGATCTTAAACACACATAGAAAGGCCGCGGTCTATACTGCAGCGGTGAGCGGAGCGGATCCATAAAAAAAAACATACAAATAAAAAAAAACGCTTTTCTTCACTTGTGCGCTTTTTACAATCGCTCTTTTCGCTCCACTCACCGCTGTCACGATGGCCACGGCCCACGAATATATAAAATGATTTTATATTTCATCTCCAATTCATTAACTAATTTCATGTTTATTGCACACGCAATAAGACCACAAACAAAATCAACTTATTTTAAAGAAAAATAAGTACAATACTTTTAAACACTTGAGTTTTGTAAGAAAATCATATACAACATATAGTGCTAAGATAATCATTACCTGATAGTATATTTCATCTATCTACTACACTAGAAATGCTTATTTTCGTATATGTATGTATATTCTGTAAAAGCCTTTTTACTATTGTATAGACATGCATTTTGTATTAAAACGCCTTATTAAATAGTATAAAAATGTATAATCTAAAAGTAGGTGCTAATATGTTTATGATTGAGGCTGCTAAGGACTGCAGTGAGACTGTTACTGCCAATAGTGATGTGCCAGATCGTAAAAATATATAATCCGCGGATATGGATTAGGTATAAGTGTCTGGATCCGCAATTACGGAAAACGGATCTGGGCTTCCACACTCACAACCAAGTACGTGTGATTTAGAAGCAACTGTTGACGTTTAGCTTACTGTGACAAATCTTAACTGCCTATCATTATTTAAACGTTAAGTTTCTTTTATCGTGGATATTATTTCATTGCTATTTATCTTTAAATCACCACAAAGAATAAAATGCGAGGCATGATCCGGTGGTTCGGACATGTGGAAAGAATGGATGACGAAAGATTGACTAAACATATATACAATGCGAAAGTGGAAGGATGTAGGAGCCGCGGAAGGCCCAGGCATCTACCACGACCAGATTGGTCTTGTATTAACAGAAGGTGATGTTAGGAGTCATAAAAACCGTAGAGCTTGTATGAAAAGGATTATGAATGTTGAAGAGGAGAGTGAGGTTTGTAAAGATCGTGCCATATGGCGTTCGGTTCTCTCTGCCTACCCCGCTAGGGAAGTGGCGTAAAGTTTAGTAAGTTTGAATAAAATGTCGTAATTATTAGTACAAAAAACGGATATCAGATACTGGATGCCACATCACTATTGCCAATAATCCAGGGTCAATTCACGCTATTAACTACAGACATTAAAATACTGCTTACGCATTAAAATATAAGGCCACGGTCAAGACCACAGCGGGGCGCGAACCGTTGACGGACGCGACTGAGACAAAAAAACGCTTGCCTATTCACTCGCACCCGTATACGTCACTGTTGCCCCGCCCCCTGGGACAGGGAGTGGCCTTATCGATGGTATATTCTATATTTATTTCACTTATACTAAACAGCACTTAACATAACACATACAGAAACGTTGGTCCTTAAGATCGCTAGACATGTGTTGAGTGAGCCATATTGCTTTTCATAGATTCATACAGCCCATTTAGAACGTCATTTGCCCAGTCTCATTATCGCACAGCCAAAAATAGCTCGAATAAAATAAGTACTAAGAGAAATTGCATAAATCACTGGGCAAGTAATAACGATAAACGCACACTCACTTAAAGTTTTTATTAACCAATTGAGTAGTTTTTGCAGACATGAGCGTTGTATACTTAATCTAATTATTAAGCGTTATTTTCTATAACATCACGCCCTTAATCCCCGAAGGGGTAGGCAGTCAAAGAGGCAGTACGCCCCTATAACCACATTCAGCCAAAAACAAAACTGGGCTGGGTAGTGACCAGTGGCTAGGTGGTCGCCTACAGAACCACATACCCACATACATTATTTTATAGATGGTAAAAGCTTTGCACTTACTAACTTAACTTTATAATCAGTAACGTGGGGCATATACTTACGTGTTAGGAACATTCGCACCATCTTCAGTTGTTAAGTTAAGGTGTAATACGAAAATTCCTGGGGTCGGAATATGAAGTTAGTAAGAGATATAGATGGCAACTCTCATACTGAGATGACAATCTAATTAGATATCAAATGTTTCATGGTAGAACCTCAAAAAATTATACGAAATTTGGACCAATAGGGAATATGCTTGACTTTTTTTTTATCAAATCTGGAAGATTTTTTTTTTGTATCTTGATTATTGACCAAGTTATAAAGGATCAAAGTAAGTATATAGATCCAATATGTCATGTGACGTCAAATGACACGACCGCCATACAACGTGCATAGAAAAAACCGTTTTCGTGGGAGAGATGGATATATTTGTTTAAAACTGTAATATCTCGCTGGTCTTTTAATAAATCTTGGTTCCGTTTTCACCCTTAGTATTTTAGTTTTATATATTTTCCGATAAATGCGTTAAATGACTAATATATTTTTCATGATACATAGAATAGGGAATATGTCGCTATTCTATGAATCTATTTACTAAAAAAATGTGTGATTCATTATCCTTTTTTTTTCGCGTAGCGTAGTGTTGCCGAAAAATCGATAGTTTTGCAATCGATAGTTGAACTCTAAAATCGACGATCGATAGGACAATCGATTCTATCGAAACTACAATACTATCGCTAAACAGTTTTGATCGCTGCTAACCAATGAACTATCGATAGCGATAGTATTGCAGTATCGATAGACAATCGATATTGGCCTATCGAGCGGCAACACTAACGTAGCTCCTGTATTTAATAGTGCAACGAATATGTTGAATACGTATCATTTTTATTATTAACTACTTGTGTACTCGATCATAAATGTAGCCGTTAATAGTACGATATGAATTTGGCACGCACGATGAGAATGAAACGCAGATCAACGCCTAA
>OX596215.1:13771966-14010965 GCA_951394215.1 Glyphodes perspectalis
AGCTTCTTGGGTACTACCCAAATTGGTGACGACCAAGGTGAATCAGAGGGCTCTATAATGTTTTGTTCGAGCATTTTATCAATTTGTTTTCGTACTTCGGCCTTGTGGATTTCGGGGAACCTATAGGACTTGGTATGTATCGGGACATCAGTGGTGGTCTTGATTTCGTGTTTGAGGGCGTTGGTGTGAGTTAAGTTTTCTCCAGGTAAGTGGAAAATGTCAGAAAACTCGGAACACAATTGAAGAAGTGGCTCTCTTTCTTCGTCGTTGAGATGTGAAACGCGTAATTGTTTCAGGACTTCTTCAGTACGTTTAAAACAGTTTGATGAGATATTTATATGATTTACTGGGATAGAAGGTCGTTCTGTAAATTCGGAGCAGTTGACAGCACTAAGTTTAAGATTCAAATTAGATTTTAAGGCAATGGGTGTTTCTGATGTGTTAATCACGGATATATTTATTCTGTGATTTTTCTTGACAGTCACTAGACAATTCGCAATTAAAAGGTTTTCTGATAACTTTTGGTCTAGGACTAATCCCTCTTTTATTTCAGGATTTAAGACTGAACATTCGATAATTGTTTCGGTCCTAGGCGGAATAATATAAGCCGGATCGTGAAAGTGCAATTTTACGGAGGTCTTACCAAGGTGAAGAAGGTTATCACTATAGTTGATGTTACAATTGTGAGCATTGAGCATATCGGAACCTATTATTCCATCATATGGCAAATGAATTGCATCTATCACGTGGAATGAATGTGATATATTTAATTTGGAAAATTTTAATTTCAATTGAAAGTGACCTCTGGTGCTGATTGTTTCCTCAGCAGGGTCGATGCCTTTTAATTGAATGGTTTCCTTGGTAAGCTTTGGATGTCGCTCAATACATGAATGTTTCAACAGGCTTACACAGGATCCTGAATCGACTAGTAATGATAGCGGGATGTCGGATACGGAGGAATTTACTAGGACATGAGGTAAAAGCGTCTTTGCGGGGTTATTGATTATTTCAAACACCCTTGATTTAGTAGAATTTAGCAGGTCAATGCCTTTAGGCTGCTGCACAGATACAGTGGATTCGAGGTTATCTAATGCTTCAAATACCCTGGATTTAGTAGGATTTGGCAGGTCAACCTCTTTGGGCTGCTGCACGGATACAGTGGTTGAAATCTTGGTGTCGGTTTTTGGATCGCGAGGTCCCGTACGACACTGGGACGAGACGTTTAATCGTTTTTTGGGTCGTGGTCAACGGTATCGTAACCGCCTACTTGATCGGTTGTGTAATTATCGATGACGGGTTCCGACGGCTCATTGGATATAAAGTGGACACGTTGAGATGTCGCTGGTTGGTTACGATCTACATTTCTAAAGCGGTTATTGTTAAATTCTCTTTTTCGGCATTGTTCCAGAGTGTGTCCTGGAGTTTTGCAATACCTACAAAATGGAGTAGAGGATTGATTATAGCCGTTGATATTAGTGTGAGGCCGATTTGTAGAGAATTGTTGACCTTGGCTCTGGTTACGACGGTTTATTTGATTGGTTGCCCTTGATATGTTAGGTCTATCTCTCATATATTGATTGCCAGAAGAGCTTGCAACCGGCTTCGATAAGGCTTGTTGAATTCGTTCTTCTGAAATTGCAACATTAATAGCTTCGTTTAAGGACTTAGCCGATTTGCATCTAACAAAATTGGATAGGCGGGGCGATAGGCCCATTTGGAAATGATGGAGGGCTAATTCCTCCATGGCCGCAGTTCTCCCTATCATTTCCCTACTTTTGTGACCGTGAGAAATGGATATTTCGGTTAATAATTGCGATAAGCATGTCTCGATTCTTAGAGCATACTGACTTACCGGTTCTGTAGGATGTTGCTTGCATTCCTGCAGGTCTGTGAGAAGGTGTGCGTAATGTTTCCTTTCACTAAATTGAGTTTTCAAGAAATCTTTTAACTGGGGCCAATTGGTAAACTCCTTAATGGAGCAGGCTGTTTCAGCTTTACCCTCCAGTTGGCAGAGGATATATTTAAAGAGGATGTCCTTTTGCGAGTCGGACGCCAACTCGTATGCATTGTTGCAATTTACTAGGAAAGAGTTTAATTTTTCCCTACAGCCGTCATACGGCTTGATGAATTTTAAAAGCGTAGATAGATCTATTTCATGTTTTGTCGGCGGTACTACTTTCCTCTTTGATTGTGACCTGGTAGAAGGTCCTGGAGGGGGCAGATATAGTTCCTGGACGTCCTCCTCCACATCGGTTAATGTTAATTCAGGCCTTTCGAACTTCGGACTGTTCGATCTTTCAGCCATTTTAAATAAATTATTGGACAAACAGGACAAGACAATAAACAAAAGTAATGTTATTAAGTTAAATTAATTAAAATATTAATTTAAAATTAACTTTGAAATCTTAATTGTATATATTAAGTTAATTAAAGTGTTGTAGCAATGACCAAGACTTACTGGAATGCGGATAGTGCGATAAGGATGATCATTCTTCTTGGTATTCTTCGATAAGGATGAAATGGCTTGGTCTCGCCGGATTGCTTGCGGTGCGGAGATAAGCCTCGGGTCGTCGCTTCGCTTCGTGGCTTGTTTACCGGTCGCCGTACAAACTTGTGCGCGACAGTGGGAAAACCCGTTCTTGATGACCGGCTGCAGTGCAGGTATCACGCAGCAGTGGGCCTTGCAGGAACTTGACACGAACACGATGCCCTGGGCTGGTCCGGAACTCGGTGTGATAGTGGTAGTTCACACAGTGGAGTCGGCACTTACACTTAGGCACACACACGCGTCGAGCTTTTGATTTTTGGAACTGGAGACGTACCGGGGACTCTACTGAATCCCTTAACGCTGCCACCAAATGTTATGAGTCTCGGGGTTAAAGTCTTTTTAAAAAAACAAAAGATTAATTTTATTGGCGGGCAACCGTCTAGGATGGATGATGGAATGAGACTGATGAATGAATGTATGGGATCGCGGACTGTGGATGGAAAGTGATGAGTATGCGAAAGGAGGATGACTGGTGTGCAAGAAAGGGTACATGGACTATCTATAACAGTGCGCATCCAATGTTACCCAACGTTTCCCAAAGGGGTAGGCGGAGTCAAAGGGGCAGCTAGCCACCTTAAACACTTTTAGTAAAAAAAAAACTGGAATGGGTTAGATGGAAAATTGAGAAAAAATTGTGACAAGTAGCTAGCTCGTCGTCTACACAATCACATACCCAAAACCCAATATACCATTAGACGCCTTTTACGACATGCTAGGCAAGAAAGATAGTGGTACATTATTTTTTAAGTTCCAAATCAACATGGGACGACATCCAATGTGATTCTCAATACATATTTATAGGCGAATAAATATGTTTAACTCGGTTAACAATCACCTAATGAGATGGAAAGGCACGTGATGAGTGAAGATCCACTCGAGCGCGCCGGACGCGTCCACGAGCGTTGCGCAGCCCAGCATCTTCGACGCGTTGGTGCAGTTAAAGAAGACCACTACGCGTGCGCCCTCCTATAGAAAACGTTCATATCATTAAATAGGGTATTTTACAAAAAAAAAAAATAGTTTATTATTGAGATTACATAGAAATATTGCTTACATATTTAAAAAAAAAAAAATTATGAAGATACAGCGTTAAAATACCGCGTTTTTAGTAGCGACGATATTTTTAAATAAAATACCCCATTAAAATGTATAGAAAAATTTTAATAAGTACAAATACGTTTTAATTTTTTGAAATTTAGACATAATATTTACTATGATAAGGTAAAATAAATTAAAACTAAGGGTCGATATAATTTTTTGCCGCTGTTGAAGTTACGGGATTTTGTGGTGGCGGTAAAAAAGTTATAGGTGTCGAATGTAAGGCGACAATAAGATTAATTGTGTTTAATGAAAAATAAATATATGTGTAATCTCACTGGACCCCTCACGTGATTGTAGGTTGATTATTATTTTTTTTAAGTTGGGGTATCATTTCGCCTCGGAGTAGCCGAAGTGGTTATGTGGGATAATATAAGGGAATTTTTAGTTGAGGTTGACGTTACGCGGTGTTTCCAGGGGGTCACAACTAAAGCGAATACCGCACCGCGGGCGATGTTGTTTAATTTCGGTGATCGGATGATTAGGATGAGAATTCCAGAGGTTCGAGAGGGCGGACCTGCTTAGCCTTCTGCAGCTTCTTGGCGGTGGGCGGCGCGAACTGGTAGAGGGCGGTGGCGTAGGCCGCCTCGACGGGCGCCGGGTCGTCGGCGCGGCACACGAAGTAGCGCGCTAGGGGCGCGTCGGGCGCGGGCGCGGGGGGGGCGGGCGCGGGCGAGGCGGGCGCGCGCCACGCGCGGCGCAGCGCGCCGCCCTCCGCCCAGCCCGCCTCCAGCGTGAGCGGCTTGGGGCGCTGCCCGATACCTGCGCGTAATGTGAGCGTAAGTATGTGGTGCATTAGTATCGGCAGCGGCAGCGGGCGGCGCGCCCGTGGTGGTGGCGCGGGGCGGCGGCGCGGCCCGCCGGCCCCGTCAGCCCCGTCAGCCCCGTCAGCCCCGTCAGCCCCGTCAGCCCCGTCAGCCCCGTCAGCCCCGTCAGCCCCACCACCGCTAAACACTTACAACAATGATTAATTTTTCTCTCAAAACTAAACAACAGTATTTCTCACTTAGCATATTTCATAAAACACGACTAATAATGTGTAAATTATTAAGTTCATAATTAAAAAGACGCCAAATTAGACAATTAATACTACTTTTTAAAATTTGGACGACAACTGCCTGACCCTCTCCTCAGAATTCAAAAAAAAATTTTAATCTTTTTTACAAATAAATTGATTTAAAGAAAGATAAAAAAGTACTTTTAATCTATCTACTAAACCACAATTAACCAAAACATATAATTGACTTAAACTAATCTCACAAATAAAACAAAAAAAAAATTTAGTTCCTTCGTAATTTTTATTTATATTTCTTCAATTTTGGTAATCTGTAACGTGATTGGAGAAATCTACAATCAAATACATGCGATGCATGTTTGATGTGAACGGTTAAAAAATATCAAGTGGATGCAAATTTGATACTCAAAATTAAATACCAAAATTTGTAATAATCGCAATAAATATTGATTATTTAATATAAATATTATTATTATATTTTATGTAAGCCTACATGGCACCATTCATTGGCATCGGTTCGTTTAAATTCAGCGTTGGCTAAGAACCTGCGGCAAATCTTCGGCTACAGTAAAATTTTGGGGACGAAACCGAAGCTTCGGTCGGACACTAATACTATGTAAAAATGTATAAAAATCTGTCATCAGTTATGATCAGTAGCGTGAGGTCTGTAAGGGCACTGACCGGCGGGCTGGCTGAGGCCGACGTTGCGCTCCTCGGCGCCCAGCACGTGCACCACGGCGGCCAGGATCTGCTCGTCCAGCGGCGTGGTCGGCTTGCCCGGGTTCGCCATGCGCCGCACCACCAGCGCGCACAGCTTTTGCCTGCAACCATACGAAAGTTCGTTATGACGGGTGCGTATGCGATTAGATTGGGGTAACACTTAATTGGTGCACTTGAAGTAATACTCTATTATGACAACAATAAAAAAACATACAGATTTTGTATATTACTATATAAAAAAAAATATATTCATCGAATGAAAATTATTATTAAACAATAGGTATCTGGATCAATTTAAAATTATACAATACTTATTCACAAAATTAAATTGGCAAAAAAATATTAGATGCGGCGGCGGCGGCGTCGGCGTCGCTGTCGCTGTCGCTGGACAGGCGGGCGGTACCTGAGGTAGTAGACGCTGATGGCGTCGGAGGCGTCGGCGCTGAAGGCGGTCCAGTCGTCGAGCGCCAGCGCGGCGGCGTCGGGCGCGGCGGCGTCGGCGTCGCTGTCGCTGTCGCTGGACAGGCGGGCGGTACCTGAGGTAGTAGACGCTGATGGCGTCGGAGGCGTCGGCGCTGAAGGCGGTCCAGTCGTCGAGCGCCAGCGCGGCGGCGTCGGGCGCGGCGGCGTCGGCGTCGCTGTCGCTGTCGCTGGACAGGCGGGCGGTACCTGAGGTAGTAGACGCTGATGGCGTCGGAGGCGTCGGCGCTGAAGGCGGTCCAGTCGTCGAGCGCCAGCGCGGCGGCGTCGGGCGCGGCGGCGTCGGCGTCGCTGTCGCTGTCGCTGGACAGGCGGGCGGTACCTGAGGTAGTAGACGCTGATGGCGTCGGAGGCGTCGGCGCTGAAGGCGGTCCAGTCGTCGAGCGCCAGCGCGGCGGCGTCGGGCGCGGCGGCGTCGGCGTCGCTGTCGCTGTCGCTGGACAGGCGGGCGGTACCTGAGGTAGTAGACGCTGATGGCGTCGGAGGCGTCGGCGCTGAAGGCGGTCCAGTCGTCGAGCGCCAGCGCGGCGGCGTCGGGCGCGGCGGCGTCGGCGTCGCTGTCGCTGTCGCTGGACAGGCGGGCGGTACCTGAGGTAGTAGACGCTGATGGCGTCGGAGGCGTCGGCGCTGAAGGCGGTCCAGTCGTCGAGCGCCAGCGCGGCGGCGTCGGGCGCGGCGGCGTCGGCGTCGCTGTCGCTGTCGCTGGACAGGCCGGGCGGGTTGGCTCGCTGCGTGAGCGCGCCGGGCGGCAGGCGCAGCGGGCCGCCCAGCAGCGCCACGGCGAGCGGCGCCACGAGCGTGTTGCAGCGGATGAAGCAGAAGCGGCCGGCGCGCGAGATCTCCTCGAACGCGACCCACTCGGCCGGCAGCGCCAGCACGGCGTCGCGCGACCGCGCCGCGCCGCCGCCGCGGTGCAGCGTCGAGCTGAGGAGAACGGTTACGACAGTTTAAGCGTCAGTCCGAAGTCGGACGACATCCCACCCTCGGTCGCATCGGAGTCCAACCGATTAGTACCCGAAGTTTGGACGCAACTAGCATTTATAAACTATCTGTGGGTACCGATATATGACTTATGACCCATAAATGAGTTTCACTTTATTCAAATAAAAACACAAAATACTAAAATTCTGTTGATGCTAAAGTTATGTTACCTGGGGTGGAATGCGACGCGCGTCTCGCGGCTGGTGCGCAGCGTGCCCGACTCGCGGTCGACGCGCGCGATGCACGGGTACAGTCCGCTGACCAGCACCGCCTTCACCACGTGCCACCGCTCCGAGTTTAGGTTCACGTCCTGTCCATAGACCACACATGACATATCTCAATAAGCGTGTCAACGTGTGACGTTAAATATCGGTCTGTGGCAACATGTGACATGTACAGAAGCAACATCAGCACGCAAGAGGAGCGCGGGCGCACCTTGATGTCGCCGGGCCCGCGCGCCTTGACGAGCGCGAGCGCGCGCAGCTGCGCCAACAGCTGCGCGCGGTGCCCCACGACCATCTCCATGGTGGCGCCGCAGATGAGGTTGCGCGCGCAGAACGCGCGCTCCGCGCCCGCCGCGCGCGCCGCCTGCCACGCCTGGACCACCACACACAATACTTTTAGTCACCCACCCAGTTATATACTTAATGATAACGTGGCTGACTAAGACGAGCCGACGGATTTGAAAGCGATCACAGAGGGTTTATACCTGGAAAGCCCTCAACAACGCCATGTGGTCCGAGTACGAGTCGGCGGCGAACTCCTTCCTAGCCGCACTACCGCGCTTGCGGCTCTCGGGATTCATGGAGATCTGGAAGGGCTCGCGGCTGGCCAGCGCGCACACGATGGTCAGCACCGGGTCCAGGCACTTGAGCACGCACGCGTACAGCAGCATCTTGCCGAGGCGCGGCTCCACCGTCAGGTCTAGGAGGTGCTGGCCGATCTCCGTCAGGTCCTCGGTGGGCGTAAGCGCGCCCAGCGTCTTGAGGAGTGCGACGGCGTTGCGCACGGCGAGGAACGATGGTGGCTCCAGCGCGCGCGAGAGGAAGTCCGCTATGGGCGTGTTGGCTGGCGCTAGCAGCTGGAAACAACATGGCAACACTTAAAATTTTATAATATACCATAAAGAAAGATCTCGGGCACGGCGTGCAGCGGCAGCGCCTGCGCGCGGCGCCGCGAGCACAGGTGGCAGGCGAGGCGACACGCGCCCTGCGGCGGGCGGCACTCACCTTGGTGTGCAGGCACAGCTCCTGCAGCGGCACGCGCAGGATCTCGGGCACGGCGTGCAGCGGCAGCGCCTGCGCGCGGCGCCGCGAGCACAGGTGGCAGGCGAGGCGACACGCGCCCTGCGGCGGGCGGCACTCACCTTGGTGTGCAGGCACAGCTCCTGCAGCGGCACGCGCAGGATCTCGGGCACGGCGTGCAGCGGCAGCGCCTGCGCGCGGCGCCGCGAGCACAGGTGGCAGGCGAGGCGACACGCGCCCTGCGGCGGGCGGCACTCACCTTGGTGTGCAGGCACAGCTCCTGCAGCGGCACGCGCAGGATCTCGGGCACGGCGTGCAGCGGCAGCGCCTGCGCGCGGCGCCGCGAGCACAGGTGGCAGGCGAGGCGACACGCGCCCTGCGGCGGGCGGCACTCACCTTGGTGTGCAGGCACAGCTCCTGCAGCGGCACGCGCAGGATCTCGGGCACGGCGTGCAGCGGCAGCGCCTGCGCGCGGCGCCGCGAGCACAGATGGAAGGCGAGGCCGGGCCTGGTCCTCCCCGCGCGGCCGGCGCGCTGCTGGCAGCAGGCGCGCGACGTCCACACGCACTGCAGCGAGCACACGCCGCCGTTCGACTCGTAGTACTTCTCCTTCACCTGCAGATCACGAACTAGTATAGTTCACCACTCATAGAGTAATCAACTTTTTCAGCGACTTATCACTTGTAGTGTTGGTATCACCATTGTAACATGTAATGAAATCCATTACATTACATTGGGAGTGCATTGCATGCCTGAGTGAGCGCGCCTTTGTGTGTACGTGCGCGCGTACCTGCGCGCATGTGCGCGTGTGTGCGTGTGCATGCGTGATCGTTCGTGCGCGTGCATGTACGTGTTTACGTGTATGTGCATGTGAGTGCTTGACTGTGTGCGTATTACAACTGGTGTTAAATAAGACCTCTCTTCAACTAAGTACCGTACTGCCTATTTCTATAAAACCTGATACCCGTCACATACCTTGCACGAGTCAACGACATACACCACATCGTCAATCGTAATGGAGGTCTCAGCGATGTTGGTGGCGATGATGATCTTGCGCGCGTTTGGCAGCGGGTTGAACACCTTCTTCTGGTCTAGCGTCTGCATGTTGCTGTGCAGTATGAACGTCTGGAACTTGAGCGTGCCCATCTCCGTGTCCGCCTGGATCATGTCGCGGAGCGTCACGATGTCGTCGTACCTGCAAAGTTGCGCTTATTAATAACAGGTTTGATTTAAACTGCACCTATTTATTGTCCAGGAGGGGGAGAGTGACGAATAAGGTCAAGGTTATGGGACAGATAATATGTATGTATGAGATTCAAGTATTGGGCGCGGTGGAGTGCAGACCTCAGGACATGCAATATCCGCGCACATCCCTCGCGTTTCAGTCGGATAGACAATAACGTTGAAGTGGCTATGGGAGGTGGTGGCCTGGTACCTCATTATAGTTCGATGAAAGATAAAGAGGCAACAAAAACGGCATTTATGCAAAATTAACACGTATAGCATAGACCTTAGAGGTCAAAATTGGATGTTCAGAGATGTTGAAATGAAAACGGTCGGCACGTTACCCGGGCAGGAAGACGAGCACGCTGCCCTTGGGCAGGTTGAGGTGTATATGTCGCACAAGCGCCAGCAGGAGGTCGTGGTCGATGAGCTCCTCGGAGACCGCGTGGTGGTACACGTCCAGCGCGAACTGCTCGGCGGCGCTCTCGTCGGGCGGCGCGCTCGCCTCCGCGACCACGGGCGCCGCCAGCAGCTTGCCGCACGAGGTGTGCCCCTTCTCCATTGCGTAATCGTACGCCGTTTTACCCTCCGCGTCCTTCATTGATGGGTCCGCTCCTACCATACAAAAATTTGGGTTTATTATTTTAAAGCGTAATATACGCATTAAAATGTGCAAACAGTGCCGTTCTTGGGCGAACCGGGCGGAGGCTGAAAGCACCCGAACTCACCCAGACTGCATACAACAACAAAAGCACAACACGATTTACATTTCACCTGCAAGGGGGATGGATGTCGCTCACGTCCGTAGGATTTACCACCTTTTCCTAGGCTCACCCTACACGTGTCCCCCGGGTGGTGCTAAACGAGCGACCCCAACGCCGAGCCTCTGGCGGCGGTTAATGAACCAGACCAATCCAGACCTAAGCAATCTGCACAGTGAAGGTAGGAAATGACCTTCACAAACCGTAACCTTGTGGTCATGTCTCGCAAGAACGGCGGCCTTGGCTTAATCGCCTGGGCTAAGAGGAAGAAATCCTCTTTAATAAATCACCCCAAATCCTACGATGGGAAACGCGTCAATAGGATGCATGGCTGTTGGGAAGTACAGTTTCTTGCGCCATCTTCAACGCAACTGGCAAACGTTGAAGTATATAGCCTTCACTGCCGGAATGGGAGTTACCCGACTGTGTGACATTTATATCTGCCCTACTCGTGGGAATCACAATGGACCCCTCTAAAAACCAGACCAAAACCAACAAAACGCTTACCCAGCAAATTTTCCACCCAAGCCTTTTTAATAGACCGAGATCGCAGTCTCTCACTGATTGCAGCCAAGTCAATTACAATTGAGGACAGCTCCGAAACTCCAGCGGAAACTCCAGGTAATTTAACCTCCGAAACCACAAAGTGGACAGAGGTTCAAAACCGTAAGAGACAAAGAAACAGCCCTGAAGTTGACAGAAACCAAAAACAATCTAAACTCAGTACATATTGGCTGAGTCAGCCAATATCCACATCCAACTCCTTTTCTGCTTTAGAAAACGAGGATGAAAGAGAAAACTCTTCACCACAATCACCAGAAAAAACACCGAAACCTCCACCTATATTCATCGATTAAGTAACGAACATCCGTCCCCTAATTAAATTGTTCGAAAAAACTGTGCAAGGCTTTTTCGATTTAAAAGTTCTACCCAAGGATCAGGTCAAGATTCAGCCTAAAACGAGCGATGCCTATAGAACCATTGTAAAGGAACTGGACGCAAAAGGGACAGAATATTTTACCTATAAACCCAAACAGGAAAGAAGCTTTAAAATCATTCTTAAGAACATGCATCCATCCACTGACACTGGTGAAATCAGAGAAGATCTGGCCAAGCTTGGACATATAGCCAACAACATATGGAACATTAAACAAGCATTAACCAAAATCCCACTGCACATATTTGTGGTTGAACTTCAATCAAGCCCAAACAACAAAGAAGTTTATAAAATTCAAAATCTTCTACATTGTCGAGTGGAGATAGAGCCCCCAAAACCAAAACGCACTATCCCTCAATGTGCCAACTGCCTAGCCTATGGACACACAAAATCCTACTGTCGCAGGCATCCAAGATGTATCAAATGCGCTGGTACTCACGCATCCTCAGCCTGCTCGCGAAAGGAACGCTCCGACGACGTCTGATGCGCTCTATGCAACGGAAATCATCCCGCAAATTATAAAGGCTGTACTGTCTATAAAGAGCTGTTGAAACAGAAATACCCTCCACTTCGCAACAAAACCCAAACCAAATCAGACCGCTACTAAAACTGCAACTCAACACCTTCACCGAGTGCAAAGCCTATCATATGCTGACGTCGTCCACAACTGCTCGAAGCAGACCAAACCAAATCCAACTTCATCTCCACCACAAAAAATGGAGGAAATAAAACAAACTCCGCCGCAAAAAGAAAAAGAACCGAATCTGGTTAATTCTCAGGCGCTATTAACCGTCAAACCGTCTGTAAGCACTAATGAATTTAAAGAACTCATGGACATGTTCAAACAAATGATGCAACAGATGAATACCGTGACAAACCTGTTATTAAGCTTAATGTCTGAAATGCGCACGCCGTCAGTTAATAACGGAAGTAGTCAAAATTTTATCTAAGCGGGAGGCTGGCAACCTACCTTGCCTCCCCGCGATTAAGGCCGTCTAAACCTATTATTGTTGCCCTGTGGAATGCAAATGGGCTGTCAAACCATACTCACGAAGTAATAGCATTTTTGCACGCTCATAATGTTGACTTATTGCTAATCTCCGAAACGCATTTCACAGCCAAAAGTCACTTTGAAGTACCTAAGTACAAACTGTACCACACAAATCATCCTAGCGGAGACGCTCATGCAGGATCTGCAATACTGATAAGAAATAACATCAAACATCACGTCCACAACCCGCACTGCAGTGATCAAATTCAGGCCACCGTTATTTCTGTCGAAAGTGCAAATGGCCCATTACTAATATCAGCCCCCTACATGCCTCCTAAGCACAACTTAAAAACTGAACAGTACACAGCATTCTTTAAACAACTTGGCAACAGATTCATTGCTGAAGGAGACTACAATGCCAAACATACTGATTGGGGCTCAAGAATCACTACCACCAAAGGTCGAGAACTCATGAAAACCGTTCACCAGCTTAACCTTAGTGTTAAATCAACAGGACAACCGACATACTGGCCAACGGAACCAAAGAGGAGACCAGATCTGGTGGACTTTTTCGTCATTAAAGGACTTTCAATTTCAGCTCTACACTGTCAATCTAGTTACGATTTATCCTTCGATCATTCACCCGTTGTAGCCGAACTTCGCAACGACTTTGTAGAAGTTGCAAAGCCCTGCAAAATCCATTCGAAGGAGACTAACTGGGAATACTTCAGGGAAGTTATAGAAAACACACTGGATAGACATATTCCTCTTAAATCAGATAATGACATCACTAAAGCTATCGAGTCTCTCAATAAATGTATCCAATCGGCTGCTTGGGATGCAACCCCACATCGTAGATCCATCGAAATCATCCCACTGTACCCTCAGGTAATTACTGACTTGATACAAGAAAAAAGACAAGGCAGAAAGCAGTGGCAACTTACTCGACACCCTGAAGACAAAACTTGTTTCAACAAACTTGTCAAGCAAGTCAAGAGCATTCTCGTCAACTTTAAAAACAAAGAAGTAGAAAACCGCCTATCTAGTTTGGATGCAACATCTGCAACGGACTACTCTCTGTGGAAAGCTACAAAATCTCTGAAAAGACCTATTGCATTTCAATCTCCTATACGCCGGAATGATGGTACCTGGGCTAGAAGTGATACTGAAAAATCTGTACTGTTTGCTGAGCACCTATCACAAGTGTTTACCCCAAACTCCGCTTCTGGTTCCACCAAGGTGGATCAGGTTATGGAAGCTCTTTCAACACCTCATCAGTTTGTTCCTCCAATCAGAAGGTTCACCATCACAGAAGTTTGCTCCTCAATCAGGAAGCACAGTCTGAATAAAGCACCCGGTTATGACCTAATAACATCAAAAGTAATGAAAGAACTTCCCTACGTAGCGGTTGCCCTGCTAACAGCGATCTACAACGCTATTCTGCGACGAGAATTTGTGCCTGCACAATGGAAAGTGGCCGAAATTATTCTCATTCCTAAACCCGGCAAGAATCCAGAAAGCGTCTCGTCCTATCGCCCTATAAGTCTACTTCCTGTAGCTTCTAAGATCATGGAAATGCTTGTTCTGAAACGCTTGACTCCAGAACTCGCTAAATCTGATATTATTCCGACTCATCAGTTTGGATTTCGCGAAGCTCATGGAACCACTGAACAGGTACACCGTCTGGTTGAAAAGATAAACGACGCTTACGAACACAAAAAATATTGCTCAGCTGCATTTTTAGACATATCGCAAGCATTCGATCGTGTGTGGCACGAAGGTCTTCTCTACAAGATCCGGCAAGCCCTACCTATCAATTACTACCTTATGATAAAATCTTATCTCCAAGGACGGCACTTCTACGTAAAGCACGGAGAAGACAGCGTGTTGGGCCCCGTCTTGTACCTTATATATACCTTCGACCTACTAACAACAGAGGATGTTCTCTCATTGCAAGCCACCAAAATCCAGTCACTGCTTCAAACATGCTACAGAATAGTTTAAACGCAGTCTCAGTCTGGCTGAAAGACTGAAGAATTAAAGCCAACGAATCCAAGTCGGTGCAAGTAACATTTACTCTTAGGCACGATACATGTCCCACTGTTGACCTTAATGGAATCACAATTCCCCAGTCTGAAGACGTGCGCTACTTGGGAATACATTTGGATAGACCCCTTACATGGAAGAAGCACATATTCACAAAAAGAAAAGCCCTAAGTGTGCATCTCCGCAAGCTTTACTGGCTCTTGGCGCGGAAATCGAACCTCTCGCTGCAAAACAAAGTACTCCTGTACAAATCCATCCTCAAACCAATTTGGTCATATGGAGCGGAACTCTACGGCAGCGCGGCAAACTCAAACCTGGACATTATAAAACGTTTCCAATCAAAAACACTTCGCATGATAACGAACGCTCCTTGGTTTATTACTAACGCTCAGCTGCACCGAGATTTGGAGATTCCTACAGTGAAAGAGGAAATTACAAAAAAGCTGGAGTCTTACTCTCGTCGTATAAAGAGGCATCCCAATAAGCTTGCTGGCGACCTGCTAAAGTCCTCTGGCACCTTTACTCGTTTAAAAAGGAGAGCTCCCCAGGACCTCCTCTCATAGTAGAAGGATATCTCACACGACCTTATACTCATATATGGATACGTCACTGGACGTATACCATCCATGCCAAATATTAATCTTTTAACCACAAGCTAAATGCCCAGACAAGGCAGATCGCTGAATTAAGGAACATAAAAAAAAAAAAAAGAACCTGCAAGAAGTAAACGTTTCAAACTTGGATAGGAGGCACAGCCTCATGCTCCGGACATCTCTTCTCATCACGCCAGTATATATATATCCGACCACGTCATTAATGGAGTACATATATGTCATGCAATGTAACTCAAAAGCATCAACAGGCGCGCTTACCAATCTGCAGGATGTTGGCGGCAGTCTCCGAGAGGCCGTGGTGCGCGGCGGCCATGAGGCCTGTACGACGCGAAACACTATGCGCGGTGTCCACCGGCGCGCCCTCCGACAGGTACATGTACAGGATCTGGCAGAACGAGTCCTGCGGGAACCGATAGATAAACAAACACAGTTATTCACAAATAGTGTTTAGGTTTTAAGAACCTTTTTAGTATGCCATAGTGGCCATAAACATATAATTCAAATTAATTAGAAAAAAAAGACAGCAAAAATGTCGGGAAGAAAAAACAATTTTTGTAATTCATATTTATATTTGCTACAATATATCTTTGTTTTGCTAAAGTTTATTTTGTATTCCATTCCTTTCCAAATATAATAATTCACACAAATATTCGATTTAAAGAAATTTGATAAATAGAAATGCAATGTTTTTATAGATTTTATGAAGGGCATGGACGTAGCAGTGTACGAATACCCCTATAAGGCTGCCTGTCCACCGGAGCGAGGCAGCGGAGCGGAGAAATATTAACCTATAGGATTGCACAAAATCGCTCCGCTACTCTTTAGTGGGAAAATGTCCACTTATTTATATTGGTCGATTTTTCGACTCGCTCACCGCTACCTCGCCCCGCTCCGGTGGACAGACAGCCTTAGAAGGGCTTGTGTGACCTGATGGGGCGAGAACGTGAATAAAGCATTCCTCTCGTGAACAAAAACAGAAGGTAGCTAGACCTCTTATTGGGGTAAGCATGTATCAGTAGTAAGTTGTCCAGTAGGGCAAGTCGATAATGCGACATGTATGGAGTGGCTATGCCTTTTTTGGTGTAACCATGTTTGATGAGGAATCTATACTAATATTATAAAGAGGAAAGATTTGTATTTTTGTGTGTGTGTATGTTTGTAATGAAAAAACTTGTGGCGCATTGCCGCACGTAGTAAAATATAGCACGTACCGCACGTACTAGATATAACATGATCAAGCATTTACTAACAGATAGAGTGATATATAAACTGTAATACAACGTTAAATAAATCAGTTACCTACAGACATCTACAAGACATCTACCAACCTTCGTTTCATTTATATATACCCATATTTCTACAGGAACGGGAACTATGTGGGTGAAACCGCGGGGCGCTGCTAGTGTTCAATAAAAACACTCGAAATGGAAGCGTGTATTCACCAGACTGCCCTCCTTGAAGCACTCGTCGAGGAACTCGTCCATGTCGGCCTGCAGCGCCGGGTCCACGCTCGGCTCCTCCTTGGTCTCTGTCTTGCCGCCCGCGCCGCCCCCGCCGCCGCCCCCGCCTTCCTGTGCGCCTGGCTTCTGAGCTGGATAACACGAAATAGTACATGATTGTAGAAATAGTGTGTGACAATAATACATAAGGCTGACGTTAAAGACACTGCAATGGAACCCCCTTACATCACACCAGCTCGCAAGTTAGGAGGCAGAGGAGAGCCTTCAGTGGCTGAACAGCACCCATGGGGATTTAGCAGGCTATCTTTGCAATAAATGTAACCTACAAAAGTAAGTTTTATGACGTCACAATTGGATATGTGTATTCGAGGCCGTAGATTGAGTGTCGTGGAGAGTGCGGTCCTCGATCTTATGGGACACAGATCTAGGTCTTGTCAAGTATGTCTAAAACCTCGCATGTACACCTCGCGCAGCCAGCCGGGAGCGTCGCTTTACACACAGAAAGACACCCGACTCACACTCCAAGTGGCTCCAGTAGCTGTTGCCGGCCTTGAGCTTGGCCCTTAGCTCGGTCTCGAGCTGCGCCATGCGCCGCGTGCGGTACTGCGTGATGCGCAGCACGTCCTCCAGGTAGTAGCGCTGCACCTCGTGCAGCCGGCCGGGGATCGTCACCACCGGGCAGTTGTTGAAGTACCTGGCCGGGGAATATGCATTATTGACTGGTAGACATTTATGTACCCCTTTTATCCTTTTAGAAGATGAAGTTTGATAATTTTTCATAATTTTGTGAAATCTTAAAACTATCTGGCTCGAAGGACCAGACCAAAAATTTTTATTCAAATAACGAAAAGTTAATTCTTCGATAAAATTATAAATCCACTACATATTAGGCAATATCAAACAATTACGCAATGTGAACATCACTAGATAGTACCTGGAGAATATCTGCGTGTCCATGGTGGCGGACATGAGGACCAGCTTGAGGTCCTTCTGGCGCGGCAGAGCGTCGCGCAGCGCGATCAGCAGGAAGTCGCTGAACTTGTCGCGCTCGTGTACCTCATCGACGAATACGTGGGTCACGCCTGCAACAACGTAGTTTTTTTCCTTGACTACTTTATTAAATTCTTAGAACTCTCTTACTTCTTAGAACTACCATGATCGAAATTGTCTGAGGCTACGATCGGCAGTCGCTTCAATGTAATTAGTAGACTCGCTAGATCATTAATCATGGTCTAGCGACTAAGTACAGGACATAATGCATAGGATAGATAGATTGATGATAATGATTCTAGAATTTTTAGAAGTCGTTTGCGAATTGAGAACCCTAGATTCGTTTTTAGTAGTATGTGTAAAGTGTGCGCGACCTGTGAGCGAGGAGTTGCCGCCCATGAGCGTGCGCAGCAGCACGCCGTTGGTGCAGTACGTGAGCACGGTGCGCGGGCTGACGCGCGACTCCAGCCGGATCTGGTAGCCGATCGACTGGCCGACCTAGCAAGTAGTATGTGTAAGGTGTGCGCGACCTGTGAGCGAGGAGTCGCCGCCCATGAGCGTGCGCAGCAGCACGCCGTTGGTGCAGTACGTGAGCACGGTGCGCGGGCTGACGCGCGACTCCAGCCGGATCTGGTAGCCGATCGACTGGCCGACCTAGCAAGTAGTATGTGTAAGGTGTGCGCGACCTGTGAGCGAGGAGTCGCCGCCCATGAGCGTGCGCAGCAGCACGCCGTTGGTGCAGTACGTGAGCACGGTGCGCGGGCTGACGCGCGACTCCAGCCGGATCTGGTAGCCGATCGACTGGCCGACCTAGCAAGTAGTATGTGTAAGGTGTGCGCGACCTGTGAGCGAGGAGTCGCCGCCCATGAGCGTGCGCAGCAGCACGCCGTTGGTGCAGTACGTGAGCACGGTGCGCGGGCTGACGCGCGACTCCAGCCGGATCTGGTAGCCGATCGACTGGCCGATCTTCTCCATTCGCTCGTACGCCACCTGGTCACAAATAAACACATAAGTGGGACATTAATACATCATATACATAGAGAAAAAGTAGGCATACTCAAAGTCAAAGTCAAAAATATCTTTATTTACGTAGGCCTCAAAAAAGCACTTTTAAATCGTCAAGTAATAGGTACAAAATACAACAATTTGAATGTACCACCGGTTCGGAATGTCGCATCTACCGAGAAGAAACCAGCAAGAAACTCGGTAGTTACTCTTTACTAATAGAACTAGTATATGCGAGCAGGCTGCTTGTGCCCCTGGCCGTAGTCCGGCACCAGCTGCGGCAGCTGCGTCATCTCTGCGTAATGTATGTATGTGACATGTAGGTGTACCCTCTCGGCGACGGAGACGGCGGATATGCGCCGCGGCTGCGTGCAGTAGATGCGCGCAGGCTGCTTGTGCTCCTGGCAGTAGTCCAGCACCAGCTGCGGCAGCTGCGTCGTCTTGCCACACCCCGTCGCGCCCGCCACTATTATCACCTGCACACAAACAAACAAATGTAACAAATCAGGGTTTCTAAATCTTTGGGTCGCGTTCATTAGGAGAGACCTGTGTCCTGCAGTACAGGAATGTAACACTGATGAAACAATAGTGGGTGAGACTAAAAATTAAATAAGATTGTGATCAAAATTAAAAGAAAGTACAACATTTCATCATACTTATATTGACTGTTCAAAAATAAGAGTGTAAAAGTATAGGTAAATTAAATTACACATACTGTATAAATAACAAAATGTATGTGCTGACAAGACAACTTACATAACCATTTCTAAAGATCCTACTTACATCATAATCTGTAGTCTATCAAAAGCCAAGTCATTACCACCCTTGCTAATTGGTCAACCATATAATGTGATGATTGTTTTCTCTAATACAATTCCACCACAACGGAATGTATAAGTCTTACCTGGTTAGTTAGTTAGTTGGGCATCTGTATTCCGCACTTAGCCGCAGGTGGGCCATTGTGCGTATATGATCACTGTTCCACTACAATGATCATTCAAACCACTTTAGCTCCGTCCAGAAGGTAATTATGGTTTTAGAACATTTGAGTGCAGCCTCCATCGAAGGAGGGTTGCCTATTAGCCGTGCCCTTGTGTCACTCACGCTGCTACAGTGTAAAAGCATGTCAGTTGGTGTTTTTTCCGCAATCATGCAGCCTCTGCATAGGGGGCTGTCAGTGGCTCCTATTTTGTGCAGGTGTCTGTTTACATTGCAGTGTCCTGTTATGCTAACAGCGTGGCATAGATTTGCCCTACTTAAGATCAGCAGCTTCTTACCTGGTTATGGGCAATAGCATTAAGTAGTTCTTGTCTCTGCTCATACACGGGCAGCTTTTCTCGAAATTTCACCAAATCTGGATTGTATGTTGTATTGGGCACCTACAAAGTAACAATGTTGTGATAAAACACTTCTATAAAGAATACAACACAAAAGCTAAATGACATCATTCTCTTTCTATTTATAAAGGTTATCTGCATAATTAGGGGCTTGTGACACATTAGATAGATATTTCTGGAAGTTACTATTTCACTTATCTTTTTTTTGGTCCAATGTTGGTCTTGGACTTAAAAAGAATGTGCCAAATGTGTTTTTGCTTAGCAGGTCGTAAAAGGCGACTAATGGTATATCGGGTTTTGGGTATCTGTATGTGTATCTACTTTTTACACTTGTCACTACTTTTTCACAATTTTTCATCTAATCCAGCCCAGTTTTATTTTTGGCTGCATGTGGTTAAAGAGGCCTGCTGCAAGGCTTTTGTTATGTGTGTTTTTTTTGTCTTGTTATTATACAATTTATGAATGCATCCTTTATCCACCATATAATATTAATATTGGCTAACAGATTGGGCATGTTGAACATTTTTGAAATAAAATGATTATTCCCATATTTGATTCAAAATGTAGTAAGAATCTTCTTCAACAGATGATATTGTTTTATAATATGTCTCTTTGGATTGGATCGTCAAATAAAATATTATATATTAACAATACCTGTGCCACCCCATTGTTTAGCTGCCCAAGGGTCTTGTGAGCCAACTGGGGGCTTCTTTCCTTCTCCGGGCAGCAGCTCAAGTCATCCTTCTCCTTGCTAGTGATGGGGAATGCATTGAACAACTCAGCAATAGTGCACCTCATGTTAGAGTCCAATATAAGTTTGGCATCATTCTGGATGATTGTGGAGCCCAAACGCTTATAAATTGTAAGGTAACGGTTGACTCCTGAAAGTAGATAGGTGTTCCTATTAGATTTTCTAATATTATTTTTTATATATGTCTTCATTTTAATTATATTTATTTTTTTACAAAATTAATATAATTAAAATGAAGACATAAATACTTCATATCTAAGTATTCACCACTATAGTGTACTAGCCTCTGCCTGCAGCTTCTCTTGCGTGGTATATCAATGAAACATAGCCTATTATGTTATTTGGGTGAATGAGCTATATTATTCTAAAGTTTCATAAAAATCCATTGAGTAGTTTTTGCATGAGAGTAACAAATAAGTATCCACACACCCAAAAAAACTTTCGCATTTATAATATTAGTAGGATAGTAGGATTATGTGAAAATTTTAGTGGAAGCTTTTACACAATATGATGAATTCAACTAAATTAAATAAGTTAAAATAAAGATTATATACATGTTATAAATAACACAAAATAATGCTCCATTAGAAAACTGAACTTCGAATAACTTTAACCAACAAATAACGTTTTATTGTTTGTAAACTCGAACAGCATATTATACCTTTCCCGCGCGATTTTGACTTCAGCCCCAACTTCGCGACGGTCTCGTGAATGAAGCCGCGCTCCTGGGCCGACAGGAACGACGGGAACTTGAGTTCGGTCTCGTTATCATCGGTTAGGAATTTATCCAGTTGGATCTTCAGTGCAATACTCACAGACTCCGCTATTGGAAAGTGTTTATTACCCAAGTTCCGTTTGCCTTTCTTTGAACTCATTTTAAAGTGCTTACTTATTTAATCTTCTCTAATTAAAAGTAATATTAAACGCCATAATATTTGCTTTTGTTTACACAATATTAAAATTAATTTATCGCTTCACCAAAGGTTACCTCAAAAATAGTTCCCGAATTCGGTTTCCTTGTCTTGTCATGTCATTTAGAGTTGTATCCAACCGGTATTTTGCTACAGATTATATTCAAATCCGGTTAATCATCCCGATATTTTCAATTGAAGTATTCAAAGACTTGGTCCAAGGCGACTACATGTTTTTAAGAATTTTATTAATGTCATTGTCATGTTGACAGCATTTGTCAATTTTGGTAAATGTGCAGCACGTGTATTTTTACGTACCAATTTTATTAATTTCAAAGAATAAAGTAAAATGTCGAAGAAAATTAAACACCTAATTGTGGATACCACTGCTTTTATTAAAGCTGCAAATTTACAAGATCTAGCTGAAAATGTGTACACAATTCAAGAGGTGATCGATGAAATAACAAACGACCGACAACGAAGGAAACTCGTAGTTTTGCCTTACGATTTAAAAGTAAAAGATGTGTTCACCGAAAACGTGAAGTTCGTAACAGATTTTTCTAAAAAAACAGGCGACTACACAAGTCTCTCGGCGACCGATATAAAGGTTATGGCCCTGACTTACCAGCTCGAGAAGGAGATGATTGGCACGGAACATTTAAAATCTGAACCTACTACGCAAAGAACTGTCAAAGTAACTGGCTTAGCTGGCTATAATTCACAAACAGAGAAAACAGATAATGAAGAAAAAACGGCTGATAATCAAAACAATGAAAACACTGGTGAACAAGAAACAGAGCCTAATATAGAATGTAATGACACCAAAGTAGAATCAGAATCTTTACAAAAGACAGGTGAGACAGAGAAAGATACTACAGATAATTCCACTGACACAGATAAGTTGGCCCAGAACATATCTGAACAACTAAATAACATTGATTTGAAAGATGACGAGGTTGACAATCTAATGGTAAAGGTGGACACTGATGAAGAAGATGAAGAAGAGACAAGTGAGGAGGACTCTGATAGTGACGGAGGAGACTGGATAACTCCAGGAAACTTGGCTGAAAAGAAAAAAGAAATGGACCTAGGTGAATTTGAAGATATAGCAGTGGAAGTTGCTTGCATAACATCCGACTTTGCAATGCAAAATGTCTTGAAACAAATAGGATTAAATGTCACTGCTATAGATGGCAGGATTATCAAGCAGCTCCGTACATTTATTTTTCGATGTACCACATGTTTCAAAACCACTAGTGTAATGACAAAACTGTTTTGTCCGAAATGTGGTCATGCCACACTAAAGAAAGTAGGAGTAAGCATTGATGATGATGGCAACCAACACATCCATATCAATGGACGTAAGCCGTTGACAGCTAGGGGAAAGAGATTCAGTTTACCTACACCAAAGGGAGGACAACACTTTCAGTACCCTATCCTCACCGAGGACCAACACATTCACAAAAGATTTGCCACCAAACTGGCTAGAAATAAAACTAATGCCTTGGACCCTGACTACATTGCTGGTTTCTCACCATTTGTCATGAAGGATGTCAATTCCAAGTCTGCAGTATTGGGTGTCCGAGCTAATAAACAAGATGTCAAATATTGGATGAAAAATTATTCTAAGGGAAAGAAAAAATGATACAATTAATTGTTAAAATAGATTCTATTTTATCTTATTATTAAAACAACTTAACATTGTGCAATTTGTATCATTCAAACATTTTATACCAACAGTGTACATTGTGCATGTAAATAGATTACTTTGTAAAAAGCTTCTCTTCTATAAATTTAAAGGCGGAGTTGATGCATGAACATGATGACATCTCATGTTTACGGTGACCTGTAACAAAGAAGACATAATCAATCAGATTGGTGGTATAACAGGTTGAAGAGTAAAATGGAGTAATATGTAATGTTAATTTTCATTATCATGTATATTTGTACCTGCAGAAACCCTGGGGCAATCAAAATCAGGAGTTTTCATAGGAGTGTCTAGTGGTGCTGAGGATGATATCCAGTTTCTTGTAATCTAAAATTTGCAAACAAATTTTTTTATCAATACAACATGACCTATATAATTTCTTTCCGAATATTCTGTAATAAACAGAGGTTCACAAAACTTTGTCTAATAAAATAATGCTTAATATACCTCTTTCATAAATTTGGGCATTTTCACTGAAGAAAAGCCATGTACAGAGTCTGTAAACACAATTGCCTTTACTCTTTTCTCAAATTCTTTCTTCAGCTGATCGGCTAACGCCACAGTTACCACTCCCCCGTAACTGTGGGCTACGATGACCACCGAACTGGCTTTGGCTTTGGCTATGTAAGTCTCCCACACATAGTGAGCATGTTCCTCAGCGCTGCTGCTGTGGGGTATCTTCTTCCCATCAGCCTGATAGTTGTCATTTGTGTTTAGGACCATCACTCCGTAATCTTTGGCAATAGCTTTCTCAATATAAGGTATTTGTGTACCTTGGTCTAAGCTCTCATTTATAATTAGGCTGAAATAGGTAATAATTTGATTAGCAAATATTATCCAATAAAAGATGATAACTTCAAAACAAAAAACAAGTGTTCAAATAAACATTCCAGACTTAAAACTTAGTAGAAAATCCTCTTTTCTCTTCACCTTACTGGACAGACAAAAAAATAATAGTATTATAATAAGGCTCCTTTGAAATTATTATATTTTGCAGTATAATGTCATACATACGATCTAGCCCACTGACCAGCTCTGACCACACCAGAACCATTGATCAACACTAGCAGTACATCCTTTTGGTCATAGTCTTTAGAAACAAATATAAAGGTGCCAGTTTCGGAGTTAGAATCTTTAGGTACTGGCAGCTTGACTAGATTGACTTTGGTTTCTAGCAGGTGATAAATGTACTCTGTGATTGCTCCACCCAGTTCCTCATAGTGGGCCTGGCATTCCTGATGCTGGTCGCTAATATTAAACTGAAACGGCTCGTCCCCCGGAAGACCGTTGTCTTCTATCTTCCTTAGTTGCCCTTCTACAGACAAAATTTAATTGTTTACATCATTCAAATCATTTTACAATAACAAAACTGTTGATAAACTCACCACTGTTAAAAACGTATCCCAAATCTTTCATTGATTTAACAGCCTGCATTTTATTTAGTTTCGTTGCAGAGTAATTGAGAATAGGAACTCTATAAATTGCTAGTGTTATAAAATTATTGGGAACCCGGTAGAGGATACCCAATTTACTAAGCTGTTTTGAGAGCATGAACACAAAACTTAGCAATCACAAACTGATGTAACCATGTGAAAAGAATTTATTGAAAAATCTTATTATACTTGCTAATTAATAACAAAGAAACAAGGAAAACACAAAAACAAACCCCAAGCGATTAGGTTCAAATTCAAAATGTCAATTGTCAAGTGTGTAAATGTCAGATTATGTCAACTTGTCATAATCAGTTCAAAAATAAACCATCATGATTTATTTATCCCTACTACCACGCCTACTACATGTTCTAAAACATAATTAATATTTTGAATTGAAACTGAGAATGCATATATATTAAATCATTTTTTTTTATAAAATAAATAAAAATACATATATATATATATATTCATTTATAATTCTCATTCTTGGCATTTGTTTGCATTTCGTTCGATTACAACTGAATTTAAGAAGAAACCAACAAACTCATTTAAAAACGCGTTATTTTTTTAAATATCCTTTTGGAACTTTGCTTATGTGCTAGGTACTGCTTAAACAGCAAAAATGTTAACATATGTTGTCCTTTTTCTACACATTGAATAAACTAAGGGAAAATAATAAAAATAACTTGTAAAAATGCATACATTTAATCATTGTACCAGTCCAAAAATAGAAGGGTAAATGACATGACTAGCAAGAAAAACAGAATATAAACCCTAAGCCCAGCATTTCTTTGGATGGCTTGTTTAATCTGCTCATTAGCATCCTTCACATTCTCCGTAGCACCCACAACTGTTGTGGATATTCTATCAATATCTTGTTCTTGTTGAAGAATCTGAAAAAGTTCAAAATTAAGTTTTAAAAACAATAAAATATGGATTTAAAAAGTTAAATGTTGAGTGACATTTTTCAGTAACATTTACCTTCTCAGTAAAAACTTCCTGTAACTCAGCAATGTGCAACACTTTGCTCTCAATTTGCTTCACCTCTTCCGTCATGTTGTTCAGCTCGTTCAGCAGCTGCACATTCTCAGATTCAAACATCTGCAACTCCTCTGCACTCAGCTGCCCTTCATCCGACATCACTGCTATCTCATTTTCAGACAATTCTAGATTTCTCTTAACATTGTCTGTCTCTTCAGTCTCAGAATTTTCATTGTCCTTGTCTTTTTCTAAAACCTCTTCTACAAATGGATTTGGAATGTTAGATTTTGTTTGTGCCAGTTCCAGCCTGGAAAGCTTACGTATGTCCATTGCACGCTTCACCCTCAATGCTTTTAGCTCACTGTGTATCTTACACACAGCTTTTAAGTACATGTCTATAAGATCTATTACTCCATCCATATAGTCCCGCATCTGTTGGGAGACAGAGAGCTTGCGGTTGTCATTCCGAAACTCTTTCAGCAAGTGCGAACAAGTGTTGATGATACGCTGCGCACCTGTGTCTATTTGATCTCTCTCAGAGTCAGTCATCTCGTCTCCGGTTACATTATTAAAAAAACTTAAATATCTCTCCCTGTGCTCCAACAGAAAGTCACGCAGTCTGGTTATTTGGGAGCTTATGTCCCGAGCTGTTGTCATGAATCCACTTTTGGGTTTTGTCCGAAGTATACGCTGTTTATCTTCACTGATAGGACTCTGAATGCCAAAAGCTTTATTCCGCGTTTTCACTGTTTTAATACAAGCCTTAAATAGTGGTGTTATATCCATTTTTCCACAAAGAAATATGGCAATTTAATCAAAATTCGCGATGAGTTGACGCTGGAAACTCTGACAACAACTGTCAAAAAATTTATGATATAATTATTTTAACGTCTAACACGTGCGAATAAATTGGTCCTTATTAATACACAGTCCGTATGCCATATCAGTAATTATTTAAAAACATAATATGTCTATGAACATGACTTCACTTGACATTGACACTAACTACTAACTTCTTTAGTTTATGATCTCTACTGACAGTTTGGGAGTGTTATTTTTTGTAATTCAATAAAATTGCTGTTACGTATTGTAAATATTGACCAATAAACCATGGGATCTACCGGAATCAACACTCACCATGCTAAACATTCTATACCCATTGATATTTTGGACGATCTGTGTAGGTTAGTAAAGGGCCTACTTTCTTGTATGTAGGTATTTTGATGAAAATGTTTTGAAAACAATATTGCCTTGCTCTTTCAGTCGCTTCATTATAAATCTCCCGCCCGAAGACAGAGGGAATCTTGTACGGATATGTTTTCAAATCGAGCTGGCGCATTGGTTCTATCTCGACTACTACTGCACAGACGAGACTACGAAGTTAAATCCATGCGGCATCAGAGATTTTGCGGCTCATATTTTTCAAGTAAGAATTTTATAAAATTCTAATTAAAACTTCTTCATAAGGCGTCATCTTTATATTTTTTGTGTATTCCAAGTCTAGTAATGTTAAGCAATATTAAAATAATGATCTTTTTTATTTATATTTCCAGCACGTCCCCACACTCCGTGAGCACGTGAGCAGCCTGGACGCGGTGCTGGACAACTGGCGCGAGTACAAGCAGACGGTACCGACATACGGCGCCATCCTGCTGGACACGGAGCTGACGCATGTGCTGCTGGTGCAGTCCTACTGGACTAAGGCTTCTTGGGGCTTCCCCAAGGGGAAGGTCAATGAGGATGAGGAGCCGTGGACGTGTGCTGCCAGAGAAGTATGTCACTTTCTTACTAATAAATTAATATAGTTAACTAATCAAGTTCATAATTAAGTCCTATTGACTTCATTTGTTCAGCTATTATTCATATTAAATTTTGAATTATAAATGTTACATATATTGACATGTAAACAGCTTCCAAACAAATTCATTGAATTAAAAAGATTATATAAATGAACAAAATATTATTAACATTCTCTTACATTTTTATATTATCAAGTTTAAACATCTCTTTTTTTGATTACAGGTACTGGAAGAAACAGGCTTTGACATAAGTAAACTTATTAACAAAAATGATTACATTGAAGCTATGATTCACGATCAAATAGTGCGTTTGTATATCATTAGCAACATCCCACGTGAAACAAAGTTTCAGCCGAGGACTAGGAATGAAATAAAAGCTTGTGAATGGTTTCCTTTGGCTGATCTCCCTGCGAATAAGAAAGATATGACACCGAAAGTGAAAATGGGCGTCAGCCCAAATGCCTTCTTTATGGTGCTTCCGTTTGTGAAGCGTATGAGACGATGGGTTGCTGAACGCAATCCTAAAGTGTATAATAATAGTACTAGGCGAACTAGACATAAGTCTATGGGAGATATTGAATCTTCATCTATTAAGAATAAGAACAAAACAATTTCTCAAGGACTGCAAAATGAGATACAAGAGTATCAGCAGCAGAACACTCCTAACATTTATATAAATAGTAATCATGGTAATAGCCATAATAATTCTCATAGCAATAGTCAAGGATTCTCAGAACCAGGGCCACCACCATGGTAGTGTGCCTAAAAATGGAAATAGTGGTAGGAAAGATAAGAAGGTCGCTAAACGTCAATTATTTACACCACAGAATGCACAAAGCACTAATTTCTCCCCAGTGCCGAAAGACAACAGTCCAAGCAATGAAATTTCGGAATATAATGTTTATTTCAACTTTGTCGCACCTTCATGGGCAAATTTCAAATTTGACAAGCGTGCTATCTTAGAATGCCTGACCTGAGCGTTTGAGCAATATCATGGATTACCTCAAACATGATTGAGCAGTTGATTTATCCTATCACTTAAAACAATTGGCTTTAATATTGAACTTATGTGATTGTAGTTTTGGTATTGTTTCTATTCAGTATCAGTACTAAAGAATATTTGACATTGATTTGATTTTTTATTCCAATTGGAAAATATAACGGACAATTGGTCCCTCCCTGCGACAATATGGTTGGCGGCTGTCGAGTGTCGGCATCAACGGCACTTCGATAGTCTGCCTCGTGGTACCACCTACGACCGTAGGCGACCATCGCCAACCACTAATTAGTCTCATAACAAAAATAATCTATTAGCATGTCTGGTCAGTCACATACATTTTAGATTTCGTATAGACTTGACACAGACAGATGTCGCTACAGGCATCATTTCGACTGATTAAGAGATAAAACCGAATAAAAACGTTATTATTTCACTTTAAAAAAATGCTTTTTTCATAAAATAAGTTATTTGTGTCATTTCTTAGATAATTTATTAAAATTAGGTGAAAAACATGAATATAAAATATTTTCTTCAGAAACAAACCAAAATAATATTTGTTTTAAAACCATTAATTTTACACAGATGGCGTTTTATTACTAAGAAACAACTAACCTGTGCTTGTAGCGCCATCTTGTATTATTTGTGGCAAACAGACTAAACTTTGCTGTAGTTCCAATTACTCCCCACTGTCACTATTCTTGCGCGAGTTATAGCAGTAACTTTTCAAGTATGGGTAGTGACGATCTGTTGTACGTAGTATATTATTACTCTGTGCTATTAGTTAGAAATTTACTCTCTATGGGCCAAGCACAAAAGTATACATTGTTGGCATATTCTGGATCAGTTATTCCCAACCTTATTGTGACTGATGACCACTTTGTTAACGGACTTCAAAAAGAAAGGAGGTTCTCAATTCGACGAAATTTTTTTTTTTTACTTTATTGTTAACAGTGTCCACAGACAGCCCACTGTCCTAAAGGAATCCATGCTAATAGTATTGAACATAATTCTTGTAATTTTACCGCTTCGCGTTCGCAATGTAGTGGTTATTGTCGTCACGTCATACATATCGTTTACAACAAGCTGACTGTTGTATCCACTAGTAATTATTATTTAAAAAAAAAAACCGGCCAAGTGCAAGTCAGACTCGCGCACGAAGGGTTCCGTACCATTATCTTTACAACATTAGACACTAAACTAAATATTCTGTGAATATTTCAAGTGTCTACCTGTTGCCGTTATTAATATCGAGCAAAAAACTGCACTAAAATCACGTTGTATGGGAACCATACTTAATAATTTATTTAATTTTAATTTCCTTATTTATTGTTAAAGTGAATATACAATTAAATATTTTAGTTAAAGTGAATTTACCCTTTAGGTACGGAACCCTAAAAACGATACATCGGACTTTGGTACCCAAGTTAACTAGAACCAGAAGCACGCTTCCTACAAAGTATACAACCCCAATCAATAGTAAACCTTATTGCAATGACGTAAGACCCAGGTTGTACCTACATTCTGTTGCTCATATGCCTTTTCACACGTCGAGTAGTCGTATACGTAGCTTAGCGCAAGCTAGATTCAACCTAAAGGCCATGCATCTAAATCTCTTTTTAATTGATGGACTTGACATATCCTGTGATACTACTACCACTTGACACGCGGATGTCTCGCCGCACAACATTATAATACCTGACGTATGTCCTGATTAATTGATTGATTCGTCTCTCGTGCCGAAGTTATCGAGGGTTAATTACTGCAACTGCGCAGAATTCTCGGCTTGCTATTATATGACCCGCGTATGATAAATAGCGTTCGGTAATAATATTTGTCTGGCTCTGTTTCAAACTTGTGGCTTCTGTCCCAATTAGATAAAGGAGAGAATTGCACTAAGATAAAAAATGCAAACTGTGAAAATATTAAGTCATGGTCAGTATTGAAAGGTCATTCAACTTTTAAACTATGACAAAGTGGTTTAAAATTACATTATAATAAAATACATTTATTTGTATAAATTTTATTGAGGTCATTTTTACAAAACAAAACTTCTAATGAAATTAATATCACATCAAAAATATAGACCTAATAAAATTGAACTTAAACATAACTTACAAAATATACAAATTCGTCTAAAAATAAATATATTTTCAAGTGAAGTCAATTGATATTATTTGAATGGTTTATATTTGAATTATAAATAAATATATTTTTTCAATTAACGGAATTACATAGTTGTGTTGTTCATGAAATAATCAATCAACAATGTTAACAACTGCTAGAGAAAGCAATTATACCAATGTATGTAAGATACGTGGTTTATTACGACATTCTTATAAAAACTATCATACAAATATTTAGTTACGATATTGTGCTTTTAAAATTTGACTATAAAATACTGCATATGGAGCACAAACAATAATTCTACTTATATGATATTAGTTTTAATAAAATGTATGTATTATGATCATGCAATTCATTAATTTTTTTTTTAAATACACATATGCTTCTATACATATGTATCGATTTTAATCTCTTGGAATCTTACAGAGTTAAGACTATCAAATAAGATAATTGATAAACATAATAAGAGCATCAGCTATTAGCTTTTTACACACTGGAAGTAAGGTTGACAAGAATAAACTTTGCAACAATTTTTTTCTTTTATTTTTCATAAACAAGAGTGTAGCATTTACATGATCGCGAATGATCTACAATAATTTATTTCTCGAACATAGACCTAACCTGTGCAGGCACATACCTATGTAAATTAAAGTCTAAAATACTATAATTTATTTATTCCACGCCAGTTAGAGTGTCAAAAGAGGTGATGTCGGTCAATTACTATTATACATTATAGCCTTATGATTGTAATAGAATGAGTGAAGTATGAATTAGACCGGTGTCCAAAGTGGAATGTCCGCTATCAACCCCCTTACTGACGCAGACTATAGTTATAAATCACATATATTTGTTGCTCTCACAGAATGCATAGGCACTTTGGTAATTTTCTACAGTCCCTGCAACATAACTGACTTACTACCTACAAAATTGTCTTTGCTTTTGCACAAATTATACACAATTGACTTATATTCAATGTACTCAAACAGTATCAGTAATCAATATAATTAGATAACTACAAGGAATGACAAGACTTAAAATGTATATAAAATATTGAGATTACATTAGGAAGATGATGGAAACAATATTGAAATGTTTATGTTATTTATTATTATTTATATCGTTAAATTATCTACTTAATTCTGTAAGGCATACTATAACCATAATTTACTTAAATTTAAGTCGCAGCCAATAGTATTAAGTATAATACTAGTTTCAAAATAACTAAAATAAAATGAGCACTACACAAAGCATCAATAACTAGCTTCTTCCCGCGGCTTCGGTGGCGTAAAATTTGGTTCTTACGAGATAGATTGCGTAAGAACCAAATTTTAGTATCTTTTTACTTATTACACAGATTAATAGCAATTTATACACGCAAGTTTCTTATTTCATGTTCTGAGTGATTGCGTCGCAAGTATAGTTACAACATCACAGACTGTCGCACTAACAATATTAGGATGACATGACTAATAATTAATTCTTATAAATATCTAGTGAACTATGGATTATTAAAAAGAATATCAATGGTAAAACTATTTTTAATAACTTGTTATCCGAATAAGATATCCATCGGATGGCACCAGGAATTGACAACCATTACCATTTTTTTTAAGGGTTCACATCAAAGAGCCACTCATAGACAGGATTTTGGTGACTGTTGTCTGGTGTATATGTTGCTGTAATAGCTCGAACTATGGTTCTAAGATTTTCCAGTAAAACCTAAGATTGACCAATATACGGGCTTTTTCAGTAACATATATTTTATTTTCGTAAATCCTCAAGCAAGAATCTAGTGCAGTTGTATTCTATCTGCTTCTGGTATTTGTAATCGGTTATACAGATGACAGGTTCATAAAATCCATCTGTTCATATTGAATTATAGGGGGTTTCCCCTGCATGAGCACCCGGCGTTGTCACCAGTGCAGCTACAGTTTAAATATGATCCCCCTCCCCTACAAAAATATAAAGAATCCAATTTTCAGTTGTATGCAAAGGGTGTCAGTTTATTTCCTCCAACCCCCCCCCCCCCTGCTGTTTTATATACAGATTGCTGTTTATAAAGACGCTGATGGTAACTATAGAGTTACCCTCAGAGCTGCGCCGCCCCTGTATGCGAAGAGCGAGGCGCACAGGAGCCAATAGAGACACCGGGTAACATGCCAGTGACATTACTGAATACCACAATTCCTTAAGGGATAGGGAAAATTGACGGGGTAGCAAGTCTCTTATTCATGACTGTAACTTGTAAATGAGGAATGTCGCTGGCACGTTATTATTATTTTCGCACACAGTCACTACCGAGGAGGTATCTTGCTAACAATGTATCTCGATCGATCGTTGATGGTGTCAGCAACTCGTCACTCGTCCAGCTCGTCCCGGAGGCGCGCGTGTCGGCGGCGGCGCAGAGCGCCGTAGGCGGCGCCGGCGGCGGCCAGCGCCAGCGGCGCGCCCAGCCCGGCGCAGATGAGGCCGACCACGAACGCAGAGAAGCCCTCGAGCGGGGGCGACCCGTACCCCACCGTCAGTGACCTGCGCGGACGGACCACAGTAATAGAGGGAGTCGCAACACTAACGCACCGAATAAACGTTGGCCTTGAAGCTATATTGGATCGGATGCTAAAAGCCGCCGACTTCGGGCTAACTCTGATAGAGACTTCTCTCTTTTGATTTGCTTCAAGCGAATTATGAATAAACCGATTCCGTGCGGATGGCGCCGCAAAGGTGCCATCGGTAACTTTTGTGTATGGCGTGTGGCGCCTGATAGGAGCCAAAATGTTTTCCTGTAAAACTCTGTAAAATTGCATTTTTCAGAGGTGAGCCGTAAATTAAAGTGTATTTATTTGTCACACAGATTACGGTACTAGTGTCAGTTTCCAGGTTATTGCATGAAAATGCACACTTCAGGAGTTGTAAACCTTTTTAATAGAAACAGATTCTATGCGGATGGTGCCGCAGACGCGCTATAAATAAATTTTGTGTATGACGGGTGGCACCAGGGGCGGATCGTGAATTTGTAGGGATCTGGGCTAATATTATTTAGGGGTCTACTTAATTACTGAAATAAATAATTGCTATTTTGGAATAAAAACTGTTATTTAGTAATTTAGGTATACTATACAGTATAGGCAATAAAAATGTTTACTCATTACGGTACTGTTTTTCAAGTTTATGGTAGTTACTAGGTATGGTAGTACCTAGGTAGTTTGACGAAATTTGGTTTCGTAGCTATACTTACCTAAACAAAATAAAATATACGTTTACCTATAATTAAAGATCTATCATAAACTAACATTCAAAGAGGCGCGATACTTTACCTGTCAAATAAGTCAAATAATTACTATAGTTGTGGCTATTCCTATAACTACTATTCGTTATAAACGTTAATAGAAAGCCAGTAAACTGAATTGTAACTCGGTGTTTGTCTTTATGTAAATAAATCGTCGTAATTAAATAAATTTATTTACGACGATACTATTTATTCTATTAAAGACATATTAAAAAATAATGAATTGAAATTGTCGCAAACAGAATACTGGAACGTTCTGCATGTCGCGAATGCTCATATTTCATTCTACAATAACACCCAATCAATAAATCCAATAAAACTACAAAAAGGTTTACAACACCTTATATAAATAAGTCACTTACCTTCCATTTCCGTTAATACATGTAGATAATAACTTTCATAAACACTAAACGATTAGTTAAACCACTTACGTTTGATTTTGGGTGGCACCTAAACTTATAGCAATCGAAAACACCAAAAAAATCGATAGGTCACAATACATGGCGGAAGACGCCTTAGAGGAGCCATCAAAGTCCCTGGCGTTACGCGCCCCATAGGATCCACGAAACATTTGTTCGTCGCCAGGTGCAAAAGTTTGTTAAATAGTCCACCACATTGAATCGGTTAAGGCTGCTCATTATCGGTTAACAATAATAATAAGTCCGTAACGAGTATTGCCTAAATTCAAACCGGTCACGTCTAAGCCTCAATACGTCTTTGGGGTCGTATACGTGTTCGCTAGTACATACCAGTCGGTGTAGTTGTACTTCTGGTAGTAGCCGTCGCCGGTCTCGCCGAAGGAGACCAGCACGCTCTCGGCCAGCGCGCCGCGCTCGCCTACGTCGCGCAGGTACATGCGCAGCGTGGAGCTCTGCACGCCGCTCTTCCTGCGAGACGGGACAATAATATTATTATTAAAAAAATAATTATATTTAAACCCTAATTAATTACATCTGACCTAGACCACATCTTAAACTTTGTCCCACGTTGGGCTGGGACTTGGGAAAAATGTGCCAACTGTGTTTTTTTGCCTAGCATGTCGTAAAAGACGACTAATGGTATAGCGAGTTTTGGGTATGTGATTGTGTATTTTATTTTTGGCTAAATTTGGTTATAGGTGCTTGCTGCCCCTTTGACTCTGCCTACCCCTTCGGGGATTGCAGACGTGATGTTATGTATGTATTCCTTTTAGATAACTCCATAACTTACAAGTATTTCTTTAAGAAACAATTAAGTACAACGTGGATTTACCACCGATTCGGAATGTCGGTTTCTTCTGTATTCAGTACTACCGAGAAGAAATTTGGTAATTACTCTTATAGTGCTAATATAGGTAGGTAATAAGGTATTTTAGAAACCTAAACTACTGCATCAATTGCTGTAATCAAGGAACATAACCCTAGGCTGAACAGTGCGTCACCTGTCGAAGTCGGAGACGCGCACGACGGTGGAGGTCTCGACGCTGCGCGCGCGCCGCGTGTACGCGACCGGCCGGAACTGCAGGAAGCCGCCGGCGCCGCGCTTCGTGCTAGCCGGCGTCTTGATCTCGATTATCTGAAAGAACATCGATATCCTTGGTGACGGGGACTTCTTTTGACGTAGCTATAGTCACACTTTGTCCATGTGTATAAGTTCAAGTTATGGGAGGTCCTTTGTTTGTAGGCAGGGCCGGCTTTAATGTTACTGGCGTCTTAGGCGAGATACACCTACCTCCACCCACCCCTAAAGCCGGCACTGCTAACAGAGACGGCCAATGTGTGCATGGATTGATGCTATGGCAATGGACGCTAGGTATGTCATTTTCGGAAAACGATACTAACAAATGTTTTTTTTTGTCCAATAATTTTCTTTTATATCAGACATCATACATTGATCTGACTCCGAGGTAAGTAGCACTTGTGTTACGGATACGTTTAACAGTGGTATTACAAATATTACATATTAACACCCAGACACAAAACAAATACACGAATGTTTGCTCTGGGTGGAGATCGAACCCACAACTCTTACCGCATAGGGCAGGTACCTAGGTACCGAATGCGCCATCGAGCCATTTCTCAGCGACACGGACTAAAAAAAAAAGAAGGACTCCGCGCTGTCATACTACAGCGTAAGGCCACGTCTACGCATGTATGAGTGAGATTCATACGTATGCCGATATAGGAAATCTGTCATTTGGAGCCCCTATGTCACTGTGTGACGTAAGTCTAGTTAGTGGCACGGTCCTTATTTTTTTACTGGTCCGTGCTCTGCGACTACAATTCCAACTCAACGCTAAGAAGCATCTCCATACCTCAAACACTCCAGGCGTGTGCTCATCATCGAGGCTCTTCCGCACATGACACGTCATGCTCTCATCGGCCGGCTCGCTGGCCACAAGCGTGGCGCGCAGCGCGAACCGCGACGCGTTCCACCCGGCTGACGCGGTGAGGTCCACCAGAGCCACGTCCACCAAGGTCGAGTTCGCCGTGTGGATGAGGTGGGGCAGTTGTACTCCATACTCTTGGAATGGGAGCAGGTCCAGCTGAAGGAAAGGATGACGTCACACCTAGTGATCTTTAGACTGGCTACCACAATCGCCCGATTGGGGGCGTGATAATATACCTATGTGTGCAGGTAGGTAGGTATGTATTTCGAGTGGTACTATATAGTGCGGTATTAAACATGTATTTAATGATGACTGTCTAATGACATTATCTAATCCGACACACATAGACATGTGTGCTAGGCAGGATGACTTGACATATGTGTCATTATTTTAAGAGAGTGAAAGTGCCCATTTGACGTTAAAAATATGTATGGAACACCTACAGATAGCGCGCGAGTTGAATGCACTCGGGGCCTAAGACGAGTCATACCTGAGCTCTGCATCTGTAGTCAAAATTTACTAGTTTCGGAAATAAGTATACATATAATAATATAAAATAAAATAAAATTATTAAAAAGAGGTATACCTTTAACTTCCTGAAATTGCTTAAGATATCAACATGTTTTTATGAAAACCACTGTGATTGTATTGCAAGGAACTTAAATAAGTACTTTGACTCAAATAACGTTGAATATTATGCCTTATGATCAAGTGTTAGTTACGCGGCATTGGACTACCCCCGACGACATGGTAAAGATCAGGGTACTTACGTAATACATGAATGGACCAAGTCTCTGCTACTAGTTATTATCTGACCATGAGTGTGTGTATATGTGATATACAGACAGATAAATAAATGATGCAGTGGTAGCTCAATGGTAAGGACACGCGCCTCTTAACCGAGAACCGAAGTGCGGGTTCAAACCTGGGCATGTACCTCTGGATTTTTCAAATCTATGTACATATTTATACCACTAGCTCGACGGTGAGGGAAAACATCGTGATCAAACCTGCAAATTTGGATTTGGAAAAACTTTGGATTTGTAACCAGGATAAAAAATTGTCTGGTTCCCCTTTCTTAGGGTTACGAAGGTCAGATCGGCAGTCGCTTCAATGTAATTACCAGACTCACTAAATCCTGGATCATGGTCTAAGCGGACCCCGACTAAGCACGGGACATAACACTAATAAGATGAAGACAGATAAATAAATTTGAAGTGTGTGTTTATGATGTCAAATTAACAGCTTATCACTAAATACATTTGAAAATATATATATGGTAGGGTACATACTTATGTATAAAAAAAAGATAATTTGAAAAGCTTTTGTCTGTCTGATTCGGGTAATCGGGAAATGGCTTGACCGATTTTGACAGGACTACTGTTATTTAAAAAAAGCAATTAGAGTACCGCACCAACAATATTTTATTACAATTCCGCGCAGTCGAAGTCGCGGGTTAAAACAAGTTTTTAATAAGAAAGTAATACTTTGTAAGATAAGGTTTATTGTTAATTAATAACAATAATGCACAATTATCAGTTCACCTTTCTGTTAACACGGGGATCTTTGGCCTTGGTCGGCATCCGAAGCTCGTCTTAATTAACACACGATAAATAAGTAATTAATAATTTGTTACAATTAATTTCTACGAGGCAAAGTACTAAGGGTAGATAAAGTATGCATCAGAGTTTTAAATGACGAGAATGTATCGGGAACAATGAATATACTCGACAAATGGTCAGACGACAGGCCCGTTGGTCGAGTGGTCTCTGACCTGGCTACGAAACTGAGGGTCGCGGGTTCGAATCCCGCTAGGGGAAAATGTTTCGTGTGATGAACATGGACATTTGTACTCGAGTCATGGATGTTTATAAACGTAATAAAGTATGTCTATCACTGTTCACCTAGTATCCATATGACAAGCTTATAAGCTTAGTTTAGAATTAAGGAATTGGTGTGTTAGTCTGGAAAATTTGTTATTTATTATTATTAATAACTTGTAGTAGAGACTTGGTCTCAGGGGCCATTCATGTATAACGTAAGCACCATGATCTTTACCATGTCGTCGGGGGTAGTCCAATGCCGCGTAACTAACACTTGATCATAAGGCATAATATTCAACGTTATTTGTGTTAAAGTTAGACCTAATAATCAATTGTTAGTTAACGCTATATTGCACTATCCACGACATGACAGGAAAGAGATATGCTCAATATTATCATAGTCTATGGTATTTAAGACCCTGCCACCTTCGCATATGGACTGCTGGTTAAGTCCACTCACCCTGAACCACGGAGGAGTTTAAATAAAACTCCGTATAAACATAATCAATATGTAAACCAAAGACATGGTAACGGATAAGGTTGGTGACTCTTCATCATCATCTTCCTAGCGTTATGTCCCGTGCTTAGATGGGGTCCGCTTAGACCATGATCCAGGATGTAGCGAGTCTGGTAATTACATTGAAGCGACTGCCGGTCTGACCTTCTTAACCCTAAGATAGGGGAACCAGACAATTTTTGGATCATGGTTAGATATCCAAAGTTATTTGAATTTGCAGGTTTCATCACGATGTTTTCGCTCACCGTCGAGCTAGTGGTATAAATACGTACATAGATTTGAAAAGTCCAGAGGTACGTGCCCGGGTTTGGACCCGCACTCCTCGGTAAAGAGGCGCGTGTCCATACCATTGAGCTTCCACCGCTCCTAAGGTTGGTGGCTCTTATAGTTTCTGAAATACATACCACCATCTCGACATAACGTACAGCCAACGACATCTTTTGACAATTGGCTACTTGACCCAAATATTTTTAGTCCGTAAGTTAGATTATTAATTATGCAATTTATTTATTATTAATTATAATATTAATATTATACACAAATTTTTGAATACGTAGTCTTTGCTTCATCTAATAATCTAAAAAATACAAACATACATCGCTTCAAAGAATTGTATTGGGGCGCTTGACGTCACTGGTTCCTAAAATTTTACGAAACTAGTGACGTCACGCGGAACTTTAAGTCATTTTTGGTTTCCTGAACAATAGAAAAAATACGTAAGTCATATTTTTGGTATCCTCACTAATGGAGTATAAAAGGATGAGTTAAGTTACCTATTCCAAATACTTATCATCTTCCTAGCGTGCTTAGACTGGGTCCGCTTAGTTACACCAAGATCCAAGATTTAGCGAAACTGGTAATTACATTGAAGCGACTGCCGATTTGACCTTCGTAAATCTAAGACAGGGGAGCGCGTGTCCTTCCATTGAGCTGTCACCGCTCTCCTTGTTGTTTGTTTTAAATACTATTATCTCAAATGTTATCACACCTTGACGTTGATAGTCCCCCGCACGTCCTTGTAGTCGAGGGCGCCGCTCATCTGCACCATCACCTCCGCGTCGGTCTGCACCAGCTGCGCCAGCCGCCACGTCACGTCCTTTAGCGGAACACGCATGCGCGGGCTCAGCTTGTCGATGTACCCGTTGTCTGCCGTGTCGTTGTACTGGAACAGCTGGAACGGACAGGACAATTAGCGGAGCGGTGAGCAAGTTAAAGATCGGCCAATTGAAAATATCCACTGCAGAGGTGCAGAGGTTTTATGCATTTTATTGGTGGATTTTTAACTCGCTTACCGCCCCGTTACCTCGCTCCACTCCAGTGGACAGGCAGCATTAGTCACCTATTATGCTAGCCAAGGGTCACATTTGGTAAATTCTTTTTTGAGTCCCAGACCAAAATGGGACTAGAGTACCAACGGTGGAGGTCGAATTAATCGAAATCCATTTTGGTGAAATACTGCGCATATAACAGTTTTACATTGTATTATGATTTCTTTGGCAGTAAATAAAATTTATATATTTTTTGTGTCAATATTTAAAACCTGTACTATCCTTCCAACGGAACTTCAAGTTGTATCATTTGTTTTTTACTGCATTTCCCGTTTACAAATTGACGTTCCTTATTCGCACCTGGCAGGACAAGCATTCTTTTATTTTTATTGCTCTAGGTATAAATAAAATATTCGAAAGGGAAATATCAAACTTTTTTTACGAATCAAAGAAATAACAAAAAAAATATTTTTGAATAAGGAATCCCAAATATGGTAGTACATAAATAAGTATTTTTCCTACTTAATCGAAATTCGATCGCAAGTCGTGATAAAATTAAAATATCGAAGGATAACTTTACCGTGAATACAGTTGGCAAAGTTATATATGTTTGAAGTTTATTTGTTACACACTTACAAATGTTTCCTATTTGTAATATTGTGTAGATTTAGATGTTATTGACAAGCGGCATTCGTGTGGATATAACTCGACCCGGCGACTCACGCGCCCGCATGTACGATTGATTAGCTGCGCTGTTGATATTGGGGGCGATTATTGACTCATATTTTATCAAATTACTGCCTTTATTTAGGTCGGATGTAACCATGCTATATGCATGCTGTTCTAAACTATAAAATAGTTGGACCTTTTTTTGCTAAGCGACCAGAAACAGTGGTAAATAAAAAAGGAACAGTCTCTGCTTGCTAAGACGACATTGACGACAATAAATCAATAGTTTCAAGCTTGCTTAGTGATGACCTCTCTTCTATAATCTTTTTTAAAAGGACATTTATTCTTTCATATTAGTCTATTGCAGGAATTATATACATTTATATTTTTTACTCTGTTTTGCTACAGCCAACCTGTACAATAACTTTTCATACCTACCTAAACCATTTCAGTGGTTGTAATGATCTTTGCTTAACCAAGAATAAAAAAAAAGACAGGTAACTTTTCCCTGAATATTTTTTATCACATGCAGAACAACTTTTTTTAATACACATAGGATGCAATAAATACCTTTAAATTACACTAGCTGTGCCCGCGGTTTCAACTGCATTTAAGGTTCATATTATAAAGCCCTTCCTCAATATATAAACTATACAACACAATTTTTTTTTTCAATTCGGACCAGTTATTCTTAAGATTGGCATGTTCAACCAAACAAACAAACTCTTCAGCTTTATATAATAAGTAATTATAGATGACAATTTTTTTTAAAAGTAAAAAGGTGCAATTTGTAAATATTCAACTAGATGATAAGCCATAGCAACTAAGCCGTAATAAGTGATCTGATCATCTATCAAACCTGTCTAAACATTAGTTACTCACCGTATCAAATGCAATAGCAAAGCTATACTGTGGCTTTTCCGACATGTTGAAATATCTTGGTGTGTGGTTGAACCAATGTATGTCCATTGTAGAATTGACACTGCCAACAGCAAGTATCACCGTAGGCACTCCTCCGGTAAAGTCCCATATCTGATGTATGGTGTCATGGGGTCCTTCTGCCCGTGTATAAATTAAGACATCATCTACAGAACATTCATTGCAGCCAGGGTGGTTTTCTGATGTAATCTAGAATGAATGTGATTTTTATATTAATTTCATGAAACACAGTACTAAATAAAAGATTTTAAACTATAAGTTACTCAATGCAGCCAATTCAACTACCTATTTAACATTTACTTTAATAAAAAAAACATTAACATTACACTAAATCTGATTACCTACCCCGCTAGGGAAGTGGCGTGAAGTTTAGTTAGTTAGTTAGTTAGTTTAAATCTGATTACACTATTTTCATGACAAGCTTTAGGGTGCTATGGTGTTTAAGTTTAAAAATATCCCATTTTATATCTTACATTGGTAGTACTACTGCATAAAGCAAAACCATAATCAGCCACTGTCCATTTTAACAATAGAACTAATATAAGTTTCAACACAGTCATTTGTCCCTTCCTTTGTATGATGCCCTTGTATTTAACATAATTATGTACCTCTATTCTAATATTTAAAGAGACTTTTATTCTACTTTTTAAATGTGTCAAGTAGGTTAATACCAAAATAAAAAAAAAGCAATAACAAGGGGCGGCAAAGAGCTTAGTCATACAACACATTGTTTAATACGACTCACAATAGACCATAATTTATGGAAAGATGCATCTCAAATCTAATCTATAGAATTTGGCTTTATGAGGCTATACATTTTGAAATATTATCAATGGAAATCCTAATAAAAAAATGTGGTCAGAGGGTAGCTTTTTTTTCCATACATTTGTGAATTATTGGTTAATATTTAGACTGGTTTCTTGTCTTAATATAATAAGGCTGTTCCAGAAGGAACTGTGGAGTACAAATAAACTTAACAACTATATCGTTGACCTTCTATTTATGAATATTAAGTAAATTTAATTGTGCTACACACGTATCAAAGATGCAACATTTTGTTTATCAGAGCATATGTGAGGGACGTCACAAGTCACCACTGATAAAACATCAATCAATCCTCTTACATATTTATTAAACCGAAAACAAAGTCGTATTGATTAGGAAAATGCTGAGTCACTCATTATTTATTTATTGGATCGTAACAAAGGGGGCGAACAATATTTATCAATCACAACAACAATGAACAAGTTACCTTTATGAACTAAAAAAGTGGATGGTTGGTTGTTTAGATTAAAAATAACAATGTTACAGTTACCTTTCTGTCCTGTCCATTCACAAAGGATAGTATAAAAACAATGAGTAAAGTCTGGGTGCACGTAAACATCTTTATCTTCGGAGCCAAGAGGATTTTTCTCACTCAAAACAATTTTAATATCGCTCGTGTTTATAGCACTAACTAATATCAATTATCGCAGTTCAATAATAAAAGATAAACACATCAGCACGTGCGTGATACACTCGAGCGTTTACAAGACACCGCTATAATTTTCTAAATGACGTTATCGCATTGTATTTTATTATTATTTATTGGTATTGAAGTGAATGATGAATTCGTTCGCGTTGTATTTCTTCTCCAGGAAACACACTCACCAGAGATTAAAGCATGCACACTAGTGTTGTTGCGATAGCGATAGTCTATCGATAATATCATGAAACTTTCGTGGCCTCGAAAATCAGTCATACTATCGATAGTCCTATCGAAAATATCGGCCTTTGACGATATTTTCATTACAATCGATAGTATCGATAGGTAAAAATATGTGATATTATTCCTAAAGATCAATACTATCGATAGTATCACCACAAACATATAATAATATAATAACATATGTTCGATAGTCGAACATTTTACGATACTATTGCTTGTATTTAAAATATGACTTCATCTACATTCGCGGTTGTAGGTGTATATACCGAATTCGAACTCCTTTGTAATGATCTTTAGGTACCCGTATCATCTTTGGTGAAAAACAGTTGCGTTTCGTTGTCATCCATAACCGTTGTTTATTCGTAGGCTCTATCATAAACATTGAACATCTTGTATATTTGTGCCCTGGTGTTACCAACCAGGTCACGTTTTATATCTAGTCGATAGTATCGAAAATGTGTCGATTGTAACTAAAACAAAACTATCGATAATATCGATACACGTCGATATATCATAGAGTTTTATAGTATCGACTACTTTTACGTAATACTATCGATTTTATCAATATTTTCGATACTATTATGTCATATTGGTTTCAGTCCTCAGAGCCTTAAACTTGAAGTCGTTTAATTCATATCTGACCATTAAAAAGTCCGCCCTTATCGGATATAATTTTATCGATACTATTGTACTCAAATAGTATCGATAGATTCGATAGTATTGACAAAATTCAATAATATCGCTTAATTTTTACTATCTATACTACCGATAGCGAAACTATCGCTATCGCAACAACACTAATGCACACACACCACGGAGAACTAGTGAAGTGTCACAGAGCAGTAATGCCAACTGGTCAAAATTATATCCAATAAAGGCCGATATGAATTAAACGACTGATAAAGTTTAAGGCTCTGAGGACTGAAACCAATGGAGACGACATAATATTCTATACAAAAAATCTGCTGTACAAATTTGATTAATATCGATATTGTATTCATAAACCTCTATCTATCTCTTTTTAACAAGTCTACAATACTGCACGTAAAAAGAGACAACAATATATTTGACTTAACTATTTTCGGTAACATCATCAAGTGACGTCATAGAAATGCATAATGATGTTGACTGGCTAGTCAATTGATTTATAACTTATTCTTGTGATTATAACTTAATCTTACTTGTAATATTCAGAAACATCGTTAGAAATAAATTGTTATAGTAATTGTTGTTGACATAGAATATGTAAATAAGTAAAGTGAAATGACACTACCCGAAGGCGCCATATTTGTTTCTCATTCAAATTGGACTTCAATTTTAATGGTATGCCATCTCCATTGTCAATGGAACTGACTCTTCTGGTGCTCCTTTATCCATGGGGGTGCCACAGGGCTCAATATTAGGACCTTTACTTTTTTAAATTTATATAAATGATCTTCCGTACTCTAAGAAAGATCTGTGTGAGATAGTGTTGTTTGCTGATGACACCTCTCTGATTTTCAAAGTTGACAGAAAACACCCTAATGTTGACGACGTAAATAATGCTCTCTCTCACGTACTACATTGGTTCACGATTAATAACCTACTTTTAAATGCTGGTAAAACTAAATGTGTTAAGTTCACAATGCCTAATGTTAAGCAATCAAATATTAATTTAAACATTGGTGATGAACCTATTGAAATAGTTCACTCAACAGTATTTCTGGGCATTACCATTGATTCTAAACTGCAATGGGGCCCTCATATTGCTGCTCTAGCGGGAAGACTTAGTTCCGCAGCATATGCCGTAACAAAAATACGGAAATTGACTGATGTTGGAACGGCAAGATTGGTTTATTTTGGCTACTTTCACAGCGTAATGTCGTACGGCCTTCTGATGTGGGGGTCTGCTGCTGACATACAAAATATCTTTGTATTGCAGAAGCGGGCTATCCGCGCCATATATGGCCTTAAACCACGGGATTCGCTTAGGGAGGTATTTATAGAAGCCAATATATTAACCGTAGCATCGCAATACATGTTTGATTGTATTATGTATGTACGCAAGAACTTTAATCTCTTTTCCAAAAAATCTGACCATCATAGTTTGAATACCAGGAATAAACACAAGCTTGTCGTTCCACATCTTAGACTTCATAAAAGCAGTAATTGTTTTGTGGGGCTTAGCATTAAGTTATTTAATAAGTTCAAGGTGTGATCTGTTTAATTTTAGTAAAATTATGGATTTTTTCGCATTATCGTCTATTTTTGACTATGACTTGACTTGACGGGCCCTGAAGGCTGAAGCCCAGAAAACCATATGGTAGATCCGGCCCTGGTTAGGAGGACATTATCTTTAAATTAATATGTGAAGCACAATCTTTGTACCCCTTTTTAAGAACATTCCGCGGACGGAGGAGTATGCGATTTAGCACAGTTGAAGTTTATATGGAGAAGCAGTGCAGAAAGCAAATATTTTAATAAATATTGCGTTAGAAATAGAGTCCGACCGAAACTGGTTTTCCGGCTGAAACCGAAACCGAAATTTCGGCCGTGGCTTCAGTTTCGGCTGAAACCGAAACCGAAACTCCCGGTGCTCTCTTTCCCGCGGGGAAATTGAGCAAAGCGCGGGTAGCTCGTCGTCGACACCAACCGTCGCGCAGGGTGGGGTGAGGTGGGGGACTACGACTCGGCGCTAAATAATAACACCGAGGAGCACACAGCCCACACTCGAACACGATGCGCGACCGGAGATGTCGAAGGCGGAGAAGCGAATGTGGCGGAGAAGCGAATGTGTAAAATATTTTAATAAATATTGCTATTATTATTAGAAATTCATAAAAAAATAAAATTAACTAAGGTCGAATTTCGAACACTGGACGACCACTAGTTAGTTATTATTACTATTACAAATAATTTTAGCTGTGCAATGGACCAGAACGCGTGACATAATTTTGAAACAAAAAAGTCATAAGTGATGTTAATGAAACCACACATTTTAGTAGACAAAATATTTATTTAAACTTCTTGCGCTTCCGTGTCCAAGTGAGTTTTCTTCATCGTATTCTCTTCGTTATCCGAATGCTGACGCTTTTTCTGTTTGTTTTTATTCTGATTACGAATTGCTTTATCCATGACATCACCGCTTAAACTGTAAAATAGAAGATTTTATATAAAGTAAATCCATTTATAAAAAAATCTAGATTGTTTTTAGTTAAGAAGAGGAAGGATATCATATTAAAACCGACAAAAATTTTACATAATTTTTTATGTACGTGCTTATGAACATAAAATATATTCCTAGTATAGTTAGAGGTAAAGGCTGCCGTATTTTATTTTATGTTTTAATTATCACCTTGTTTTTTTTGGAATCAAATAAGTTCATCTAAGTTATGGTTAAGCCAAATTTTGACGCTGGCAACACTCACTTGACAGCGGCCCTGGAGCCCGGCCCCCAGTAGGGCGTGGGGTTGAACTGGAAGCGGAGGTAGCCCTCGCGGCGGCTGACGGGGTTGGCGTCGGCGCGCTCCGTGAAGTCCACCTCGTGCGTGATCTCTTTGGATAAGAGCTGTCGCGTCACTGGGTTGGTTTCTAGCCTGGAAATTTGATGTGAAGTTTAGTTGGTTAAGGGCCGGATTAAACACGTCGGGGCAATGTAATCGTTTTGTTTTATTTGCGTATAAAAAATGTATTGTGTTCATAAAGAATATTTCTATCGTGGTAGGCGGGGACTCTATTCAAAGCGAAGGTTCATAGGTCTACTCTGGATAAACCATCATGTATTATCCAGCTCAAAAGTTAGAATTTCGAACGTTATTTACTATACTGTGACCACGACAGCTTTACTCTAAGTACCTAACTGTTAACTGTCGTTATCAGAAATTAGAAACCATAGACAAACAATTCAAGACAAGATTAGGTAAATTTATTTAAATTAATAACACATTTAAGACTACCACTCATAGATATTCTGCTGCAGTCAGTCTATTATCGCTCCAGAATTTGTGCCGGTCGAAACAATTGCCCCAGTTGGCCCTCTAGATCCTATTAATGTGATGTTTTTACCTGGCCGGCTTGACGGGGTGCGTCTTCTCCCAGGCGCGCAGGATGTCCCAGAGCAGGCTGGCGGGCGCGGTGGTCTTCACCGACATGCGCGACGCGTGCGAGTACGACACCTCGTGCCCGGCGTTCATGATCGCCGACCTGATAACAGATGCCTTCAAAATATACTGATAGTAGCAACAAGACCAGCATTCTGTTCAAGTGTGGAGGCTGATCTTACCAGCTATAGAGGGATATGTAGGGTGCCCATCCTTTTACATGATTTCTTTTAAAACCTTTTTTTTGACTAGCCTGTTGATTGAGTGGTCAGAGACTCTTGCCACAAACCAAAGATCGCGAGTTCGAATCCCGCTAGGGGCAAATGTATCGTGTGATGAACATGGACATTTTGTAATCGAGTCATGGATGTTTATAAACGTATTTAAGTATGTCTATCCGTTCGCCTAATATCCATAGTACAAGCATAAGCTTAGTTTGGAACTAGAGAATTGGTGTGTCAGTCAGGAGAATTTATTTATTTTAACCCTAAAGGGTACGTGCAATCTGCCGCACCGTCCCCGCACCAGCCCTGCACCCCGCACCGACCTCATCACCAGCATCGACATGGGCGCCAGGTGCAGCCTGCCCGCCATCTTGTCGAGCGCGTAGTACAGCGGCACGTCGAGCAGCTCCTCGCGCACCATGGCCAGGATGCCCACCAGCCGCTGGTACGTGCCCAGCTGCCGCACTGACCCTTGTAGCCAGCTCGTCAATTTCTCCACGAACTCTGCGTCGTGGATAGGCGCCGACCAGATAGGTCCACCTAACTGTAGATATTATTAAAAACTTCAGTTACATAGTCGGCAACAAAATCCATAAAACTGTTAACTTTTCAATACCATTTGACATGCGATAAAGAAAAAAAAAAGTAATTGAACAACTCTATCCTTCAATTCTAAGGACATAAAAACAAAAAAGTTTAGCTACTTCTATTTAACCGTATACGTCCGCTAGCGCAAGAGTTGGCTTAAGTTCGCAAATTCCCTGTATTGACCATGTTGTCATAGACAAGTGGGGCCCACGTGTACCTACGTCACTAGTCAGTGCAAACGCCTTGTACGTACATGATGCTTCTGTCCGCAGTGGTCGCAGGCGGCGCCGACGGGCGGCCCGGTGGGCAGGCACGGCCTGCTCTGCAGCGGGTTCTGGTCGGTCGGGTTGGGCTTGAACGTGCCCAGCGGCTGCAGCGCGTACGTATGGCAGCCCACGCATTGGTACACCATCGACAGTTTGCTGTGTAACGATATATCTATTTTAATCTATATTAAAGTTCTGTAATAGGTAAAATTAAGGTAGATAATAGCTGAAATCTGAGCAAGCTGTGTTAAACGCAAAATGTGTATTGTTATTTTTTAAACAAATTAATTTTCCCAGAAATTACTTGTCTAAATTGTTATTGTCTTTAACTCCCTCCATAGATTTTTATGTATAAGTATAACTAAGATGCGATTTGTAATAAAAAAAAATACATCAGTAATAGTGGTGGATTACAGAGCGGTGTTAGCTCAATGGTTAGGACACGCGCCTCTTAACCGAGTAGTGCGGGTTCAAACCCGGGCACGTACCTCTGGATTTTTCAAATCTATGTACGTATTTATACCACTAGCTCGACGGTGAAGGAAAACATCGTGATGAAACCTGCAAATTCAAACAACTTTGGATTTGTAACCATGATCCAAAAATTGTCTGGTTCCCCTATCTTAGGGTTGCGAAGGTCAGATCGGCAGTCGCTTCAATGTAATTACCAGTCTCGCTAAATCCTGGATCATGGTCTAAGCGGACCCCGTCTTAGCATAACGCTAGGAAGATGATAGAGTGGTGGATTACAACGAATTCGGTGGAAATTTGTTAAACTCTTTTCGCAACCATATTTTAGCGAAATTTTTAACAGTTGAAAGAATGGACATAAATTTCAAGAAAAAGATATCAACTAGGAACCTGGTAGTCTTCTTGCAATGTACAGCGCCAGAGTACACCTTGACAAATACTCGTATGTAGAAGTCAGCTGATATACTCAACAGCGGCACTATGTACCGGCTGTATCTATTTGCATGCTGCTCTATGGATTGCAGTAATATCCTTAGTGCCTGGAATTAAAAAAATATAAGTCAGACAGGGCTGATATTTTATAACTCACATAAATATTTATAAATAAATGTATGATAGACTTATGGTACATATTATATGGGCCAATTTTGTTGTATAATAATTTGTTGCCTGATATAGATGAATTTATAATTATTACTTAACTCATTCAAAATCAGCATTATGCTTTGTTATTTGAAAGCTTAGGGCCCGAAGGCACTGCCCCGCCTTGCCCCTGGGTAGCTACGCCACTGATTCAGACTGAACTCACCATCTCATGGCAGCAAGGAGTTTTCAAACTCACAGAACCATATTTGCAATAGCAGGTCTCAGGGGAATTGCCTGCAAGGACAGCCATGTCCGTAGCAGTGATGAGCAGTAGACCACCGTCTTGGATGCTCTGTACCGCTGAGTCCAGGAATACTGAGGGACAGCCATACGGGTCCAGGTCTATAATGGCGAAGCGGTTAGTGCCATGTTTGTGCATGTGCATTAGCAAACTGTAATTAAAGGCACAAATACAAATTATTATCTGAAAACGATCACAATAAAATGTCTCAATATTGAACAGCACACTCAAGAATCAAAGAGGGTTTTTTAGTTAATTACATCATACACATAGATTCTTTCTAGCATTATGTGCTATTGGACCTTGGGTTAAGCAAGTCTGTTAAATTGAAGCTACTTCCATCTGATAAACCTGACTGAACCAGATAAAAGGAATTATACTTAAGTGATTGTCTGTAATGGATTAAACAGATGTTTGCATCTCTTACCAAGCATCATCATGGTTTGTCTCCACCAGATGGTCAACATTGTTAAGTTTGAAGTTAACTTGCATCGTCTCCACAGCCTGCTTGGAGTGGTCATTGGCAACAATCTTGGTAAGGTTGGGCACTTCCTTGGCGTAGCGGATGCTACGGAGCCCTGTAGCTGCGAGGGCTTCCAATAATGTTACTTCTACCTGATTAAACATAGAGAAATAACAGTAATAAAGAAGATAAATTAATAATATTAGTATTAATAAGTGTACATACACAATAATTTTCCAAGTTTTGTAAGCATCAACATTCATATATTTTTTTAACTTAAAGCTAGGCCTCATGTGTTGCCTGGCTCGATGGCGCATTCGGTATGACCCTGCCCCATGCGCCAAGAGTTGTGGGTTCGATTCCCACCCAGGACAAACATTTGTATGATGAATACTTGTGTTTGTTCTGTGTCTTGGTGTTAATATCCAATATTTAAGTATATATTTGTAATACCACTGTTGATTCTGATATCCGTAACACAAGTGCTTAAGCTACTTACCTCGGAGTCAGATCAATGTATGTGATGTAGTCGGATATATATTTATTTATTTATATGTTATGTTTTTTACTATCAACATAAAATATTAATCTTATGTATGTTTTAGAAAATCTAAGGATTTTCTAAAACATACATAAGTTTTCAACTTATCTGTCACTATAATGTATACAACTGTACAATAACTATTTCATTTAGTAGCTTTTAAAGTCTTGAATAGAAAAATAAATCCAGTTTGTTTCTCTTTAGTTAATGTTTTTAACATAAAAATGTTTCGACTACTTTATTTAATTATTTAAAAAGAAACCTTGGTGTTAGGACTAGAGGCTGGTGGTTCTTCTTTTTTGTCAACAGGTTTCTTGGGTGGTTTTTTCCTTTGTTCCTCTATGTACCCTTCTGTAAACACGGAGAGCACTGCAATGCTCAGGTCACGGTTGAACTCCTGCACCGGGTTATAGAAGACCTTCTCAGCAATAAGGGTGATCTCTGCTTGGCCTTCAGATATGCTCTTATGAACAACATCTTTTGTTGTTGCCTCAGTTTCCATTCTTTTTATGGTCTAAAATGACATAATTTGAGATATATGTCCCTATTTGTATATAAAAACTATTTATATAAACTTTTAGTATAAAACCCATTTTATATACTTTATAGAATAAATTAGTAGGTACTAGTAATTACATCTATTAATTAGGCTTGTGTAGTTCGCTAACGAACTAGTTCGAAAGAGCGCTCTTTTAGGTGAACTACGCTAACTAGTTCGCAGCTTGGATTGTTAATAGTTCGCTAGTTCGTTCATGACAAAGTATTTTATCTGAGTATTTTATTTGTATTAACCAAAACAGTTTGTAGTTGCAGTCATAAAATATTATATCTGCATCTTCCCTTCTAATAAACTACTAGGCAGAGTGGCATAGTGGCATATCCACAGAACTATATCGAGATATCTCTAAGCATATCGTTTTCACCACAGAGTTGTGAACTAATAATCTATAATATCGATCTAAAAGAATGATCTAGATCGTTAAAGCTAGACTGTATGAAAACGAGGGAACGATGAACTAACGAACTAGAAGAACGAACTAGTTCATTTAGGAGCAGCATACCTATACTAAGCGATCTCAGTTGCGAACTAGTATGCCCAAGACTACTATTAATGTACTCTTATCATGTCTTAAAGAGCTGCCCCTTTGACTCTGCCTACCCCTTCGGGGATTAGGGGCGTGATGTTTATTATGTATATGGGCCATTCTCAAAAACAGATTGCAAATTCTAAAAAAAAAAAAAGTTTTTGATTTGATTCAAAGTAGTCTCAAATGAAAGGTATAATAAATTACAATACGTTGCATTTATGGGCTGAGCTATTTCTACTGTAGTTTTCCTGAAAAAGAGGAAACATAAATACGCCTCCCCACGGAAGTGACACTGATCCACGGAAGTGACATATTTATATAATTTAAACAAAGTATGAATGATGTAATGTGAAATAAAACGATTTTTTAAACAATAACTTTATTAATTATGTAATTACCTTGGTATTTATTAATTTATAGTAATTTTAAGTATGCATCTGTACTTCATTTAAATATATTTATGTCGTTAACTAAATAAGTCATAGTAGGAACACAAGTCTGTTACAGTCTTCTCAATTTTATCAGTACACCTATAGTAGTAGTAATATATAATATTACAGTCGTAATTAGAACTAATCAACATTATTTATATATAAAGTATTTATAATGTGACACCTACAAAATGAAGCAAACTAACAAAAATAGTAAAAATTCTAACAGCCGCACATTTTCCGACAACTTACAAAAGGAGCGCGTGACAACTTGGTCACTAACTAAATCTCGGTAATATGCAACTACAGTATGTAATGTCAGCTGCTGGCGTGAAGCTACAAACTATACGGACTGTATTTCTTGTAAATACTTTGTTTGATAATTTTCGGAGAAGTCCATGTGCAGTAATATCTCTCCTATGTACATTTTTTTCTTCAAATCGTTGATGTAAGTATTTATATTGATTTATAACAATTTGTTTATGAATCAAAAATGTTGGTATTTGCTCTATCAAAAGGTTTACCAAATCTACTTTAGTTTTACTTTAGTACTTTTTCAGCTCCGTTTATGATTCTTGTTTCTTTTTTAACGACCCATTTTCTGTAGTATTTTGTAGAATCAACAAAAGTATTTATCGTAGGAACTTTCGTCTTTACATACATTACACTGTCTTAATAAACAATTGTTCGATATTATATCACAAAGGACTTTCTTGGCAACTTCATCTATGGTGCAGTTCTGTAATATACGCAAAAAAACAATTTATGGACAATGAATTTCAAATGTTCATGATGAACACACAGACAAGTTTCACGTTTTACAACATTAGCTTGCAAAGCCCAAAGTGGTTTGAGTCTGCAAAAAGTAGCGTAGCGCATTTGACAGGGGTTTTCAGCTAAAAATTTCTAGTGAGGATTTCCATGTGAATCAATTAAAAATCTCTTCTGCTTTTTTACTTTATTCCGAGTAATTGCATCTTTTTTGCTAGCCACTAGCCAAGTATTCTCATCGCTCTCAAAAATCTCTCATAGATTTTAATTCTCTAACTGCGTTTTCTTCGTGCTTTTGTGTTTTAGGATAATTTTTGTTGCCCTTTTCTCTGTTTACTTTCATTCGTAGTGCGTCAACTTTTTTCTTCAGAGTTAAAATTATATTTTCTTGCAGTTTAAATTTCTTACTTAAAATATATGTTTTACAGTCATTAATCCAGTCTTTTTTTGATATGATGTTTTATTAGAATCACTAGTTGGGGAATCAAGAATCCTAGGCGAGTTATTTGCCAATATAGATGGAGATGAGTCTCTGAACGATGTCAAAAATGGCTTGAAACAAAACGAGATCGTCTGTTTCAAACAGAGGGAGAATGTGTGCTTAAAATAGCGAGCACGGGTGCTTCAAACAGTAGGAGAATATCTGACTGAAACTGGTTGATTTTTGATGTAATTTGAAGGCGGTGAGTCTTTACGCATTCGGGTTAAAAGCCTTTCCCTATATTTTCTATTTTCTCTGCATTTTTTTTTTGCCTCTTATGACTTTCTTTTCTTTACTTTCTCTATTTAATTTCTGACATTTGTTCATTCAATAGGTATAATTTTCTTTTCTTCTTTTCTTTTTTTATAACGTACTCTTTCCTTCGCTTTCGCCTGTTCATACAATTGCGGAACAGATTTTATTTTTTCCCGACGTCGCCGCTCGCATTCTTTTTTCTTGCGTCTGATCTCTTCCAGACTTTTTTTGAAAGGCGCCATAATTACCTTAGGTCAAGAATATATTAGACATAATTAATAATATAGATAATTTACAAATTATTAATAAACGATCACCTCCATGGATATGTAGTCACCTCCGTGGATCTTTCCTTGGCACGGTAATCCACGTGGGTGACATCCATGGAGGTGACATTTTAAACATTGATACCGTTTCTTCATAACCTCAAATACTGAACACAAAAAACGACGAAGTACCAAGATACCTGCTATAATGACTCGTCATTTTAAGATATTTGATAGACCTTAATTAAATAAATACTATTTAAAATGTACACCACAAAAGTGACCAAGATAGCATGCTAATTTTTTAAAAATCTTACCTTGTAAGGCTGTACTCCAAAATAGTGTTCTCAACAATAGCGGACTCTTAAAAATTTTAAAGGTGGCGTAGTGTTTGTTGTCTGGTTGCGTTCAGAATCTGTTTTCGTTAATTTGAGGGATTGTTACAGCATTCAAGAACTTTGTCCATGGAGGTGATGTTTGTACAATGCACAAAAGTTTTTAAATGTTTAGAACCATTTACTTTTACTATGTTTTAAATATATGGTGTTTTTTAGAAAGTTAATTTCATGTATTATCGAAAACTAAGATAAATTATTTTATTTATTACTGATAAATTTATTTTATTTGAGTCTATGATGTCGTAAAATGAGTTTGCACACGGCATGGAGGTGACGTTTTCATCACTTTCTTAATGATAATTCAAAAACATGGATACATTTTGGAAGATTTAACAAAAATCCTATTTATATGAACTAACTCGATGAATTATAATAGGAAATAATATAAGTAATACAAGCATTTTACTTTGTAATATGAATGCACATTTTTTTTTTACCAAAATGAGAATGGCCCATATATGTAGCATGGACTTAATATATATATGTCCATGGTAAATGTAGTAACGTGTGAAATAGGTTGTAATAAATTAACAAGTAGACATCTAGCACTCAAACAGAATATAAACTATTACATACCGGTAGGTAAGCTCTAACTACACTTAGAAGTCTAGAATTTTTTCTAAACATATAATTACTAATAAATTATTTTGTCTACAAAAGTTGTGTGGCTCATGTTCACACATGTTCTCATCATATTTGTTTTGACTTTATTTTTTTTTTATTTGACATAAACGTTCTGAAATAAAAGGCACGATACCACGTATCAATTTTTTTTCTGTTCTGCACGATACTTTAATTTATTAAAGATATACATCACTACCATTTCGTACGACACTACAAATGTCAGTATGTGTCAAATCTCAATTTCTTGCTTGGTCTTGAAGGATCTGGAAAAATAACCTTTTTCGAGTCAAAAGTATTTATTTATAAATGGACTTTAGCATTCCAAACTACTAGGAAATTAACATAAACGCCAACAATGCATTCTGCAAATGTTTTGTTGCGAAACACGATACTTTTTAACCCGAAAGTGAAGTCCTCTCGTTTCGCTCGTAACATTACAAAAGTTGCATCACACAAAAGACCGGTGGAGGTTCAGAGGAGATTGCTGATTAGCGATCGTAGTACCTTCGGCGGCAGTCACCGGGTGTGCAGTTACAGTGGTAGTTTTTTGTCGGCGTCGCGGCCGATAGGTGGTGCGCGGTTGTTTTCCACGAACAACAAGAATGACCCTCCGGAGGAAGACCCTGAGCCGAAGGACGAGACGCCGCTGTTCTCCAGCCAGCTGCCGGCCACCGTCGCGGTCCCCGAGGTGTGGCCGCAGGTGCCTGTCATCGCGATCAATAGAAATCCAGTGTTTCCAAGATTCATCAAGTTAATTGAGGTAAATAACACAACATCTATATTATGGGAAGACAAATTTTGCGGATAATTGCATTTTATGAATTGATTGTCCCACAGATTTCAAACCCAGCTTTAATAGACCTCATAAGAAGAAAGGTAAAATTAAATCAACCATATGTTGGTATATTCCTTCGTAAAAAGGAGGATGAGAAGTCTGACATTGTATCGAACCTGGACGATTTGCACCAAGTGGGAGTGTTCGCTCAGATCCACGAGATGCAGGACATGGATTACAAATTGAGGCTGGTGGTTATGGCACACCGACGGATAAAGATCACTGGACAGTTTATTGAGGATGAGATCGAGACGGGACCTACAGGTGAGTTGATATGTTAATATGTGATATTTTAAAGTGATTACTTTATTTACACACAAGCTAAATAGGCACATATTAAAATGTGATTGGCCTGTTTCACTTTATTATACTTTTTAGGGTTCCATACCCAAAGGTCTCTATTACTAAGACTCTGCTGTATATCCGTCTGTCCATCTGTCCGTTTGTCTGTCACAAGGCTGTATCTCATGAACTGTGATTGCTCATCATCCTCTTGTCCTTCTCCCAGTTCATCTGGGGTCGGCGCAGCATGTCTTCTTCTTCCATACGTCTGGTTCAATGAACCGTGATAGCTAGACAGTTGAAATTTACAAATGATGTTTTTCTATTGCCCTGTAACAACAAGTACTAAGAATAGAATAAAATAAATGATTAAGGGCAGCTTCCATACAACAAACTGTTTTTTGCTCTATATTAATAACGGCAACAGGTAGACAGTTCAAATATTCACAGAATATTTAGTTGTTTATATATTCATTTTAAAATAAATAATTTAATTAAAATAAAATAGATTAAGAGGCTCCCATAAAGAGACATGTTCTTTCTTGCCAAATATTGGTACGGAACCCTTCGTGCGCGAGTCTGACTCGCACTTGGCCGGTTTTTATGATATGACATAGTTTGTTGATAAAATGAAAAGTCACTATGATAACAAAATTTGTATATCTTTTGTACATAATAAATTTCGTTACGTCAAATGTTATTTATAAATATGCATATTTTTTAACTTAATATCAGATACTAACTGCACTTGCTTCAATCAATAAATATAATCCTTTTATGCTTATTTAAAAGAAAATTTAATTTGTACTTTTTTATGTACAAAATAGGTAAACATATAATAAATAGATATGAATGTATGTACAATATAATTATTTTAAAATTGTATGGACATGAGCTAATGAAAACCCGACTTGATAATAACTTCATTTCTGAAATGATACATTCGTCATTTCAGAAATGAAGCTAAAGTTCCCACTTTTTAACATGGAGTTTGACGTTACGCGTGAAGAGACAGACGCGGAGCGGCGCCGGCGCAAGCACCGCACCGCGCGCAAGCCGAGGGTAGAGCCTGACACTGCCGACAAGCCCGATAAGAAGGACAAGCCTGCGCCCGACCAGGTCATGATGGCCAAGGTGGAGAACATGGTGCACGAGAAGTTCCAGCAGACAGAGGAGGTCAAAGCGCTTACACAGGAAATTATTAAGACTATCAGGGATATCATAAATTTGAATCCGCTGTATAGGTATGTGGTAAAGTTATCTATCAATTAATGTGTTTTAAAATTATGTACAACATGTTTGTTTTGCTGTCATGCAATCTTTACACTTTCTCACTACAGAAATAATCAAAGATTGAACTTCTAAATTAATATTTTATTAGAACAACAATTTATCATTCTGTACTAACTTTGCTATAATGACTTGCTAAATTTGATAGCTAATAAATGATGAGTCTTTAAAACAAATATTAATCTCAGTTGACATAGATTAGATAGATATCATAGAGATTCACTCACAAGGCTGTTTCAGTATATTAAATGTTATTTAAGATCAGAAATAATGATCCTACTAACTCTATGATATTGTGGTTTTGACCTTAATCTCTTCATACAGGGTATAATTTTGTTCACATGACCTTCGCATTATATACAGAGAATCTCTGCACCACATGTTGGCGCAAGGTCAACGCGTGGTGGACAACCCGGTGTACCTGAGTGACCTGGGGGCAGCTCTCACTGGTTCTGAGACCTCTGAGCTCCAGGCCATCCTTGAGGAGATGGATGTAAGTGATGGAGTAACCTTGTATCTTACTAAATGGATGTTTCTTACTCAGTTAAAGTTTGTTTGATTGAATGTAATGAGGGTTTTCAAAAATACAAAATCCGCCACATGGCACGAGCGAGTCTTGAGGTCTTATCACTGTCACTATTGGCTGTTTGTTCACAGCATGTCAGTTTGTTCTAAAAACTTACCAATGAGGAGGGTGACAAGACCGTACGTCACAGTTACGCCATCTATCTGATATTTATATTCAAAAAACCTTCATTGATATTGATATGACTTAAACATAGCATGGTTGAGCAAAGCCAAAGATCAAGCCATGTGGCATTAATTAGGAGAGGCCTATGTCTAGCTGTGGACTGCTGCTGCTGCTAAAGACTGCTGATGTTTTAATCATCATCATCTCGTGTGTTATCATCTTGGTGTGTCTGTTTCTTTGGCTTTATTAAAACTACGCAGTCGCCGAAGAGACTAATTTATACTAATATTATAAAGTTGAAAAGTTTGTTTGTTTGTTTGAACATGGTAATCTCAGGAATGGTCTGATTTAAATAATTCTTTCAGTGTGAGATAGCCCATTTTATCAAGGAAGGCTATAATAGGCTATAAAACACTAACAATAAACGCGGGTGAAACCACGAGCACAGCTAGTATATCATAAACATTAAAATACATTAATGCTGAGCCGTGCAATAATTTAAGTTAAAAGTAATAGCTGATTCTATTTTATACAACTTGTGTTCCTGGATTTCAGATTCCGAAAAGACTGATGATGTCTCTTTCGCTGCTAAAGAAAGAGTACGAGCTATCTAAGCTGCAGCAAAAGATAGGCAAGGAAGTGGAAGAGAAAGTGAAGCAACAGCACAGAAAGTATATACTGCATGAGCAGTTGAAGGTGAGTACAAGGAAATTTTCAGCCAATAATCATCTTTTTAAGTTATTTAAATGGTTAATGCTTCTCATTAACTTGTTTCATGGGGTGGTTGAGTTTGATAGACCGATTGCATGGTTTTTTAACTGTTGGTATAACTTCCAATGTTTTCATAGCATAGAAGTGGCCGAATGATGCATATTTGCTTTAACAGTTGCAGAAACCTAAGCTAAAGGAGTAAATTTGATTCCTTTGCTCTAATCCACTCTATCATCATCCAGAACCTTTTTGTATCTTAGGAGGACTTTTTGCAGGGATGTCACGGTAGAAAATGCACAATGTATGTGCATTTTCATGTCATCACACCCTCAATCCTCGAGGGGTCAATCCCAGAGTCAAAGGGGCAGTTAGCCCCCTTAACCACAAGCAACCAACAAATAAAACTGGGCTGGGCTAGATGGAAAATTGTGAAAGAGTAGCGACAAGTGGCTAGCTCCTCGCCTACACAATAACACACAAAACCCGATATATTATTAGTTACTTACGACATGCTAGGCAAAGAACACAGTTGCCACATTCTTTATGTCCCAGACCAACAAGGGACTAGGTAGAAAATAAACTGCCAATTTTAAAACTTATAAAACCTTTATTCATAACAATACAAGCAACCAATGTAAGGCCTTCCAAATAGCATTGGTCCACTGATCATTGATTGGGAACCATTGCTCAAATAGACAGCCTAACAATTGTGGCGCAATCTGGCTTACCTACATTATACATATAATTGTTATCTGATCATATTTATCAATTCACAATTTTCCATCTAACTCAGCCCAATTTTGTTTTTGGCTAAATGTGGTTAAAGGGGTCTGCAGCCCCATTGACTCTGCCTACCCCTTCGGGTATTATGGGCGTGATGTTATGTATGTATGTAAGTAAATTTATTACACTAGTGATGTGACTTTAGGTGATAAAGAAAGAGCTGGGCCTTGAGAAGGACGACAAAGACGCGATTGGCGATAAATTCCGTGAGCGTCTGTCCGACAAGACGGTGCCGGCCGCCGTGCAGACCGTCATCGACGAGGAGCTCAACAAGCTCAACTTCCTCGAGAGCCATAGCTCGGAGTTTAAGTGAGTAACAGTTGCACATATAGGACTGTCGGACACGACGGTGCCTGCCGCCGACATCGACGAGGAGCTCAACAAGCTCAACTTCCTCGAGAGCCACAGCTCAGAGTTTAAGTGAGTAACAGTTGCACATATAGGACTGTCGGACACGACGGTGCCTGCCGCCGACATCGACGAGGAGCTCAACAAGCTCAACTTCCTCGAGAGCCACAGCTCAGAGTTTAAGTGGGTTACAATTACACATTTTCAGTGGCCCACGCCAAGAAGCAATCAAATTAATAAGTACAGTCAGCTGGGTTCAATGAGCTCAATAGGTTCAACTTCCACGAGAACCACGGCTCAGAGATTAAGTATGTTGAGAGTCTAATAGTCACATTCGCGTAATAAGCAATTAAATAAGTTTTTTTTTTTCTCCAAACTGACTAAGATTGGTATGAGTCTCAATTACCCCTTCACGTCGGGGTCGGGGTCACCATATAGCCGTGAATGGGATGGTGTGGAATGAGACGACAGTTGGTGGATGTCTGATTTATTTACCGTCATATCACAGTTTATAGCTTGATGACGGCTGACCGGGACGTATGGAAGAAGAAGACATGCTGCGCCGACCCCAGATGAACTGGGAGAAGGGCAAGAGGATGATGATATCACAGTTTATATATCTCTCAATCTGTTAGTGTATGCTTAATCATAGTTTACTACGTGCGATACGTGTTGTATTTTACTACGTGCGGCAATGCGGCACAACCATCATATTGTATTTCCATTCCAGCGTCACCCGGTGCTACCTGGACTGGTTGACGTCTCTCCCGTGGGGCATCACGTCGGAAGAGAACCTGAAGCTGGAGGACGCGCAGGTGATCCTGGACGAGGACCACTACGGCATGGAGGACATCAAGAAGAGGATCCTCGAGTTCATCGCGGTGTCGCAGCTGAAGGGCTCCACGCAGGGCAAGATATTGTGCTTCCACGGGCCGCCGGGCGTGGGCAAGACTAGTATAGGTGAGGGAGTAGTATTTATTTATGTAATAGGGTACTTGACACAAAAAAACATATTTATAATAAATACAACGAGCGATGGTAGCTCAATGGTAAGGACACGCTCCTCTTAACCGAGGAGTGCGGGTTCAAACCCGGGCACGCACCTCTGGATTTTTCAAGTCTATGTACGTATTTATACCACTAGCTCGACGGTGAAGGAAAACATCGTGATGAAACCTGCAAATTCAAATAACTTTGGATTTGTTACCATGATCCAAAAATTGTCTGGTTCCCCTATCTTAGGGTTACGAAGGTCAGATCGGCAGTCGCTTCAATGTAAATTACCAGACTTGCTTAATCCTAGATCATGGTCTAAGCGGACCCCGTCCAAGCACGGGACATAACGCTAGGAAGATGATGATTCATAATAAATACAATAAATAAATTTACTAAAAGTGTAAGAGTTAATAATAATAGTTACTAATAGTTGGCGAAGTCTTGTATCGGAGGCCCAATTTGGGTTGCTGAGCCATCGGAGTTAGTTAGTTTAGTAAGAGTACTGTTTATATGGGCTGATTTTTTTATGGTCAGATTAGAATTAACCGACTGCTAAAGTATAAAGTCACCAATTTCCGGATGTCATACGATATTTTACTATGGAAACAGGCAATGACATTTTACAATCATCCAGTTTGTGATTTATTTGATTATTATCTTTTATCTGACTATTGAAAAATCAGCCCTAAGATGTGTACGAGATGTGTAGAAGCAATGTTTACAAGAAGTAAGCGAATGATGTTTATTTGAGAATTGTGCGAGCTATGTTTATGAGAGAAGTGTGAGCGTTGCCTATGGGAAATGTGCGAGTGTTTATCACGAAAGATGTGAGGGAGTAATGTTTATGAGAGATACATGTGGAAACATCCTGTTTATGTGAAGTGAGCGGGTAATGGTTACGTAAACCACCTTGTATATTACACTTAGTGGCAATAAAACGTTTGAATTTAAACACACTCGCACATTGCTCGTAACCAACCCCCGCACACATCTCAATGCGTGCGTGTGCGTTGGCACTAATCTCATCGTCTGCGCAGCGCGGTCGATCGCGCGCGCGCTGAACCGCGCGTACTTCCGCTTCTCGGTGGGCGGCATGACGGACGTGGCCGAGATCAAGGGTCACCGGCGCACGTACGTGGGCGCCATGCCCGGCAAGCTGGTGCAGTGCCTCAAGAAGACCGCCACCGAGAACCCGCTCGTGCTCATCGACGAGGTCGACAAGATCGGCAAGTGAGTCGCCCTTTACGGTTACAGCTGTAACTACACTTTTCTGGCAGTGGTTCCCAATCTTTTCTTGCTGTGAAACGCCTTTGGTTTCATTGAAATGCTTTATCTCTGTAAATAGATTTAAAACATAGAGTTTTGAATTGAACATCAACATTTTGTGCATTTGAAGGGAGTTACATTGTAAAGCATCCTCAGACTCCCATGGGTTCAGTTATGAATAAGTAGGTGACACTGTATTCAGATTATAGGATACACCACAACAGTTTTTGTATCTAAAAGAAAAAAAATAAAGAAAAATTTTTATAATTAGATTACTGTATGTTTATTAATTTCTGAGGTTATGTATGTTACACACCAGACAGAGTCAAACCAGGTATATGATATTGTATGATAACTGAATAATAAATGAATAATGTATGTTAATATGTGCATCATCTGACCCAGGGGCGTCCACGGCGACCCGGCGTCGGCGCTACTAGAGCTCCTGGACCCGGAGCAGAACGCGAACTTCCTGGACCACTACCTGGACGTGCCGGTGGACCTGTCGCGCGTGCTCTTCATCTGCACCGCCAACGTGGTCGAGCACATCCCCGAGCCGCTGCGGGACCGCATGGAGATGATCGACATGTCCGGTGAGTAGTGGAGTTACAAATTTTGTAAGCCCGGTGCGAATAATAATAACAGCGTCTACGTATTTGCCAACTTAGTATGATATTTATGCTCTATGGCTAGACATCACTGGCGCAGTCATTATTATGGTAATAATTGATGGTATGCGCAGGTTACGTGGCGGAGGAGAAGCTGGCCATCGCGCAGCAGTACCTGGTGCCGACGGCGCGCAAGGGCTGCGGCCTCAGCGAGCTGCAGCTGGGCCTCGCGCCCGGCGCGCTGCAGGCGCTCATCCGCTCCTACTGCCGCGAGAGCGGCGTGCGGAACCTGCAGAAGCACATCGAGAAGGTAACTTAATTAGACCTAAGGTAAAGGTCATTGGGGTCATGACCCCCTTTGTGCTAGTTTCTATTGTCGCGAGAGCGGTATTAGAAACTGGATAAGTATATTGAGAAGGTACCAGTAATAAGACTCATAGGTAATGGTGGATTTGTGAGGGGTCAGTGGGGTCATGACACCCTTTAAGAGAGTTCCCCCTACTGTGAGAGCAGCGATAGGAACATGCAGAAACACATCGAAAAGGTACGAGTGATTGGACCTAAGTAAAGGCGGATTAGTTCTTGGTCCACTGACATGTGAGTAATGCCTTGAGGGGGAAGGGGTCATTAGCGATAAGTCCCCTTCTGGGCTAGTTCTAGGTCGGCTACTGTCATGTGAATAGTGCATCGAGGGAGGTAGGAGTCATTGTCGTTAAAAAACCTCCTATATCCCCCTGGGCTAGTTCTAGGCCGATTTCTGACATGTCAATAGCGCATCGAAGGGCGGAGAGGGGGGGGTCATTGGCGTCAAGATCCTCTGATGTCAGCCAGTCAGATGATCTGACTGGCTCGATGGCGCATTCGGTAGTGACCCTGCCCCATGCGCCAAGAGTTGTGGGTTCGATCCCCACCCAGGACAAACATGCGCGTAATGAATACTTGTGTATGTTCTGTGTCTGGGTGTTAATATCCAATATTTTTTTAAGTATAAACTTGTAATACCACTGTTGATTCTGATATCCGTAACCCAAGTGCTTAAGCTACTTACCTCGGAATCAGATCAATGTATGTGATGTAGTCTGATATATTAATTCATATTAACAAATTTGGCCACACCACCAGATCGCGCGTAAAGTGGCGTACAAGATCGTGAAGCAGGAGGTGGAGCAGCTGACGGTGACGGAGCAGAACCTGTCGGAGCTGGTGGGCAAGCCGACGTTCAAGCACGACCGCATGTACGAGGTGACGCCGCCCGGCGTCGTCATGGGGCTCGCCTGGACCGCCATGGGTATGACACTACTGCTGACCTTGTCGACAGTCAAGCAAGAGGTGAAGACATGCTCTTGGCTTGAGCATGGTCCAAAAATGGTGATGTCATCACATCACTACAACCGCCCCAGTGCTACTCAACTGCAACTCTGAAAACATAATGACATTCCTGTAAAATTAGGAAGTTAGGTAAATTTTATTGTTTTAAATACAATAAAATTTACCAAAATCAGTTAATTTTTTTGCTTTTGTATTGGAATACTAAAAGATGATTTCAAACGTCAAGCTAACCATTTGTAACTTTCTTACAATTTGGCAGACAGGCTCAATTTTATTTAAAAAATGTGGTTGAAGTCACAATTTTCCATCTAACTCAGCCCAGTTTTATTTTTGGCTGAATGTGGTTAAAGGGGCCTGCAGTCCCTTTGACTCTGCCCACTCCTTTGGGGATTATGGGCGTGATGTTATGTGTGTGTCTCTACATATTATGGGCGTTCCGGTATTTGTGTAGGCGTAAGATAATCTCTTCAAATCAGATCTTTTTGATTCTGGTCGGAAAAGCGTTAGGAAAAGTTTGTGTCCTGGCCTTCGAACAAAGCCTCGAAGCTCAAGACACAGAAATCAACTCCGGAACCAGTGTCATAATCAGTTTGTCGGCAGGCGGCAGCACGCTGTACATCGAGACGGCGCTGCGCACGACGGAGACGGACGACAAGTCGCCGTCCGGGTCGCTGGAGCTGACGGGGCACCTGGGCGACGTCATGAAGGAGTCCGCGCGCATCGCGCTCACCGTCGCGCGCAACTACCTGCACTCCAACCAGCCCGACAACAAGTTCCTTAACACCAGGTCGGTGCCATTCATATTCGACTACTTTACTTTATTGAAATCTTGGATCATCGTTGTTAGGAACTCGAATCCTTTGACGTATTGGGGGCCCTTGGGCAAATAAGGAAGTTAATATGTTTATCGGTAATAAATATCAGTGCTCCATTGGTCATTTGGGGCTAAGGTCTCGGTTTCGGGGCCGGGATCACGTGCCCAGAGTGAGGGAAAAAGGGGCCTGCCCCATGTCCCAATAGCGGTGCCCCTAGATTCCGGGGGAAAAGGGGGACGGACTAAACGCCATTACTAATCCCCCCCCTTCCACGGCGATCCCCCACCACGTCGCAACGACGGTGTAATACCGTTGCGTTGCCAAGAATAGTGAGGTAGGCGATACGAAATACCCCGACCTCTCCTCTTCTTCGGCAAACCAAGTCCGGCCGTAGACAGAACTGCGGCTAGTGCCGCGACTGGCTGGCGAGACCGGTCACAGCTCACTTTAGGGTTCTTTTTCACATTCTTCCTGGACGATCGACCGAGAACTCGGTCGAGCGTTGCACTAGCCTTTCTCAAACCAAATACCTTAGAAAAAATAGACGTCAGACAGATATCGCGCCAGGGTGGTTTGGCAGGCCACTTAGCGTTTTAGAAATCGTAGATATTTCTAAAACGCTAAGTGGCCTGTCAAACCATATGATGTTTGTAAGTTAGTGGTTGTCGTCCGTTAGCCACATCCACCTGCACGTGCCGGAGGGCGCGACGCCGAAGGACGGCCCGTCGGCCGGCTGCACGGTGGCGACGGCGCTGCTGTCGCTGGGCACGCGCCGCGCCGTGCGCCGCGACCTCGCCATGACGGGCGAGCTGTCGCTCACCGGCCGGGTGCTGCCCGTCGGCGGCATCAAGGAGAAGATCATCGCGGTGAGCCGCACCACTCATCCATCGACTAGTAGCGAGTCACACCAACCATACAAACGTTTTGCTACATAAGTAGCTAATATATGTAGTTTTTGTGAACATTGCTTAGTTTTTGTGTTTAATTAAAATATGTTTTTATTTTTATTATTAAAATATATCTTAATTGATTTGTAATTTGCTATCGAGGAATTTTCTATCGCTATGTACCACAGAATAGAAAAACACACAATTAAAAAAAAACATCAGAAAATTACTTTAGGAACAAATATCATCAAACTCACACGCCACTAATCACGTACTACGGATAGGAAATGCTTACGTCATTTGTCTGTTTTAGCAGGCCTCATTAACAGGTGACAGTAACCCCTAACATTGTTTAGATTCCATTGATGTAGGACTGAATTTCGTAACATTATTCTTATATGTAATAATGGGAACAGGTGCCTTGGGGGACTGGTCTGCTCTGGTCTGGTTAATTTATGCTCAAATTTTGTAAACATCGTTATTTTATATTTTAGTGTCTGACAAGCCGACTACATGACATGGTTCAAATGCAAATTATGATTTATACACCCTTGTAAAATATGTTGTTGAAAAGAGTAACTACCGAGTTTCTTGCCGGTTTCTTCTCGGTAGAAGCAACATTCCGAACCGGTGGTAGATCATATTATTAGTTGATTTTCCTGTTGAATTGACGATTTAAAAGTGTTTGTTTCAAACCTATATAAATAAAGAGTATTTTGACTTGGACTTTGAAATACACTTTTTAATGAACACATATGTTTCAGGCGAAGCGCGTAGGCGTCAAGTGCGTGATCCTGCCGGAGGAGAACCGCCGCGACTTCGACGACCTGCCGCAGTTCATCCGCGACGACATCGACGTGCACTTCGTGTCCGTCTACGACGACGTCTACCGCGTCGCCTTCCAGGAGGTCTAGCCCTCGCCGACTATACGCTACAGGGTCGCACTGGGCAGGAACGGCCCGGTTTTCCGGAACCAGAGGCGTGTATTAAATTTGAAGCCCGCGCCAGGCCCACGGGTCGACATCAGGTGGCCCGCAAGCCCGCCTGAGACGTTTTCTATTTCATTTGTCCCGGCTAACAAACGCCAATTCGACTGTATGGCCAGTCCGACCCTGATACGGGATATGCATGAAATATATAGACTTTTGACTTGTTTGTTGGGGTATAAATGACAGTGGTATATCGTCTGGGATAGTGCAATGCCGCGTACCTAACACTTGATCATAAGGCATAAAATTAAATGTTATTTGAGTCAAAGTTAGAACTTATGATCAAGAGGTAGTTACGCGGTATTGTATTATTTCCGACGATATCTGTTCTGTCTATTTCGGTGACAGCATTGTGTCATAGAAAACTGAGCTTTATTAGAATTGTATAAGACGCATTATTATTATTAGATTTTGGTATTCGTGTTTTTTATGCCACTTGGCCGCTGTCATAGTACCTGTTCTATGTAAAATAGGACTGGTTTTATTTAAACTTATGTATCATACACATGTGACGTAAAAGACGTTATTGATTCATTTTAAATTTCATGCATTTTCCCTAAATCCGTAATCTAGGTAGCGTAGAACTTTAGTACATTTGTACAATCTTTTTATTAAACGTAGTGTTATTAGTTTTGTAGTAAGACTGTTAAACAAGAAGTTTTCAAATTAATCGCTCGTGGCTGCTTGAGTTTGAAAATACTTAAATATTCTAAGTAGCATCCTATAATAACTTGGGACTATACTATTAGCTGCTATTCCGTTTAACAACTGCCCGGTTTAGTCATACTGAATAACATGATGGCTTGATTAAGAAAAGGCCGGCGAGTTGTTTAACATGCCCGCTATAACAGGTGACAGTGAGTCCCAGGGGACGTAGAGTAGCTAAGTTAGCCTTCAGTGTTATTTCGAGCGCTTTATTTGAAGACATTCAGTAACCTTTTAACATGTAGAAGACTTATTGCCTACCAACTGTAGCATTTATCTTTAGGCGCTTGCTCAACGTGCTCGCCGCGTCGCTGCAATACGTTCATTGGTTATTTCTCTAACTTTTTTATATTGCTAAAGGTGAAAGTCAAGCGTACCGCCAGCCTGGTGGTAAACCTGGTGGTCACCGTAATCTATGAAAATTTGCTAAAGGTGTCAGTGTCACTTGCTATATGTGTCAATTCGTTGCTGATTTTGTAATGTGCGAACATACGAGCTTGTGCGAACTACGCGCTCGCACTAAAAGTGGAAGTACTTCCGCCGAGCTTTTGGTGTTGCTTGCTCGGGGACCTAGGTCCAACTAACCGTCGCGGTGTGTTGTATACATATATACTTAGTGGCGAGAATAACGAGTCACCGCGATGCAGGATTGTATGGTGTTTCTGCATGTTTGATCGACGTCATCGACGTCGTCGTCGTCGTCAAAAATCATGAAAAGTAACCTAGAAAATAAATTGTATAGGTAGAACAAATGATGGAAAAGAAAGCGACAGTAATGAGCAGCGATGCGGATGCCGCGCGATATTAATACTATTAATTATTAATTCAATCATAAAACATATAATACTACATTATTGGAAGTGAAATATTTTTGAATGTGATTTAATGTAGGTACATACGAAATTTGATAAAATTCCACTTTATGCCAGTACTTCTAATCCGGCTAAAGTAATTTAGATGTATGTGCCTTCAAGTGATTTTATTACATATATTTAAATATATTTATGATATGTATAATAAAAATCCGCATGTCGATATGTTTATAATACTACTTCGGCAGTAGCGGCTTAAAATCACAAAAGATTTATGGGGATTATAAATATGACAAGAGTTCACAGTATTACTTGTGAAATTGTATTGTATGTATAGTGCTACTACAATAATCAATATTATTACACAATACGTTAGTTACTATCGTAAGGTCTAGTGCACGATTCAGTAATTTAGCAGATTTACATATTTTCGGCTTGAGCACTGCCAGATTGTTCATTTTGAAACATACATTTATTAGTTGGAAATTTCTAGGGATTTTTGCATTTTACGATTTTTTTATTATAATAAAGGTATGGTATGCATATTAGTAAAATATTATTTAGCCTTTAAACATCTATTGATGGTTGTATAAATTAAGTATAATTTATGTTAAGTATAATGTATGAGTAAGTGTAAGCTGTTGAATTTTGTTATTATTATCCAAATAATATAAGGTTTTTTAATATCATGTGTTTTTCTATTACTCTTTATCCAATACTCTTGCAATAGAAGTTTAGCATGTGAAGTAGTTTGAAATTGTTTTAAATATATATTGTTTACTTGGCTATAAATTAGCAGTAGTTTTTAATTTAATGGGTAATACTAGTCTTCACTTCATGGCATCAAATATGGCATCTCTATGTGGGATTGATAATATAATTTGATACCCTGATGTTATTTTATTAATGTCATCAGATTAGCTATTTCATTGATTACCTGTCAAGGCAGGAAGTACATGCTAATGCTATTTTGTTATCAGATGGCAGACATGGACAAGAGCAGTGCAGCTGTGTCCTGTTAGAAGATAAACACAATGACTTGTTTAGAACACAATATATTTTTAAATAAAATCTTAAAATAATAAAAACTTTATTTTATTAACAATAATGCTTATGGAATAAATGAATAAATAGCCATTTACTTCTTCAAAGATTTTCTACCATCTTCAAGTAATTGCACTAACACAGGATAGACCTCATCATAAGTTGTGATCTGATTTTGTCTGACATGGTTCTGGTATCTTTGTAAAGCACCAGCCACAAATTCTAGTCTTTCTCTTTCATTCTTGTGAGAGTCCAGCCATTGTATAAGCTTCTGAACGTTCCACCCAGCACATGTATGAGGGGCCAGTAACTGTGGCCCTGCATAAGAGAACAAATACATCATCACCAAGGAATATGGCAAACATGCACCCTCAGACTGGCTTTTACAAACTTCTTGGGGTGTCTTCTCCAAAATCAAACTCAATGCCTTCAACTGCCTGTACTGGTCACCGAGTTCAGACATCTCAGAAACTAGAGGAGACAGTGCTGTTTCCAGGTGTTTGCAATCAATTTGAAGTTTGACCCTGCCAAACTTGGTTAGAGGACGGACATTGCAAACATGTTGAATGAATCTTTCAATACAAGCAGTGGCAATATTCATACAGCACTCATTCAATGCTGACTTCTCCTGGAACATTGATAGGTAAATATCCTTGCACCTGGACACAAATTGTTGTAGCTCTTTCATGTATGGCGAGCAAGACAAAGGTTTTGCTGTGGGATCATCTGATCTAACTAAATCAGGCTCATCATGCATTGTCATTAGAATTATATAAAGGGAATTCTTAATGGATTCAGCAAACAATTGCAGGATGGGCATGCTTGAAATGTCTTTTAGGCTGTTCTGTACAATCTGGATGCTCTCCTGAGGTAATATTGAATTCATATTTACAAGCACCCTCTTTATTTGAGAGGAAAAGTAATACAAGGCATTGCAAAGGTCAGCATTCTTTTGTTGTGAACTTGTAGGTGATTCTATAATCTGTGCCACATCACTATCCATTGATAATCTTTGTTCTGCTTCCATGTTCATTTGTTTTATAGACTTAGCCACACTATTAGCGAGGCTTATGCTCAACTGTTTGTCTCCAAGTGATATGCTCAGTGCTTCAGCAATAACTCTAATGGCATTATCAATTTGATCCATGCTGGGAACTTGGCTGAGATGCCACATGCTTCTCACAGGTTCAAGGAGCTTCCCCAAGGATTTTGAGAGGAAAGAATTCTCCCATTTGGTAAGACTGGAGCGGTTCAGTTCCAAATCCTTACATTTCAATCGTGAAATTAGGTCATTGAAATATTTGAGAAGTTTTGGAAAGTCAATTTCAATGGACTGATTGACATTTTGTGGACTCTTTTCTAGTTCACTGCTGAAGGTCACCAGCAGATCTGACCAAAAGTTCTTGGCAATGTTTCTAAAGTTACCAATAGCGTGCAGCTCATTTATAACATTTTGCAACATTATCACTTTGGTGCAGCCATTATAAATCTCCACCTTGAACAGTTTCTCAATGTTTTCCCACAACTTCAGTTTGAAATCCGTAGCATTCATAATATTTGCTTTACCGGGAGCTACCCTGCCTGAACTTGTTTTCTTCAATAATTCAATTGAGACCATTTGAACATTGAGGGCAGTTGCTATATCTCTCCTTAGGTCATTCAGGATGTTCTGTACAGAATTCCTTATTTGCTCATCTGTGCATTGCAGGTTATGGAATACTTTGAAACATTGCAACAGTTTTGTTTTATCTCCACTAAGTAAACTGGATTGTAAAGAAGTTGTGGAGTTACTGAGCAGTTCCTTTCTCCTGTGCTGGACCTCTCGTATTACTTCTTCTAAAAGACTTATACCTTCAAAATCATAGTCACTGATCAGCTCATTCAGTTCGAAAAGGACGATGGCTTCTTTTGCAGGGTTATCTTTAATACTGCCTAGTTTGTGCCATAGCGCCAATATCTTCGAGCTGTGCCTTAGCAAATTACAAGTAGTTTGGACCCTTTCGAGCATTTGAGTCTGGTTCTCTAGTGCGTGGTAGGGCGTAGTGACGCGTTCCTTCAAGTTTTCACCGCCACGGAGCAAACTCTGTACCTGAGATTGCACCGATTCTAAAGTCGTTTCCAAATCAGATATATGGCTTGCTTGAGTTAAGAGATCGTTGTGTTTGGCCAGTACTTGTTTTTCCAGGCTTTTACTCAATTTCTCGATGCCCTGCCCGAGTTTTGCGACTTGTTCGGTAACCGATATATTCTCTTTTACTATCGGCTTGATATCATCTAGGAAGTTTTTGTAAAACTCGTCGTTTTCTATTTCGACGCAAACATCTTTGGCATCCATGTTAATGCAATAAACTATAGATTTTCTAGACTAATCACAGACGAGTAATGTAAAACTCTAATTTTCAACTCCACAAATGTTTACGTTTGTAGTCAGCAGGACCTGCTCCTCACAGTCACACGTCAGCTGTCAATCTGTCACTTACATTTTTAAATGTATGGCATCAAGATTTTATTCAAAGTCGCAGTAAGTGTAGATGTAAGCATTTCGGCCAATAATAGGATAATAATAGTCGAGTGGTAACAACAGCGTACAATATTATTAACATTTTAAGATAAGACTAATACAATAGATCTGCTGGAAATGTTAAAGTTAGTAAGAATGTGGTGTTTGTTAGTGGTGGATATTTTGTTTCCGCCGTCTTGTCTAACCACTAGAACAACGTATTTTGGATAACTTATCTTACGTATTTCAATTCAATGTTTTCACTTTCCAAATTCGCAATTCATAGGTTGAAAATGGACACAGTTGTAAAAAATTTTCATTGCCTAACCATACCCATTTTAATTTGTTTGTACTTTTTAAAAGCTAATTAATAGTTGAATCAATTTCAACTGCAACTTCGTGAAGAAAGCACAGATAGATCAGACACTCGAGAAGTCAGAGTGTACACTGATGGATCAAAAACATCAACCTCAACAGGCGCAGGTGTCTTTTCCCACGACCTGAATATTTATAAACATATCAACACCGCTAGGGAAATACAGCAACATTTTCCAGGCAGAGTGCTTGGGGATAGCCCGGAGCAGCCACAGCAATAAAATCTAGAAAAGTAACAAAGCAGATGATACGCATAATATCAGATAGCGCTTCTGTGTAACAAGCCTTAAACAACAACACAAACAGCGGATTAATCTTAGAGTGCCACTAAGAACTCAACGATATATCGGCACAAAACCAGGTAACACTACAGTAGATTCGCGGACACAGCGGTTCACTGGGAAACGACAGACCAACTAGCAAGAAGAGGTTCAGATATGAAAGTGCTCGGACCGGAGTCGATCATACCGATACCACTCAGTGAAACTCCTGGCTAAGCGAAAGAACCAAGCGACTGCATACAGGCCTATGGGCAGACCTTATACAATGTCCCAAACCAAAGAGGCCATAAAAAGAAACCTATCAAAGAAACTGTTATGCTTGAGTAGGACCATCTACGCCACGCTGTCAGCATAATAACACGACACTGCAATCTAAACAGACACCTACACAAGATAGGAACCACTGACAGCCCCCTATGCAGAGGCTGCACGATGGCGGAAGAAACACCAACTCACGTACCTACTATTACAGTGAAGCAGCGTGAGTGACGCAAGGGCACGGCTAATAGGCAACCCTCCTTCGATGGAGGCTGCATTCAAACGTCCTAAAAACCTGATTACCTTCTGGACGGAGCTAAAGTGGTTTGAATGATCACTGTAGTGGTACAGTGATCATTTACGCAAAATGCCCACTTCCATAGATTTAGGATGTACAAGATACACAAAGACGGCTCGGAGACATGACCAAAATAAATTTAAGCATGTGTTGGTTGACGTCTATGTGTGAGTTAAAAATAGTGTTGTCAAAGACGCACTTTCACATTATCGACTGATTCAGTTGTATACTAAGAATATAGGTATTTAAAACGCTTTTTTATACTTTTGATTAATTATTTATGGCATTGACTGAAATCAGTAGTTGTATATATTAGGTAAATTGGAATTAGTCGGTAAGAAATCTCATTCTAAGTAGTTCTATAAACAATGATGAGATGGTAAAATTCTTCGTATATTCAGCGTGTAAAAAATAAAAAAAAATGAAAAATTTGTTCTATGATTTATACTAAGACAAAAAGATGTGACTTTTGCTTTGATTGATGGAATGAAATGAAACAAATAATATATTAACAACTTTTAATTTGGTGTCATTTAGTTATTTAAAAATAATATGTAGTGCAACAAATTTTTTGCTGCCGTCATTTGCCGTCAAAATGTTTGGTACAGATAGTGGAGTTCTTACTGGGAGTCCAATCTGGTCTGTCTATAGTCCGCATCCACTTTTTACACAATGCTGGGTTGCTTGGAAACCTAGAAAAAATATCAGTTACTTAACTAACAAATTTACGGAGATAATGAGTTCCCAATGTGAATATAATTATATTTCAACATAACTTGGCTAAATAACTTTGTATTCATGTCATGATGTCGCTAAAAGACGATTAAGTTTTTATCGATACTCGTGACGTCACCGCTTTGTCAAGCACTAGCGTAACCAAACTATTTACTATTTTACACAATATTTTCCCCAATTCTGATTATAATCACGATGTTTACTTAGAAAGATAAATTATAATCAATATACTATTGTAAACATATTTTTCTAAACTGATTACTAACAACAATTTGACAAAATATGGTTTGAAAAAATCTAATGATAAAATCGTATTTACCTGTGAAAAGTGTATTTATTCGGATTATTCCGTCGTGTAACCTCACAATCACGTACAGAACAAGTCACCTCAATTGCACATTTAATATTCTCGATTATAATCCAAGGTTTAATACATAAATGCACAAATTTCACTGCGACGTAGAATAGACCGGGACGCTATGGCCTCTTACTCGCAAAAACATTGACATATAGGTACTTCATTCGCTGTCTCTTTTTCTCTCGGGCGGTTTGTATTTCAGCAGGATTTCTCGCTCCCACGCTTTATGTATCTTTTGCGTAGTCAAAAAATTCTAAATCTATGCCCACTTCTGAGACTAAGTGCGGAAAACACATGCCCAACTAATTAACTATTTGTATGGACTGCCTCGTTGTTCTAGTGGTAGTATGCGCCTAAGGACTAAGAGGTCCCGCCCGGGTTCAAGGTCCTAGGTCAGGTCAAACATTTGTGAAATTACTCAATAACATAACAGTCTGGAGTCAGAAATTTGGCGGTTTTATTACCGCCGTGCATCGGAAAGCACGTTAAACGTTGGTCTTGCGCTTGAACTTTTATCCAGTCGGATTGCCGTCTCACCGGACTATGAGACTTAAGGAACAGAGAATGCACCTGTTTCCTGTGTAATTGACTCACCCATTGTTAAGATTAGCCGCTGCGACCGAAGTCAGTTAGAATATTTATAATAGTACTGAGTTCTATTTATGCTGATGATAGACCACACGTAAATAGATACTAAATGATGAATAACGTCACCACCACGATTGTTGTGGTGACGTTATGTTTGCTAACAGGATAAAGGGCTAAAAATAAAAGAAACAAATTGACTCATCAATTTTATTTATTTCAATTAGCACACAGTGTTGTGCTATACTGTTACAGAATTAATAGTAAAATACCTACTATTTCCAACAAAATTGTGCACTAGCGTCGAAGTTGAATTTATTTTAATAAAACGTTAGGTAACGCTCATTTCATTTGGATATTAAACTTGAATAAAAATAATATTTAAAGTAAAAGTAATGTGTAGTGTGTACGAAAATTAGATTTATTAATACATAATTTATTATGGCAAACAAAATAATTGAGTGATGATTTTTTCATGGCAGCTTTTCTTCGCAAGTAAACTTTTTAGAAGGCAAATTAACTATACATCTTCGACTAATCGATGATTATAAAATAATAACTTACAAATCTATTAATAAAATCTATTGTTAAATCATGATTATTGTAAAAATTCGTTCGAAATATTCATTGTTTTAGCAGACATAATAAAGAAATAAAATTTTATAATTCATAATACATAAATGGCGCTTTTGTTGGCCACATTATTATTAAAGGGATCAAAATATAGTAAAATCAGTAGATAAAATTCGTCTTTGCTGGATTCAGTGTACGAACGCACTGTAGTCAGCATCCAAAAGATGTACTTTCGTCTTAATTCTAAAATTATAGTTACACATCTTAAAGGCTGCTGTGGATACGTAAACTTACTATTGTGAAGACCACTTTGCTTTAAACGAATCTTGAAAAATAGTTTCCTATGTGGTGTGAATAACAGACTTAAACCACGCTTATTTTCATTTTTTCATTTTATAAAGCTGTTTTTGAGTCTAATATAAACACATGAAAACAATTAAAATATTGCAGTATCAAAAATCTCGAAGACGGTCTAGTAAAATATGTTTATTAAAACTCCTGCTACTTTACAATCCAATAATATATTATTTATTATAAGCTGCAATGGAAAGTTGACATGGCGAAGCGGTCCATTGCGAAACAGACTAAAACCAGTAGGCGTCTATGGCCGTCTGCAGACGCCCACGGGTTTTACGGGCCATACACATAATTATTTCAAAATCAGTTCTATATTAATATATTCATATATATGTAGGTCAAACGTGTCTTTGAATTAGGTGAAAATGTATCAAATATACATTTTAATCAATTAACTCTCTACAAAGACAGCCTTTCAGTCTTCTGTACTTGTGAAATCACAGGATAACTACCTGAAGCGCGTCAAAAAAGTCAAAAAAGTATTATTAGATCATACAGGCAAGGCCTTCAGCTTTTATGACTCTTGTAACTGAACGTCGCGCCATAGACGTTGCCCGCCCTCCCGCCTGGTCTCGCATTATCTGCTTTTCGAATGATTTTCCTCAATGAACCGCAATCCCATAGAATTGACTGTAATTATTTTAAATCTATCTACAGTTTAGTACCTATAACAATCCTATTTATTTAGAATATGAAATTGTGAATACTGTATTATTTATCAATATATTGTTAAGTATATCCATAACTAAACACGATGTATCTTGAGAGATATCAGTTTTAGGATAATTGGGACTGTGTAGTAGTAGCAGTCTATGTGTTAGAACTAATAGCAGTAGAAATATTAAGAAAATTCCCTCTACATGTAAAATTAGCTACAGTAGAAAACATTCAACAATGACCTTAACATTACACTATAATAACAAATGTTTTGATATTTTTCTTTTGCTGCGGCTCCTTTCATCGTAAACTTGCATGACTTGCACACTTTATGGTTCACAAATAAAAAATCCGCAGCAAAATGTTCAAAAATGTTTCTGTTTTTATACAAAATTCAGACTCTGAAATGATTATATTTCCAATATTGTTTTGATATTTGAAGTTTTAATTAACACTTGTTTACTTATTTTATAGAGCTAGTAATAAAATAAGCATGACATAGCTAGCGTTATTTATACATTTGTTGACTCACGAAAACTCTGGCTCAACGCTAATTGATTATGATATGAGTAATTTACATTGTACCGCGCTGCACCGCGGCGCGCGATGGCTGGCGTCCGCGCCCGCCGGCCGCGACGCCGCCGGGCGACACGTGCGTCTCAAATCATCACAGGCACATTCATTCTAAACAGCCATATTTTGATTACGAAATAAATGGCAGTAGTTTCTAACCATACTGAATTCCATAAAGAATTCCAACTATAAAAACGTTAAGTTGTGCAGACGTGCTAATGTCCCTAAAGTCTGTTTTAGTTGACCTGAAAACGTTCCGCTATGAATTATTTATTACTTTAAGTATGCATATGTGAAGTGATGTAATGCACTCATTAGGTATAGGCGAGCGCTAACAACCAATTATAATTGTACTTGAAATAGTTTTAAATGTATATTGTGCACAACCATTGTTTGTATGAGGGGCACTTTAAACTTGATAAGTAAATTATAGTACCTATTGATTCGATACAAAATGGATTTTTGGCAATTTTGCAAAATACGGTTTTTGTTTCTAACTATATATTTATAGAGTAGTTTCGAGTGTAGCAAGCTTAACACTAATAACCTGAAAAATCTTCTCACCTTACGACACTTGACCAATATTTATAAAAAGGTTATATGGCAAACAGGGCTTCTTCCACTGCAAGTGTACTATGATTTATAATAGCACCTTGAGAGTTACGAGATTGAGTTTTTATACATTCCTAGCTTTTAAATTAATAAAAACATTTTGTTAAAGAGATACAACTTATTATATCCAAAATGTGAAGCAGATTTGTGAAACATTAGCTCAATTATGTACAATCGACTAAGAAAATGCCTTGTGGGAGAACTTTGATTGGGAATTACGAATACGCCTTATTTTTTGTTCTACTTACGTCAATCAGGATTAAACGCGAAGGCGGTATCATTAGCGTAGGGTAATACCATGTTAACGCAAATAGGCATTATAAAGATTTACTGATAACAATAATCTCAACCGTTCATGGTTCTCTCGATTCCATGGAAATTTTATACAAATTGGTGAGTCATTTTCTTGGGCGACCGTACCTAGATACTCTAGAGGTTCTCATAATAAAAAACTCAATCCCCATTTGTATCACTCACGAGCCCTATGCGTGTTCGCAAGCGCTACGCAGGTACCAGCCGAAGATACCTCCTTGGGACTAACATTAGCTGTAATAATACATGAAATAACGCGTTGTCGGCTGCGCATGTCCTTTACAGGTTACGCTCAGAATAATGGTAACACATCTTAACAAATATCGTAGAGAATAAATAGTTCAAGTCCCAATTGAATGAGGGCTTTGATGATAAATAGGTATCACCATGACGCACCTACTCGTCCCGTACTTATTTCACTATAGTTTAATCTTTTAGTGGTAATTACTATTACAAACTTATATCGCCATATATTTTTAAGGTACACAACAATCATTGTTATATTTGATAAGGCATTACATTATTTTTAGACGGACTGTACATTTTAGATTGTGATGATAAATAATGCGCGATACAGGTAAAATAAAAGACCTACAAATACAAATTTACTTTTCGCTGGTATATAAATTTAGTTTAGGCTACATTTACAAGAATTCGTTTGTAAACTGTAATACAGTATTACTTATGCAGCTTTCATAAAGCATGATCTGTATTACGAAATGACCTTTCTTAATTGATACTTCTTTTTTTACATGAAAAGTTGTACTGCTAAAATTATTCAGTTTAAAAGGAAGCCCATTATGTTAATTTACCTGTATTAATAACTATGGCTTAAAAGGTTGTTTCACATTTCAATCTTTGTTTAATTATACCAGAAAACAAAGAAAACAAGCTGCTGTTAATCCTTCTTCACGCATCGACGCACCATGTGTGTTTTTCACGATTCCCATGAGCCGCTGAAAACACGCACGGCGCGTCCGCGGACACTGCTGCAGGCAGCGTGGTAGCACTGAACGCGTCTCGAGAACATCCGCCGCCGACGACGCAGTAATCAAACACGTTAATTAGTTTAGAAGAGCGTACACTTGAACCGGCGGCGGCCGGGCACCCTGTTCAGTCTCCGGTTGCGCTTGCCGCGGCTGTCCTTGTCCTTGCGAATCTCGCGGACGAGCGTGTAGAACGCATCGTCGACGCCCATTCGCGTCTTCGCCGACGTCTCCACGAAAGGCACGCCGTAACCTCGCGCCACCTGCAATCGCACAATCACTAACATTTAATGATTGCTATGATTTGTATCAAATAATCATCAACAATTATTTTTTTCATTGGTTTTACCAACTGATTAATAATTAGGCACAATTCCAGTATCTTTAACAACATGTGCATTCCAACTTCTTATAGAATTTCTACTTTACTTACAAAAATTTACTATGTAATAAATATAATACAAATACTTTACTAAATTTTTTTCCAAATAAATAATAACAACTTTGGAAAGAGATTAATATGATAAGAGATTGTTAGCAGAACATAATTATTGTATTAAATTTTATTTCATAGATTTGTAGCAAGTCCTATAAAGTACATTTATCAAAATGATTATGGATGACAAAATTTGGGGAAGATAATAATAAATTTTGGATTAACAGAGCCTTCATAAACTGGTTGATTTCAGTTATAATAAATGTTACCTAGTTATCAAATTGAACTTTGCCACTCATTGTTTTCTGAAATCAATAAGTATTATGACTCATCTTTGTATTACTAAATACAAAAAGAGAGCCTGTAGCAGATTACCCTTTCCTTTTTCTGTGAAATCTCCATTCTGTAAAAATGTTGCAGCATATATATAGAGCCCTGTTTAAAATACCTTTATTTTTTATATGAACAATTGAACATGAATGAAATAGTATCTGAAAAATATGTTATGTAAACAGATATGACATGTTTATAAACATGCAATGAAAAATATCTACAACTTGTTGATTGAATGAGGATGATTATACTATATATAATATTTAATAGAAAGTGTAAACACTATACATATTACAATATCATAAAGCATATTTAGTTTATGATTTGATAATATAAATATAAAACTTCCTACTTTAAATGCATTTCAATAGTTATATAAAACATAATCTAAAAAATTTACAGTTCTTTGCAACTCTAAATGTAATTCTTATAACCAGTTCATTTTGTATAATATACATATAAAATGGCAAAAGAAAATGAACTTCATATCTAGATAAAATTTATATACTAACAAAGTACCTACTCCAGGAATTTTATCATAAGAGTCTAATATTTCTGGAACTGTTGAGCTCTTCAAGCTCAAATAAGTAACCCAAAAATAACTGTTTTACATATAGGAAAAGTATTCTGAATAGAAGGCAAATTAGTTTTGGTTATCTTTAAAACTAATATTATAATCAGATGATCTTCAAACTACCTATGTAAGTGATAATACACATTTATATGCCAACAAGGTTAAATAAAGCATTGTTTGTTAACATTGCTTAAGATTTCACAATAATATCATCATAGTATTAAAGTATAATTATTAATAATTTATACTCCTACCTATTTATACCTCATGCAATTTTTTTAAAAATATAGTTACTATACCAACTGGATATAAAATAGCCAGAATTCCATTTAAAACAAGTTATATTGTGATTGTGATGATATCACCATTAAAAATTGCCTAAACAACAAGTAATTATCATTCCGCAACTACTATTTACATAATTGTATGCTACAAGTAAAACATTTGATAGCCACAACATTGAATCTCATGTAGATAAATATTATGTTGAAAAACAATAGATTATTATTACCAAAAATAACTTTTATATAAGTTTGCTAAATGAACACCCAAGTTCTCAGTGAACACGTAGCAAGCACCGTAGGTTAAAATTTGATAATTATGAAGCATTATAAAATTTTACAATGACGACCACCACTTAATACTGTTGTAACGAACCAAAACTACATTTTGGCTTCAGATTATTATGTTCACCGACACAATGGTACTTAATTGTTTTGATAAGTGAAGAAGGTTAGTCAAAGTTTATGAAATCTTTCTTGATGCAAAGATTTAGTTTAAGCCAAATGTAAACAATATCGCGGCTGTATAATTTTGTGCTCACATTGTACTTTTGACGATTTGAAGCAGACAAAAGATTGTTGACTGTTGATAGTGGGGTGCAGAGATTAGTGAGTGTAAACATGGTTACCTCGCGCGCCTGCGCCATGTCGACGGCCCAGGCCTGCAGGTCGCACTTGTTGCCCACCAGCACCATGGGCACCTCCTCCGCGTCCTTGACTCGCTTGATCTGCTCCCGATACGAGCCGATGTCCTCGAAGCTCTTGGCGCTATTCACCGCGAACACCAGCAGAAAGCCCTCGCCGGTGCGCATGTACTGGTCCCGCATCGCCGAATACTCCTCCTGACCCGCCGTGTCCAAAATATCCAACAAGCACGTCTCACCATCTATCACCACTTGTTTTCTATACGAATCCTCTATAGTAGGGTCGTATTCGTCCACAAAATGATTCTGTATAAGTTGTATAGTCAATGCCGATTTACCGACGCCTCCGGCGCCTACCACCACCAATTTATATTCGGTCATCTTACGAGATAGGCAAAATATTTTTCACACTAATAATGTCACTGCACCACGAAACAACGCCCCAGCGACGTGCCACACCTTTCGTATATTACTCACATCGGCATGGCTGTCGCGACCTATGTTATTGCACTTGCTGTATCCGTAAAACGGCTAATTAATGTATTATTAGAGACAAATGCAATAAATAACAATGAGGCGGTTCACTCACCCTTTTACGACACAAGGGTCAGTGTTGCCAGTTTAGATTTAGAAGAAATTGATTAACGCGTCACACCGGAAATACCAGCACTCAAAAAGGTCAAGTACAAAATCTATGAAGCAATTGAATTGGAATGTCATCCCCGCCAAGTATTTGAAAACTTTTTTATATTTATTTACTTTTTGTTTGTCTTACAATTTAAACTGTAATTCAGATAACGTTTTGGATAAGGGAAATATGGTTAGTTACATCCTAACATATTTTTAACTAAGAGTTTTATTTAATACGCTGTGCTTTATTCAATTTTATGTAATCTGACGGGTAATACAATATAAAAACTTAGTAATTGAACATTTTTGTAAATTGTTTTTTTTTTTATAATTTGACTCGACCCACACTAGTTTATTTATTTATGGATTAACATCTTACTCTATGGTAACAATAAAACTGCTGTCACTGTCACTTTTATTTGATTTTGATTGATTCACGAAAACAAAATTTTTGGTGATGTGTTCAACATATTTTTGGTTGGATTTCATTTGAATAAAATAGAATGTTGTAGAATTATTTTATCAATAAAATAATTTTAAACATCCTTACTGTCGTCTTTACTTCGTTTCTTTTAATAAGGTTTATGTTTATTATAACTATTGTTTATTTGCCGACTTTTATTTCATTTAAGTCTTTGGATTAATAATAACGTAAATAATCTGTTTTTAGAATCATGACGAAATTGTTGGAGTGGATTTCCATCATATCAGCCGTGATTGCGGTGTGGTACTCTCTCATTGGAGGTTATGTGAAGCACCCGCTTATTGAGAAGAACATGTACTTAATATTAGTTTCTCCAATTATATTCGTGTTTCTATTCGGTTTGTACGCGGTTACAGTAGTCCTTTACCGAGTGTTCACATTTAACAATTGCGAGGAAGCTGCAAGCGAGCTCAAAGCTGAAATAACTGAAGCCAAGAAGGACTTGCAGGACAAGGGACTAAAGTGGTGATATATCTTGAAAAGAACATTCCAGCTGCTATAATTGTTAAGACTTACTGTTGTAATTAATGTTAACAGATGTAATTTTTTTATATCTTTAATATATATGCATTCATTTATGTATACAGATCTTTTTTTAACAATTTCATTATTTTATACTAAATAACTTGAAGTGATTGCGCCCATCATTCTTCGGAGAACAGAAGTTTTATTTTTAGTTTAGTTTTTTAAGTATGTGATTAAACACATTATATGAACCTTAGGAATGTCCCATGTTGGTCTGAGACTTAAAAAAAAAGTGCCAACTGTGGTTCTTGTCTAGCATGTTGCGAAAGGCGACTAATGGTATATCGGGTTTTAGGTATGTGATTGCGTAGGCGACAAGCTAGCCACTTGTCACTACTTTTGTGTTATGGTGAACCTTGCATACACCAAATCTTTATTTGAGAAATATAGCATTGTCAGTCTAGGTGGGACATCTTGTATTGGCACTCTTTTCTGATTTATATTATATTTTGGTTTATAAATAAATAAATATTTATTTAGGGACACCCATAATGAAACAATGTTCTGTATGTGATTCTTTTTATTAAGCTAATTGAAATTTACATAATTTATTTGCAATTTATAGTATATTTACATTTACATACTGTAATTCCCATGGTAAATTTAAAGTAAGAGGTTGGTTATATAATTTCAGTTGAAACAATATAACATTCTTGCATTTTTTCCAACATTTGATTTACTATTAAAAAAATATTATTAACAAAATGATACAATTGGTCCAATTCCAAAGGCTCTTTAATATCAATACATCTGTTTTAAAATGAAATTTACTTGTATCATGTTGGTGGTACAACATTTGAATAATATTTATTTTGCCAACTCTTTAAAATATTTTAAAACATTAAGTTAATATGGCGTCTTACATCTAAATATTAAAGCTGTTCATCTTAGTAATTATCTTGCAAAATATATAACAACCAGCAAAATATCACATACCTTTATTATTTTTCTTAAATTTTAATTATTTTATTGCACAATCGAGATTGTGAATCACTTGCCTCCACAATAAGTAAGTATAAGATACTTTTACAAAAACATCAGTTTGATTTATAGAAAAATATTTGAAATGCAAGGAAGCAATATTTAGGTGTGAGACAATATCGAAAAAAAAATTATGTTAAAGCCTTTTACAGCATTGAACAGACAAGAGTTTTAAATTGGAGTCAAGTTGTAAATCAAATAGATTTCATTCTACTTACAAGTAATAATTACAACTAATATCATCCCCTCATTTACAAAATAGATCCCTAACTAGTTGTTCATGATAATATAAAACCTTTTTGCTAGATACTGGCCAAAAAATATATACATTGTTTTTCATAAAAAAGAAATGTAATTATGACAGATGGGTAAAAAACGCGGCAAGGCAAAAAACATTGTAATGATATCGGAACAAATAAATATTTATAAAAATTAAAAGTACGGAATTATCATTCTGCACAACAACTTTCGGCGGGTAAAACATTTAACATATGGTCCTTCGAGGTCGGATGTGCTAAAAAGTTGCACAAATCTACGGATTACGGCGGGGGAAATATTCCCATACAAATCGGCGGTCAATCATCATTGGCATCGGTTGCGGTTGCGGACGGCGCAGCGGCAACGAGCATCAGCATCACCGAGCGGCGCCTACGAGGAGGCGCTATATCGGCTGCTGCAGCGGCGGGTCGGCGGCGACCGGCGGACGGCGCGCGCGGGTGTGCTGCGTGGAGCTGTGTGCAGCGTACGGTGTGCATCGGCAGAGGGTCGGCGGCGACCAGCGGCGGCTCGCGGAGGGTGCTGCGAGCGACGGGGTGCGGTGCACGGTGCGCGGCGGAGCGGGAGCGTCACAAGCGGGTGACGTCACGAATATTGAAGTGTTGTGCAGTGTACATTGTAAGTAGGTACTTTTAATTTTTTACCGGCGGCACAACTAAAGCAAGCTTAGAAGACATTGGAAAGAAAAAATTGGGTTCACTTAGTTTTAATATACAGATAGCAAATAAGTTAATATTAAGGGTTTATTGATTTAATAGGTAAATTGTAAATAATCTGATAAGTTTAATAATTGGAACACATATTGCGTTTTGTATATTGATATTGTAAGTTGTAGTTTTCGGCTACCCAAGTAATAACTTTGAACCAAATTAATTTGAAATATGGAAGGTTTAATTAGATCACAAACGGACTTAAAAGCTAAGATATCACGAGCATTTAATAATTATAAAAAGTCACCTAAGGACAGATTGACACAGGCATATATTCAAACAAGACAGGATAATTTAGACGAACAATGGAAGCTATTTAACGACAATCATCAACAGATTATTCAGGACACGGATTTTGAACAAAAAATAGGTTATATTGAAAATGAAGTTTATGAAAATACCGAGGACTTGTATATTGATTTTAAAAGTATATTACGGGGCTCATTAAATAAATTAGAGTTATGGGCTAATGCGGAAAGTGAATCAAATACATGTAATCATAATAATAGTAAAAACATCATAAAATTGCCTAAAATTTGTATACCATCTTTTTCAGGTAATTATTCAGAGTGGATTACGTTTAAGGAGTTGTTTGTATCGTTAATTCATTCTAACGATAGTCTCGAGAAAGTGCAAAAATTACATTATCTGAAAGGATACTTAACCGGAGAAGCAGAACAACTTCTTAGACAGATCCCAGTGTCAAGCGACAATTATGATCGATCTTGGAATCTACTAAACGAAAGATTCAATAATAAAAAGTATATATCTCACTGCATAATTAAACGTTTACTAAGTCAGAAAAATATCATTACTGAAAATTCGGCAGGTTTAAAAGAACTTATAAATACAACTACGGACTGTCTGGATGCATTAACCAATTTAGGAGTTGATGTATCTACATGGGATATATTGGTCATACATATATTAGCATTAAAATTAGATCCGGATACAAAAAAAAATTGGGAATTATATATAAGTAGTAATATAGAATCAGAAAAATTACCAACATACGAACAGTTTAAGGAATTTATTACAAACAGATATAGGGCTTTTGAATTCATAGAACCGAGTAGATATAGTAAAAATGTCAATGTTAATGTAAATAGTCAGGGTAATAGAATTAAGTCTTTACATGTTTCTAGAGTTAGTTGTATATATTGTGGTAAAGAACATAAAATAAGCTCTTGCGTCGAATTTGCTAAACTAAATGTTGACGATCGTCGTAATATCACTCAACTAAAAAAGTTATGTTTTAATTGTCTCGTTATAGGTCACTCAGCACGAGATTGTAAAATTTCAACTCATTGTAAGATTTGTCATAGATTACATCACACATTGTTACACCGAAATAATTCTGACAGGGAATGGAATACGGAGGCTGTTAATGTAAACAAGTCACAATTGTCATCAGCGGCAACTGCTGAAACTACTTTACCTGCCACGGAAAAATTAACATCATGCTTTTCATCAGAAGGAACAGGGGTCCAAGTATTGTTAGCTACAGCTGTAGTAAAAATTGAAGCTAAAAACGGGACTAGGCAATTAGTACGCGCATTACTCGACCAAGGGTCACAAGCTTCATTTGTCACTGAATATACTGTACAGTTATTAGGCTTAAAAAAGATACCAATTAAAGGAATCATTTCAGGTTTAGGAGGAGGTAAGAAAGTCACTACAAATTCCACGGTAGTTATTAATTTGCAATCACGTATGAATCCTGCGATTAAAATGAAAGTAAAAGCGTACGTTTTAAATACAATTACAGCATTTCTTCCTACTAAGAAAATAGTTGAGTTTGAGGGATTAGATTTAACAGGACTTACTTTGGCTGACCCTGAATTCCATATTCCGAACAAAATTGATGTTTTGTTAGGAGCGGATGTGTATGGTCAAGTGATACAGGATGGGTTAAGAAAGAATTCCAAAGGAACTATAGCACAAGCTACCGCTTTAGGATGGATTATTTCAGGAACAGTGTCAAGTCAAAATATCAAGCAAACAGAAACAGACGTAATAGTGATGCATACAAAAGTTGATGAGAATGAACTATTAAAAAAATTTTGGGAATTGGAAAATGAACCTATAGTAAAGGGTAAACTTTTAACGGAAGAAGAAATTAAATGCGAAGAATTATATAAAAAAACAACAAGAAGAGATGAAAACGGTCGATATATAGTGAAGATACCATTCAAAGTAGATAAACCCCAAGTGAAAAGATCTTTAGACATAGCTAAAAAACGATTTGATTTACTTGAAAAACGGCTTAATAAGAACCAGGACTTAAAATCTAAGGTTACTCAAGAAATTCATGATTACTTGACCACGGGACATATGGAAAGAGTAAACGAAGATGAGGTTGATAACCCTGATGCTATTTATGTACCTATTGTGGCGGTAATACGAGAAAACAGGGAAACTACGCAAGTAAGAGTTGTTTGTGATAGTTCGTGTAAGGGTGCGGATAACATATCCATTAATGATTTAATGATGAAGGGTCCGGTATTGCAAGACGATTTAAGGCACTTATTGTTGCGATGGAGAACTCATGCTTGCTGCCTTGTAGCTGATATCGCAAAGATGTACCGGCAAATAAAAGTATCAGACTTAGATAAGGATTATCAAAGGTTGCTATGGAGAGCAGATCCCGATTCTAATTTGCAAAGCTATAGAATGCTTCGAGTTTCATTCGGTTCCGCATCAGCGCCTTATCTTGCGGTACGAACTTTACAGCAGATAGCCTACGACGAAGGGGCCAATTATCCATTGGCGAAGGAACGCACACTTAACGATTTTTATGTTGATGATTTAATGACAGGAGGAGAAACAATTGAAGAGGTACTGGAAGTTTACAAAGAAATGAATGAAATGTTAAACAAAGGAGGATTTTTACTTCGAAAATGGACAAGTAATAAGCAAGAAGTATTAACGGAGATTAATAAAGATCAGTACATTAGAGACGAAAATGGGTTAGAGAATTTAGACCATGGGATTTTTAAAATTAAGATAGATGCTATTGTGAAAATATTGGGACTTATTTGGAATAGAGACGAAGATAATTTTAGGTATTCAGTAGAAATATTGGAGCTCAAGGAACCAGTAACTAAGAGAAGTATTTTATCGGAGGTGGCGAGATTATTCGATCCTTTAGGCTGGTTATCACCTTGTATAATCTTAGGAAAAATACTTATACAAAAATTATGGTTAAAGGGCTTAGATTGGGATGAACAAGTACCCAATGATATATATAAAGAATGGGTTAATTACAGAAAAGAATTAGGGTTATTAAAACAATTTCATGTTCCTCGGTGGATAGGCACTACAAAAGATTGTAACGTCGAATTACACGGATTCTCAGATGCATCTAATGTCGCATATGCTGCAGTTGTGTATGCAAGGATTGTAGACCCTAAACAAAATGTAAAAGTAACTCTTTTAACAGCAAAAACCAAGGTGAGCCCTATCAAAATGGTAGCAATTCCAAGATTGGAGTTATGTGGAGCTACTCTTCTGGCAAAGGTATTAATGGAAGTAGCACAAGTAATGGGAATCGATAAAAATAACATCTTCGCATGGACAGATTCGACGGTTGTTTTGGCTTGGCTAAACAGCCATCCAAGGCGATGGAAACCTTTCGTGGCAAATCGAGTATCAGACATACTCACCACCATGGAACCATCACAATGGGCTCATGTCAAATCAAAAGATAATCCTGCAGATATCGCATCGCGAGGTTTATATCCTTCAGAGATTTTGAAATGTGACATGTGGAAAACAGGACCGCAATTTTTGAAGAATAAAGTTATTGAGAGAAATACAAGTAAACATTTAGATACAGAAGTAGAAGCAATCCGAATTCATATAGCAACGGAAATAGTAGATATTTGGTCAAGATTTTCATCGTTAAAAAGAATGATTAGAGTAATGGCATATTGTAAAAGATTTCTCAATCTGATTAAGACCAGAAAAGAGAGTCGTAAGGTTGAATCTCATCTAACAAACAAGGAATTAAATGAAATAACAAATATACTAATAAGAAAATGTCAAGAAGAGCACTTTAGAGAAGAAATCAGAGATTTAATGAAATCGGGGACAGTAAAAAATAATAATAAACTATCATCTTTAAATGCATTTGTAGATCAGGATAATATATTAAGGGCTGGAGGTCGTTTGGATCAATCTTTATTAACAAAAGATGCAATGCATCCTATTATTTTGCCTAAAGAAGGTAGATTAACGAAATTAATTATTCAGGATGCACATGAGGCAACTTTACATGGGGGACAACAATTAATGTTGAATTATTTAAGAAGTAAATATTGGATTATTGGGGCTAAAATAATAATAAAAGGGATTATTCACCGATGCATAACTTGTATTCGACATTCTAAGGTAATTAGGAATCAATTAATGGGTCAACTTCCTCAGACTAGAGTTACACCAGCTAGGGCTTTTTTAAATAGTGGGGTGGATTTTGCGGGACCAATCAATATTAGAACATCAAAGGGAAGAGGTTATCATGCATATAAAGGTTATATATGTTTATTCATATGTATGGCTACACGTGCAGTGCACATAGAGGCCGTAAGTGACCTTACTACACAGGGTTTTTTAGCAACATTTAGGAGATTTGTATCACGTAGGGGACATTGCTCACACATTTGGAGCGACAATGGAACGAATTTCATAGGGGCTTCAAATGAGTTACACAAGTTATTTGCAAATGAACAATCAGCAATATCATTAGAGATAAGAGAAATTTTGGCTAATAATAAAACAACGTGGCATTTCATACCACCATACTCACCAAATTTCGGAGGGTTATGGGAGGCAGGTATAAAATCTTGTAAATTTCATCTCAAACGGGTGATAGGTGATAGTACTTTGACTTTTGAAGAGTTATCAACGGTTTTATCACAAGTTGAAGCATGTTTAAATTCGAGACCGTTGTCTAGGATAGATACGGATGGGGACACATATACAGTTTTGACACCGGGTCATTTCATTATTGGTGAATCATTGTTATCTGTACCGGAGCAAAATTATGAAGGGCATAACTTAAGTTCTTTAAAACGTTGGCAGGTAACTCAAAGGATGTTACAAAATTTCTGGAGAAGGTGGGCCTCAGAGTACTTACACCAATTTATGCAGAGACATAAATGGTCTAAGCAAATACCAGAGCCACAATTAGGCGATGTGGTTTTAGTCAAAGAATTTGACTTACCTCCTGCACGTTGGTTAATCGGTAAGGTCATAGACAAGCATCCTGGGATCGATGGAATTACTAGGGTTGTCACGTTGAAGGCAAAGAATTGTGAATTCAAAAGGCCGGTCTCAAAATTATGCATTTTGCCAAAGGCTGAATAATATATCTAAATATAGTTATCATTAGGAAATTTAAGATAAGGTATAAGATAAACATAATAGAACAACACATGTAATAGGTACTGTAAATAATTTATAACACATATATAGTTAAGTTTATGTTAACAAATAAGTATGCAAATTAATTTTAACTTTTTAACTATTGTTTAAATAAAAAATATGTTGAACATGTTAAATTTATAAGATTTATTAAGTAGGTAATTAATTGTTTGTTTAGTTTTTCTGTGAGATAATTTATGTATGTTAAAATACAACATAATTATAATGCATTCACGGTGGGCGGTATAAAAATTGTAACAATTGATAATGTGACTCGGTTAAGTAGATCTAAATGCCTATACTAACTAAAATACATATATTGGCTGTTAATTAATTAATGAAGAACAAATTTGGATAATTGTTCTTTGTGGGCGGAATGTTCATGATAATATAAAACCTTTTTGCTAGATACTGGCCAAAAAATATATACATTGTTTTTCATAAAAAAGAAATGTAATTATGACAGATGGGTAAAAAACGCGGCAAGGCAAAAAACATTGTAATGGTATCGGAACAAATAAATATTTATAAAAATTAAAAGTACGGAATTATCATTCTGCACAACAACTTTCGGCGGGTAAAACATTTAACACTAGTAATAATAGTTTTAGATAGACTAGCTATTGTATCTAATAACTGATTCATTACAATAATAGGTACAATTTTTTTATTTAAATTAAGTTTAAAACATAAATTTTGACGTCGTCATTCATGTCTGTAACTAAATAAGTCTATTAATAATGTAGCTCAGACTAAAATATAATATTTGGTCTGAGTAATGTACGTACTGATAAATTTCGAATTTTGAGCTAGTTCAGATTCTTTGTCTTCATTCCCTTATCGTGTAGAGACTAAGCATCTATAGATAGGTACCGTAGTTTCTCAACCATTTTTTGCACACCGCCCACTTTGAGAATTTATTTTTTTGAGAGCCCCTTAAAGAAGAATTAAATTCGGAATTTTGATAGCAGCAATTATTTATGGAGGCTTACATTATCTACATAGTGCCCCCCGCAAGATTCTAATGCCCACAAGGGGGTGATATCACCCATTTTTGAGAATCTATGATCTATACCACAACGTTTTCAGCCAGAGTAGTTCAATAGGCCGGGCCTGATTGGGGCGATTTGGTATCATAAAACGTCGAAATCCATTCAATCTTCTTGACTAAAGACGTCGCGAAATTTCATCCAACTTTATCCCTTTAAGTGTGTTAAAACCATTTCTCTTAAGAGTGCAAAATCCCTAAATGCCTAATATGTATTATTTACCTATTTGAGTGTAGGTACAATCAAGGTGTCGAATACTATTGCTTAACTGCGAGAGTAGGTATTAAATATAGTAGATAAGATCATAAATATAAATAAAAGAACCCTAAACTAAAACCGTTTACGATATCCCATTTAAGTATAATGTTATTAATCGGATTTTTAAATAGGAGAAAGGCATTAGATTCGCGTTTTTTTTCTTAAGACCTTGCGACTCCTTGCAGTCTGGTGACGAGGACGAGTCTATTCCAAGTCATCATCATTAAAGTTTTCGCGAAAACCTTTACCAAAGTCTGTTAATGTCGCTACATTATGGAAGTCTTTGGTCTTTTAAATATATAGTGGCTATCGTGCCGTAGTGGGAGTACTTCACATATCTAGGTACTTAGACCCAAGTAAGCTACGTTGCCGACACTACCCGCTAAATTACGACGTGCTTCCGTCGCCGCCGCGCGGTCCCCTCACGTGCCGTCTCTACCAACTACTAATCCTAACTCGAATTATTTTGCTAACTAAACTCGTTTCATTATCCTATCTAAGTATGTGTACTTCGAATAAATTCAATTCCATCACGTCTAAACGAAACAGACTCAAATCATCGGGGATAGTGCGATACTGCGTAGGTTTACTTATTAGATTTGACCTTAAGGCCTAATTTTCAATGTCCTTTGAGTCAAAGTTAGACCCTATAGCATCTACTTACGCGGTATTTCACAATACCCGACGAAATCTATCTTATACCCACAGTTTGCATGTGTATTGGTAACTTCACGCGAAGGTTTTACTGTCGATTTCACAATAACCCAGTGTGAATTGGTGGTATTTATTATTGCACGTTACCTCGATGACGATAGGAATGGTTACCCACACGCAATTTGTCGTGTGGAATGTATTTAACTAAGCATTTCCATGTAATAGATGTATCTATAGAAGGCGGCAAATTAGAAGGGTTGACGACAACCATTAAACAGGGTCGTTACTTAATAGGTACGTATTGAATTACGTTAGGGAGCTTCCATGTCCAATATGGAAATCGGTTACCAACTTCAGATTAAAAATTATTTATTGGTCAAATTTTGGCTAACTGAAGTTTTAAAATATCCGTACCCCAATAGAAATTTCTTTATTTTATTCACAAACATTATGAGCATTTATTGAGCAGTTTGTCGCTCAAATTGTTTACGTGAGATGCCAAAATTAGTATCTATCCCCCAGAGGAGCTATTCAGGCATCTAGCATGACTATTGGAGCAGGCGTCGCGAGCAATCGTCGCTTTGTGACCATTCGCGCGCCAACACATCTATTACGTACATCTCACGGTTGGCCGGCTCCCGCCCTTCCTCGGGGAATATGGGCCGTGACGTAGGTACCTACCAAATATGGTGAAGTTACAAATACAATAACTAGGTAAATCAAGTTCGTTACATATTTTCCGAATACTACCAACACTCTTCATTCTTTGTAGCCATTTTTTCGTGGAAACCGAACCACTGTCGTATTTTGATCGTATTGACTTTATGATAATATTGTGGGATATTATGTTATTAAATGCGTGATTACATAATATGAAGAATGACCAAAAAGACAAGTTAAGAAACTTCAATGTAATCCCTCGTTTATGTCATATTTTTAATGATACTTTTGCACTAGTTAGTATTTATTTAGGTACTCTAAGTAGCCAATGATATGATGCTAGTTTAAAGCTACAATTCCGAAACTGTGTCTAGCTACGTGAATATTTATAGAGGTGAGAAGTAAGTATTTTAATACGAAGTATTTTATTATTTGTGACTTAGTGGCGTTCTATTTTACAATTCACAATGTTAAAGTACGCAGTAAACGTCCCTATTAATTATTTTATACAGGTATGATCTAAGCTATTTTATTTAAAAAGTATAAACGAAGCTTGACATATAAATAAAGAGAATTTGAATTTGAATATCTAAGGAATAATATTAAAAATAACGTTGACAACAAGGATGTTGATGGCATAGCTAAAACTGGTAAGTATAGTAAACTATTTTTCTTCCGTAACACCAATAGGACAGAATTATAATCATGGGCTAAGTTTGACTTTCACTGTGGCCCATTCCATCATAGTATATAATATATATAGGTACTCTATAGCTTCGCTATAATAATGACTAATATCTACGTCACAGAACACAGGTCAGCTCTAACGAACACACAACGTTGAAATGAACCCCATCAAACCGAAACAATGATGCTACTAGTTACTTAAAATTGGTCCAAAATTGTATTTGCTTAGGCGACTTGTAAATTACTAAAGTAGCATGTTTCACAGATAAATTTTATTATGGCACTGAATTATTTACTTACTGTTAAAAGTCTGAACTCATAAGTGTTGCGATCATATCATTCGTGATCTTTGATTTAAAGAGGAATTAGTTTTGTTTTCAAACTATAAGTACAATACAAAACAAGGTAATTTTTATTACTTTCTGAATACCTAATTAAAATAAGTAAAATAAGTTAAACAGAAACAGTTATCCAAGATCACACAGGAATCTTCTCACCGTCTTACCCAAATCACAATGCACATTGTTTTTAAAATCTCAGCACGGACCGTTCTCAATTACTAGCAATGGAGCTTTCACCTTTTGAGTCAGTAATTTATTAGTCGGTTTTGGGTAAGGTGCTGGTCTCATAGGAGCCTCGCGACGGCGACGGCGAGGAGCGAGATGCCGGTGTTGAGGTCGAGGGTGGGCGCGACGTGCGGCGCCGAGGAGTTGCCGGCCAGGATGAGCGCGCGCAGGCGCTGCCGCTCGCGGTACCGCGTGTCCTTGCCGGGCGGGTCGAGGCACTCGAACTCGCAGCAGCGCTGGCCCACGCGGAATTTCTCGCAGAACTGCCAACAGATATGGAAGGGAGTTGATAATCTGTATACATGCACACACAACATCACGCCCATAATCCGCGAAGGAGTAGGCAGAGTCAAAGGGGCAGCTTAAGCGCCCTTAACTACATTCAGTCAAAAATAAAAAAACCAGGCTGGGTAAGAAGATGAGAAATTGTGAAAAAGTAGTGGCAGTGGCTAGCTTGTCGCCTACATAATCACATACCCATACATACCTACATACTTATTCATGCCTGTATCCTATAGCAGGTAGGTATAATCGCATTACTCATAAAAAAGTACCGCAATAGCAAATTATTTAAGTTACTTACATAATCAAAAAGTATATTTAAATTTCTACCTTACGAAACCAAGAATATGCCAAAAATTAGGAAAAAAAGGGGAGATATTGTAAAAAAATTAAACAAGTGCTGTTATGGATTACTTTATACTGCATCCGTACCTACATTGTTAAGTTTATTATAACACTTCTACAGACTAAAATAGAAACATATTCATATGAAATAATATGGATCATTTTAAAAAAATATGTAGTCTTTATAAGTTGGACATTACATCATTCTTATTAGGATTCAATTCAATTGATGGAAAGACTTAGGGGTAATTCCTTTATTCTTTGACTTATGACAGATTATGCTGATTAGGTAAGTAGGTCACTTGAGTTGAGGGTACCACAATGAGATCTCATACCATTTATCTATAAACATTTAATTATAGAAGGTTGGTAGTGTAAGTTTTCCACAACATTAATGTAGTCTATTAATACCTTCGAGGGTTACTTAATAGGGGTGATGGCTCGTTGGTTCACCATTTTCAGACCAACAGTTTCTCAGGCAGACGTCTGGGGAGATAGATTGGGCCATTAAGTATTGGTTATGGCCCGTGCGGGTCAGTCCTTTTGTTTTATTTTATGGAGTCGCTGGAGCTTTAAAAAAGGTCGCCAAGTTTGTTTATGTCTCATATTACGTACTTACTTATTTATGCTAATGACAGAAGTTAAGGGTAACAACGGTACGTGCCCAAAGTTTGTGTGAACAATGCAATGTCGGTTTTTAGAACCCAGTAGTTCAACTCTTATCGACGAGATTGTTACATGTCTCGATCTCGTTAATTTAATTCGTTGCCGATTTTTTGTCCCATGTTGGTCTGGGACTTGGCCCATGTTGATTTGGGACGAAAAAAAAAGAATGTGCCAACTGTGGTTCTTGCTTAACATGTCGTAAGAGGCGACTAATAGTTTACGGGCTTTTGGGTATGTGACTGAGTAGGCGACGAGCTAGCCACTTGTCACTCCTTTTTCACAGCTTTCCATCCAACCCAGCCCACTGTCCCATGTTGGTCTGGGACTTAAAAAGAATATGCCAACTGTGGTTCTTGCCTAGCATGTCGTAAAAGACGACTAATGGTATATCGGGTTTTGGGTGTGTGATTGTGTAGGCGACAGGTTAGCCGCTTGTCACTGCTTTTTCACAATTCTCCATCTAACCCAGCCCGGCTTTATTTTTGGCTGAATGTGGTTGAAGGGGCATGCTGCCCCTTTGACTCTGCCTACCCTTCAGGGATTATGGGCGTGATGTTATGTATGTATGTATGTATGTATTTTTTATTGTTAGCTATATATTAATTATCATAGATACTAATAAAAAGATATGTCGTTATTGATACTACTACCTACTTACTCACGAATTTTACTTACGAAAGTGATGTTATTTTAAAAACATCTTCAGTCTTATCAGTTCTTTTTTATTTGACGTAAACATACACCCTAACTACCTACTAGGCGTGAAACCGCATCAGTTATATATGTATGTGCCTAATAGTGCGCTGCATCGGCACCATATCACATCACTACGTTGAATCTCTCAACTCATTTCAAAGTGTTTTGACGTACGGTACGGCGCACTGCGGACTGCAAGTGTTCAAGGATCGTTTGACGAGTATCATGTTGCCGCACTGTGGCGCACTTTTGAGTTAATTTTGAGTCACCGCAATGAGCTACACTTAGTTCAATGCGTTGCCGCAAAGCTTTTTGCCGAGTTGCCATGTTTGCCGCATCGTTAATGCGCCGCACCACATTCATCGCACGTCTACAGCGCTCCGGGTATTGTGTCCCGGCGCGGTCAGGTTTCAGCTAGTCACAACAGGAATTCATGTCCACACGTATTCCACTTCAAATACTCCTATTTGCAGTCCACGTCTGCGGTTTTTATTTATTTATCTTTATTGCACAAAGGTTTGTTGATTGCGGCTACGTGGTCCGCGACCTGTCACGTTTTGGGGGCGAACATACACAGCTTCCATTGAGTGGGGTGATATGATTCCAGAGAGAGGTACGGGTGAAAGGCATGGCTAACATTATTGGCCACAAACTTATGGCTATTACCGAACCTGTCACGCTGTTAAAGATAATTTGAATTCAGAATTGCCCGCTTTTAAAAGAAAACTTTATTGAATAAATTATATTAAGTACTAACACTAACATCAATACCTATCTCATAAGCAGTGAGGTAAAAAGGTTTAAAGGTAAAACTACTGCACTAGCTCAAACCCGTCTAAAATGAGATTTTAGACTGCACGTGATTGTAAAGCTTCGTTTATGTTAATATCAGAACACATACCTAATGCATTTATTTGGAAATTAAATGCATTTGCGTCATTATTACGTCGTGTTGGCCAATTTGGCAGCAAGAACCCGTATTGGAGTCGGTTATCCAAAATACATATTTGGCAACCGCACACATTAGACTCGATGAACAACATATTCGTCGAGTTCTCTAATAGGGTGGGTGAGCATGTTGCGAATGGTTTTAGCCTCGTGTTTGCTGGCATCGTTTTAATTATGGTGTGGTTCTTTAAGCGTGTCTTTAAAGGGAATCTAGCTGGAAATTGTTAAGTAACATTATGACTTTTGAATGACTAGAACTCTCGTTTGAATTCAAATGCAGTATCTACCTACCAAGTATGAATTAAAAATACTTTCATTTTTTTTTTTTGTAAAGAGCTTGTAATAAAAACTACCTTCGCATTTGGCATCGTAAAACTACTCGATCGATCTAATACCTTATCTAAAGCTACAACTGCGATAAAAGTTGTGAATTTTCATTGTGATTGAACTTTTATCGCAGTTAAATATAAAAGAAAATTTAATACCATGCCTTTGCACAAACGAATGTGTACTCTTTTCAGTAAAGGAAACAGGTAAACCCGTAACAATGCACTTTTTGCGTCAAGCACCGCGGCCAGAGGGCTTAGCGTGGAGGGTCCTCGCGGTGGGCCTCATTTGCAGGGCCTCTGTACAGTGGCGGATTAACCGGAGGGCGGAAGGGGCGGTCACCCCGGGCCCTTGGTCCTGTGGGGCCTCATATTATCGCTAAGTTCCTGTAATCATCCTATATCAAACAGTGGACCCCCCCTCCCCCTATTTCGGTCAAGCAACACTGCTCGTATCCCTACTAGGGACCTCGTTCAGTTCTTTGTCGCCCCGGGCCTAAAACAGGGTTAGTCCGCCACTGCCTCTGTACAAATAGCTCACAGCCGTACTCGGCGCGCCGTCAAACGTTATTTCTCGTGACAGGACTCGACCTTGTTACTAACTCGGCTGTTATAGTTTAGAAAGCGGAATTAAGGGTTGTTTTAAGTAGGTACATATTTTTCAAGGTTGACTTGTAAGATATAGTGCCTTCTTACGCTTTCTTATATAAGGATGGAAAATTTCAGTGGAGATCAAGTTTTCTTTTAATAACTTTGGTGGCTGATTCTGGGCTATTTTTTATACTCAAGCAATAGATACCTAAAAATATTTTTATTCACAAATATCATTTATAGACAAAACTTATCTATTGTTAAGTAAAATTTAATTTTGCCTTAATTTTTAGGCATTTTCAATTACGGATTACTAAGGATTTTTTAACCTGCTTAAAAATAAAAAAAAATTTAGATGTGAATTTTCATTTGTAAGTGGATCTCGTCTTAGAATATTGTCGACCTAAAACATGGTCTGGTCTATCCTCTGCTCATTCAGCGCGCGTGGCTTGCGCCTGAGTACCACTGGCATCGCCCTAATTGCGGCAGAGACTGTAGGTTCTAGTGCTCCATTAGGATGCTTACGTAAGGTGGGTCGCAGTAGATGGCCTTACACCACATGGGCTTGGAGTCGTAGCAGACGCAGAGCGAGCACACGCCGGGCCCCGGCACGTACAGCAGCCCGTGCGGCACCGTCTTGTTCTCCCGGTCGATGCATTCCTTCTCCATGCACGCTGCAATACAAAGGTGAATATCAACTAGTATGCAAGAATACATCCAACACACATACCAACGCGCATGTAATCTTCGAAGGATTAGGCAGTTTCAGAGGCAGTAAGTTTTTTAACCACTTTTAGAGATAGTCAACATTGCTAGTCAAGAAACACAGAAGATAGGAAAATACACTTTTTGTAAATAACTCATGAATGGTTCAAAATATCGAAAAATGTTGCAAATAAAAGTAACAGGTAATTAAATTTTCTACAAAAAGGTTGTGTACCATTTTTGCACAAGTGCAATAGTGTACGATGTTGTTACCAAGCAGTATGTGAAATGATTTCTTATCCTCCCCTTGCAGTGAAATTCCACTCTACTCTTGCCTTGCGTAATTCTCAATGTAATATTCTAGGCAATAAAGTAAAAACATTGAAGGCAATAAAGACTGGGCCCATTGTCGTCACGACACAGCTGATGTAGTGGTATGCAACAATTTGGGAATGCGGGTGAAATGAACCGAGTTCTATATGCTTATCCCGCACTCCCTTTTTGTCGCACCTTACTAACAGCGTTTGGCGCCGACTAATATTTCCAACGTGTCCCTTGTTCAGATTTTATTCGGCAATAAAACTATATAAATATCACAATGTCTGCCAACTTATGAAACTCTTGTTATTTACATTACGTATAATCGTAGCTGTATATCAGAATATGCGGTAAGTAGATTTTTTTTAAATAATAATGGTATAAATTATTTCAGACAATTTTTTGTATCTAAAAAAAATATGATAGTTGTCTAATTGAATAGATATGTTCTCGCATAAAATATGCAGTAACTATCAAAATGTTCTAATAATGTATGAAATATACCTACGAAGTTTTAATTAGAAACCCTAATTTTGGTGCTATGTCATATTTATCCTGGTTTCTCAAGGGACGAATTGGTACTAAGCTAAACAGTAGCTTTTTGTATAGACCGCCATTATTGAAGTGGGCTAAACAATGACGTGGTAAAATAATGTTTTTTAGTATGCGTAAGCATATGCATGCCCTTTGCATAATGAGGGTGGGGAAGGCTCCATGGGGCGGTTTGACGAGTCATCGCGGTTCCGTTTATAAGCTAACGGAACAAACTATTGCAATTTGGAGGATACCGATTTTTTTTTGTTTTCACGGCGAGATTATATCGAGAGCCAGACATTGTAAGATATGGTTGAACGTGATTATATATTATTTGAGTGGCTCGATGGCACATTTGGTAGTGACTGTCATATGCGCCCAGAGTTGTGGGTTCGATCCCCACCCAGAGAAACATTTGTGTGATGAATACTTGTGTTTGTTCTGTGTCTGGGTGTTAATATCCAATATTTATGTATATATTACATACAGATACACAAGTGCTTAAGCTCGGAGTCAGATCAATGTATGTGATGTCGTCGGATATTTATTATTTATTTATCATGTGTGTGTGAAGTCTTTAATACAATTCAAAAACGTGGAAGCAACAAGGGCGTGTGATTTAAGAAATCTTTCGTACATGAACCTAAGGGCATTTATTAACATATTTCCCCGCTTGTTTGCAGTATAGCTACTTTTAACATCACGCCCTTAATACCCCGAAGGAATAGGCAGAGTCAAAGGGGCAGCAGGCCCCTTTAACCATATTCAGCCAAAATTAAATCTTTTAAGATATTTTATTAATTGCTAGGTATAGTGTTTTAGGTAAACACTTAGATATGTTATGTTCGTTTTTTTAACATATTTGCAACTATTAAATTGATTAGGTATCACGACAAATAGACACCGTTAACGTCTAATCGTGTAATGAGTTCTTTGATGAAATCCACAGACATTCATTTTGTGAATTTTTACTTGTAATTGTGAACAAAATGAATGTACACACGACAGCACTTCAGGCTAAACACTGCGGAGTCTTATGTCGTGGTGATGAGGGCTGTTTCGCAACAAAAATGTATAGCCTGATTTGCTGCCGTCTGTAGATAATTGTTTCAAGACAAAAATTATTATATTATGTCTAAGGGTCAAGGCTAGTCTTGTACCTACAACAAAATTTTGTTTGAATGCGGTTAACAGTTCATAAGTGGAAAACGTCTTCCTAGCTTTCATACATACAAACGTTTTATGTCATCAAGATATTTGTAGAAATTAAACTAGACCAAAATTAAAGCTATATTTTATAGCGTTTACAAGGTGTTATTGGCTATAATTTACACGTGGAGAATCGTAGCAAATGCTAGACATATATTACAGGAAACAAATTACGAAACAGACCAGTGCCAACAGATTTAATGCGTCATACACATATATTTTGAAACTGAATTCAAGAAATTCTGTCTATTTTTGAAGTATATTATAAATAAAATAGTAATTACTAAGTAATCAGTAGATGACATTAAAATGAAGCACTGAACTACAATATACGCAGTGGTTAATACAACGAAACCTAACAATTTTGAAAATACGTGGATACAAATTTATGTCATTAGTTTCTCGGTAATGGAAGTCATTTTCACGAAATCAGCACACCCTTTTACTACTAGCTTCTTTCCGCGGCTTTGCTCGCGTGGTACATCGATGAAATATAGTTTATGTGTTATTCTAATGTATAAGCTATAGGTATTGCAAAGTTTCATTAAAATCCATGCAGTACTTTTTGCGTGAAAGAGTAACAAACATCCATACCTCCATCCATCCATACAAACTTTCGCGTTTATAATATTAGTAAGATGGTACTACCTAGTATACCTACATGAAATAATTTTCAAATTATATGCGACTTAAAAAACAAGTAGCATCAATAAAAACAATTAATAATTTTATACTAATACAAGATGGTGAAAGTAGGTTTAATAGAGAAGTTAAAACACTTTTATGTACAGAGGTTGTTCTGAGGTGAGGTGAAAAAAAAAACTAACTGAATACATTGCGTTAACGCAATCTAATAGGCTATCTAAATACATCAATCTGCATTTATAAAGTCGAAGGAAGTATTTAAAAGAACGTTAATCAACGTGTGCTTCCTTTGGGGTCGGCTAATTTTATTTCCCGTTATTTTATATCCTCTTTCAAAATAAAAATTGTATTACCAACCCCGGCGTCGGGATGCTACGAGTAACCAAATTGCGGCAATTACCCCCATTCAGTCCATTTTGAACCTAATTAGAAAAACAGAAGTGTCAATTTACATAACCAAACGTGTTTGCTGGAGCCAGTGGGCTAATTGTTTTTGTGGACCTATGCAAATACTTAGGTTGTTGTCAAAGCTAACTTCGGGCCCTAACGTAGTGTTCATAAAAAAGAAGAGCTTTTTTATTTAAATGCGGGTCAGATTGTACTGGCCGTTAACGTGTGGCCAAATAGTGTTGGAACTTTGAAATGATTTATATTATTACTGTTTTCTGTTTATTCTTGCGGATGGTGCCTATAATGCGAATAATAACTAGATAAATCAGATCTAATGGTAAACACTAATGATAATTTGGATGCGAATATTTCAAAATTAGAAAGTATTGACCATCATCTCCGACCGCTGGACATAAAGCAGTAATTTCCATGTTTGGATCGCTCTTTAAACTCAATACATTAATAAAAATGTTACAATGTTTACTTTCTAACCTTTTAGGTATCGTACTTATAACTTTATTCTTAATACCATTGTGAAAAATCTCAAGAAAGTTGCCACATCCCCGCCCCGAGCATACTTTAATTTCTTCTTTAAGTTCCGCTGCATTCAGATTCTAAGTCGTTAAAGTCACGGGGGCTTGAAGAAAGCGAAATGATTCTCGTCTCAGTAACCTGTTCTGAAGGCAACTTTTAAAGCTTCTCCGAAGTTGCGTTGTGAGGTGGAACGTGCGGGCTCCAACAACTCTGTTGCGGAACAACTATTGAATCGACTAATCTTTAAAGTATTGAGTTGACGCTTATTAGCTTTGTCATCGAAAGCTCTTTAAAGCGTTTTTGTTTTGATATTTTGCGAAGTGCGAAGTAAGTTTGGAGATAAAGCTGGGCGACACTATATGTATATTGATGAACCGTTATGTACTCTTTGTAGAATACAAAGTAATAATATTATAAAATATGCTAAAGGGAATTTCAGATAAAAAGCCGGTAATAAATTAGCTTATATTAAATAATTGGCAATAAACTTCCGACAGACTTGCGCCAAACTTGGCACTCTTTCAGATAATACTACTTTTTGTTTCATAGGGAAACTTGGCCTATTTTTTCCATCCGTGTCATTGCGTCATTATTACTCATTATCGCGGGTATAGTGCACTATTTATAGGTGATTCTCAAATCTTAAAGTTTCAAAAAGTGTGGGATTCTCATAATGATAAAAAGCTACCGAGTAATATAAAAAATGTTTATGACTCTCGGCGCAATCACGGGACAAGCCCGGGCTTTTAAGGCTTGCATGGGGACATGGGTCCAACATGTAGAGGCCTTTTGAGAGTTTTGATCTAAGTGTAATGGAATACATCGGCCGGATGTCGTTAGTTGCAGTATAATTCGGTTCTCTCTGCCTACCCCGCTAGGGAACTGGCGTGAAGTTTAGTTTAGTTGTATTGCGGTTACTATGAATTTCATTTTGTCCCATGTTGGTCTGGGACTTGGCCCATGTTGATCTGGGACAAAAAAAAAAGAATGTGCCAACTGTGGTTCTGTCGTAAGAGACGACTAATGGTTTACGGGCTTTTGGGTATGTGACTGAGTAGGCGACGAGCTAGCCACTTGTCACTCCCTTTTCACAGCTTTCCATCCAACCCAGCCCACTGTCCCATGTTGGTCTGGGACTTAAAAAGAATATGCCAACTGTGGTTCTTGCCTAGCATGTCGTAAAAGGCGACTAATGGTATATCGGGTTTTGGGTGTGTGATTGTGGTGGCGACAGGTTAGCCGCTTGTCACTGCTTTTTCACGATTTTCCATCTGACCCAGCCCGGCTTTATTTTTGGCTGAATGTGGTTGAAGGGGCTTGCTGCCCCTTCGACTCTGCCTACCCCTTCGGGGATCATGGACGTGATGTTATGTTATGTTATGAATTTCATTTCAGTAATTACGCTTCATCATATTTGCAAGTAGCTGTCCAGAAATCATAATAAGTTGGTATCGTTTCCCCAGAAATAGTAACTTCGATGAAGTCTCAACGATTTTTTTACTAGCCCGCCAACCAAAATGCAGAGTGTCAAAGTGTCCAATACGCTTCTATTCGTAGTTCGGCGTGCCTATGTTTTGAGCGAGCGCCGAATGAATATTTAAAACCTTTTCCGTTGTTATTGATTAACCCTCTTTGATTACACTTCCTGTATTGATTACATTTGGAGAAGTATATTCGATGTATGAAGGTAACTGTACAGTTATAAACTAGGTCTACTGTACCTATATGTTAAAACTAAATAGTCTTGAGCCAACTAAACCAGATCATATTTATGTAGTCGTAGTGAAACTGTTCTACATCCAATGTTAATAGTTATGCTTCTACATATCATATTTCGGAAGGAAGGTGGGTATAAGTGGCAAATGGCCTACATTTCTTGTCTCCTTAAGGATTGGTTTACGAGACGGACTTATCAATATCATCATTTTCCTAGCGTCATGATCCGTGCTTAGACGGGGTCCGCTTGGACCATGATCCATGATTTAGCGAGTCTGGTAATTACATTGAAGCGAATGCCGATCTGACCTTCGTAACCCTAAGATAGGGGAACCAGTAAATTTTTGGATCATGGTACGAGACGCACTGATATCTATTTTAATTTAATTTTGTTTTTTTAATGCATGATGTGTTTGCCTGTAACTGTAAAATCAGTCACGGAATTGTTTTAGAGCATGTGATATGTATGTGCTGATCTTTATGTTGGCATTCTAATAAAAATATATATATATATATATATTTGGAATTAGAATGGCCAGTCTTTAATTGTAAGGTCTGGTTCAGACCAGAATTCAGCTTCAGCAGCTTAAACGTAACGTTATTTTCATACCCGAAGGGGCAGGCTGAGTCAGAGGGGCAGCAAGCTCCTTCAACCACCTTTAGCCAAAAATAAAACTAGGATGGGTTAGACGGAAAATTGTGAAAATGTAGTGACAAGTGGCTAGCTCGTCGCCTACATAATCACATACCCTAAACCCGATATACCATTAGTCGTCTTTTACGACATACTAGACAAGGAACATAGTTGGCACATTGTTTTAAAGACCAACATGGGAAACCAGTTATTTTATCTTAGAAAATCGTCATAGAACCACAGACCTTCCACGCTGCGTTTCATATCACTGCGAAATCCATCTATATGTATCAGTACGCGTTTAGATTTATCTCGCCTCAATCCCAGCAGGCAGCTATTTGCAGCCATTTGCAGCCGAATTGAAAGAACGAAAGCTAATTCGGTAAAAGGCGGCCGATTCTGTCGCCGCGTCCCGCTTCGTTCCATTGAAGCGGCGGTATTACTCGAACTCGACGCCCGTCGCCATACAGGCACAGTGAAGAGAAGTGAGAGTACGTTTGTTGCTCTTTTACTTTTATACTATCGATTGTTACTAAATATTGCATACATGAGGTATTTTTAATTATTTGTCCGATGTTGGTCTGGGACTTAAAAAGAATGTGCCAAATGTGTTTCTTACCTAGCATGCCGTAAAAGGCGACTAATGGTATATGGGGTTGTGGGTATGTGATTGTGTAGGCGACGCGCTAGCCACTTGTCACTACTTATTCACAATTTTCCATCTAACCCAGCCCAGTTTTGTTTTTGGCTGAATGTGGTTAAAGGGGCCTACTGCCCCTTTGACTCTGCCTACCCCTTCGGGGATTATGGGCGTGATAAAAGGTAACATCCAGCTAGAAAAAATACTGTTTGAGAGATAGATATTACCTGAATTAATGTGATCGAAATCGCGTCAAAAAGCTACGTTGAACGCATTGCGTGATGAACGCGTTATCATAAAATGTTGTGTTACAACTTGTTTCTATCTTTGCTTGCTACCTAAGCCTATTGACAAGGAGATAAAATTGTTTCAAGTTTAAAACATAGTTTTTATAGTGAGTCCATATACTTAGATAGTTAAAGTTGTGTTTCTGTTCTGAACAGAGTTGCCTCACTGTAGTCAACCGCTGTTGGAGCCGCTCCAGACGGACATGTTAGGGTTGCCACATAGAAACTTATCAAATCCGGGACAGTTCTGGGAGTCCCACACACCACGCCGCTTCGCTTCGGTGTGACGGTGCAAAAGCATTCCTCGCGTGCAGACGAAAAAAAAATCGTGGCTAAAAATTTCTACATATAAATACAAAACTAGTCTTATTTTAGTTCACACAAGTGCCATCTTCGGAGGCTGGTCTGCTCTGGTTTACCTTTTACTTATAATAATACTCGGCTGAATCTTTAACAAACATTAACTGTATGACTTGGTATAAATAATTATTTAATCTGTAAATTTTAATTTCTTATTCAATCTGGCATTAAAAAGAGTAACTACAGAGTTTCTTGCCGGTTTCTTTTCGGTAGATGCGACATTCCGAACCGTTGGTAGATTAAAATTGTTCTATTTTGTGTCTATTATTTGACGATTTACAAATGCTTTTTTGACCTACGTTAAATAAAGATATTTTGAGTTTGAGAGTTTGAGTTTAGTAGGTTTTCGTAATCCGGGACATTAAGATCTAATTACTGGACACGGGACAAGAACCAAAAATTCCGGGACAATCCCGGATTTCCCGGCCATCTGGCAAGCCTAGGACATGTAAGTGCCCAAGCGCGTAAACTCTCCGCCAGTGAGGCGACCTTGACTTACGAATTTGTACGAGCCAATCAATACAATTATTTACATACTGCTTATTTATTTAAGACATTCCATTAGAAAGATAGATATTTTTTTTGACAACGAAGTAATCAGAGACTGAGGATTTATTGAATTTTACAAGCATTTAGGGTCATTTGCTTGTTTTTAATTGTTGTCTATTTAAAATAAGCTATATATTGTGTCATGTGAGGCTTGTGGACATTTTTGAAGCAACTGCAACTTGATTTTGTGATGTCTGGGAGAAACCAGACAAATTGACCAATGAAGGTTTCCTCTTAATGGTTTCCCTTAGTGTTGCTGAAAAGTCGATAGTTTTGCAATCGATAGTTTAACGGCCAAATCATCTATACGATCGATAAGACAATCGATAGTATCGATAGTATTGATGTCTTTTAAGTGCAATACTATCGGTTAACAACAATACTTATTATTGATAGTTTCGATCGCTGTCAACCAATGAACTATCGATAGTATCGATACTATCGCAAATTTGCAAACATGTGAAGCGTCATCCGTACACACCGAGATACTCTACTCATTGATAGAAAGTGAGAAATAAGTAAGTCATTCAGAAAATGTAAAGCTGACGTAATAACAACCGTAACTTGTGATCCTCCAAATATGACGTTTTTCACACACCAAACAAATGGAAATGTATAAATTTAGGCTAGACAGCTATATTTTCAGTTGCTTTTATTATTTTTAATCAACAAATGAACGGATATGTGAAGTTCATTTTACTTTCAACTTTATTCTAGACCCAAATAAAGTCTACATACGAGTGTCGATGTCGGCTTAACGTTACTAGCAACTCATACAGTTTATTATATTCGGTCAACTGTTAAAGCAATGTAGATAGAGTCAAAATGTTGCACAGTGGACCTTATTGCTTGGGTTTACAAACGAGAATGCCATGTGTGTAATTGTACAGAGCATGATTGCTGTGTTTGGTGTAAGTTTAAATTAAAATTGTAGATGAAAGCGCGGCTGTCCCCCACAATGTATTTTATTTTAGGTTCGCCGCTTGGCAGATGAGTGTGCACCCATGTGGGTTAAGTATCGACATAGCACGGAGAGAAACAGTGAAACGTTTGCTTAATAAAAGTATTCCGAGGGGTAAACGCAGATTCACTTTTGCCACATTTTGTAGTGACAGACAGCTAATGTTAAATAGAAATATGTAATAATGTTATTATTAAATTCTCCAGACACCAATTCCCTGGTTCCAAACTAAGCTTGAGGCTTGTCCTATGGATACTAGGTAAACGGATAGACATACTTAAATACGTTTAGAAACATTCATGACTCGAGTACAAATGTCCACATTCATCACACGACACATTTGCCCCTAGCGGTATTCGAAGCCGCGACCCTCGGTTTCGTGGCCAGGGTCTCCGACCACTCGACCAACGGGCCTGTCAAATATGTAGCAGACGTGTTAGATAAAATTACTCTCATTTGTGTTTTAAAAGAAAGGTAATGAGTCCAAGTTCATTTAATTATTTTTTCTAACACAATTAAGTCTTGAAGTTATAATCTGTGTCTGTAGTATAATTTATACAATTTCTGTGCTTTTTAAAACGTGGTTTTATTCACGTAAGAAAAGAATTATCATCAGCATTGTTAATTTTTATTATTTCAACCGGAAAATGCCCACTGGACATAAGCCTCCCCCAAATTACCACACAATTACCGGTCCTATGCTGTTTTTATTCACCGGTCCCCGACAAAATTCTTCATGTCGCGATATTATATATGACTGGCCCGATGGTCGAGTGGTCAGAGACCCTGGCCACGAAACCAAGGGTCGCGGGTTCGAATCCCGCTAGGGGCAAATGTTTCGTGTGATGAACATGGGCATTTGTACTCGAGTCATGGATGTTTATAAACGTATTTAAGTATGTCTATCCGTTCACCTAGTATCCATAGCACAAGCATAAGCTTAGTTTGGGACTAGGGAATTGGTGTGTCAGTCTTGAGAATTATTTATTTATTTATTTATATAATCCTATACACCAAACTCACAAGTTTGATGAATCTATTCTTACTAATACTATAAAGCTGAAGAGTTTGTTTGTTTGAACGCGCTAGTTTCAGGAACTACTGGTCCGATTTGAAAAAGTCTTTCAGTGTTATAAAGCCTATTTATCGAGGAAGGCTATAGGCTTCATTAACCATAAACGCGGGTGAAACCGCGGGCACAGCTAGTGATAGAACAACGCACAATTGTACAGTTAATTCTGGTTCGCGATCACTGAATAATCATTGCGTAATTCGTAGGCATAGTTTGCTGTAGCCTAGTGTCGTAGCCCAGTGCTACGCAGCTACTACGAAACAATTTTTTAACGAGGTGGTATTAAAATCACTGTCAATTAATTCGTATAGTCGTTCGTATTCAAGTCAAGTTTTTGTAGCATTAATTTTACTGTTATTTTAAGTATAAAATCTTTTTAACAATCAATTATATTTGAAGCGGTACATAGTAACTAAAATATGTATATACTTTGTACGATTAATCCTGGCTGTTTATTAAGCCGGTATTTAAATACTTACCGAGTAATTTGAAATTGAGTTCATGAATAATTCACTTGGAAATAAGTAATTTGGCGCGAGAAAAATAAGCAGTTTTTAATGATATCAAGTTATAAAATCGGTAGCGTCTTCTGAAATTCTGTGTAGCACTTTGTCTCATCAAATTCTCTTTTAAGTATTTACAATATCTAGTCGTAAAAAACGCGCCTCTTAACCGAGGAGTGCAGGTTTAAACCCGTGCACGTACCTATGGATTTTTAAAATCTATGTACGTTTTTATACCACTAGCTCGATGGTAAGGGAAAACATCGTTAGGACCCCTGCAAATTCAAACAACTTTGGATTTGTAACCATGATTTGCAACTTTGGATTTATAACCATGAAAAATTCTCTGGTTCCCCTATGTAAGGATTACAAAGGTCAGTTCGGCGGTCGCTTCAATGTAATTATTAGACTGGCGAAATCCTGGATCATGGGCTAAGACCCCGTCTAAGCACGGGACATAACGCTAGCAAGATGTTGAATATCTAGTCAAAATAAAGTTCAGCTTCGTTAGCGAACTGAATCTCACCTAATCTCACGGGGGGGACCTCTCACCCCGGAAAATATCACATAGTAAATAGTAAATAGTAAATATCCAACTACATCACATACATTGATCTGACTTCGAGGTAAGTAGCTTAAGCACTTGTGTTACGGATATCAGAATCAACAGTGGTATTACAAATATAATTATACTGAAATATTGGATAATAACATCCAGACACAGAACAAACACAAGTATTCATCATACAAATATTTGTCCTGGGTGGGGATCGAACCCACAACTCTTGACGCATGGGGCAGGGTCACTACCGAATGCTTGTCAAAACATAATTTAATCACTATGATTATGATTACGATCTACGCAATAAAACTAGTTATAACTAGTCTTCAATAAAAGTACTAAAGCAAATTGTATTTATTGAAATATTTTCAACGCACTACACTAACGCACTAAACTACATTTTTTTTTATTCTCACGTGAGATTAGGGGTTGGAGAAGGGGGTCGAGGCCAACTCACGATATCTCACTAGGGAGAAGGGGGCATTTTTCATGTTTTTTCGAGCCCCCAAATCTCCCCCGAATGTGGGGGGGTCAAAAATCATTAAAAATGCGTCACATAGCTTATGGACGCCCCTAATTCATTGGTAAGGATACACTCTCTAACTAATTACCGAAACTTGCCTGTCATAGACTAGCTACGTGAGCACTTAGCGTAATTAGCACGCTTCAAGATTTGCATTGCTAATGATCTCGTCTGCAGCAACGTAGGCGAAATTATTGCATGCACGCTCAATCAATATTAAATACAAACTGTTACAAAATGTTGTTATAAATCAATTACGGTAGGAAAAATATCATCATCCTCTTGCCCTTCTCCCAGTCCATCTGGGGACGACGCAGCATGTTTTTCTCTTCCATACGTCCCGGTCAGCCGTCATCAAGCTATCCACTGAATATTATATAAATATGATTTTTTTTTTAATGTGGCAAAACTTAACCGACTTTCTTATTTTTTCGGATTAAATATCTTAAAAAGAAAAAAAATCTATATTGTCGCTTGTTTTGGCAGGATAATAAACGAGCATTTTTAAAGTCGCCAAGGAAGTTGTTTGTATTTACATTATTCTAGCACAAATAAGTACGTATAAATATAATACCAAAGGTATACCTATGGTATTAAATACGTACGTATTTTTTTATAGATATATTTTCTTTTAACCTTGTTCATCTCTTGAGTATTTAAATGTTATTGTTAAATCGTATTATTTGAAAATGAACAACAATAACAAACGTTAAACATACAATATAAGACTAACCATCTAAACACCAAAGTACATATATGAGATATAATAGTCTATCTAGCGTATATTAGCGCTGTTTTCATTCTAAATACAAACTCCAGTAAGAATTAGCAATGTTAATGACTAGGCGATTCCCGTGTGCCCGCGCTATGACCTGGATATCCGCTTTTGCTCAGACGAAATCCATTATGCTGTAACGTCGATTTTAACGAGCCGGCTTCATGGGCTGGAAATAATATTGGGGCTAGTTCGAGAGCGTTAATCCATTATTCGTTGTTGTTGCTATTTCTTGAATCGTATAACTGTAAGTAATAAGGTCTATAAATAACTTTCTTAAAAGGTGTTGATTGTGTAATGGTTTAGGCATATTCGATAATAGTTATTTTTTTCATTTCGTACTTGTCAATGGATGAACAATATTCTAAAATGTGCCTACACAGTAAGGCATTCTTATTAATAAAATGTAATGGGTTCGATGGTAGAAATTCCTACTTCCTTATCTCTGTAGTAGTAGGTATTAAAATTTTATTTGTATTCAGGATGACGAAAGGCGATAATACACTGAATAATCAGAATCAGTTCAATCCTTGATAGATTTCTATTATGACTTCAGATGATAGCATAACATGGTCATATCTATAACGCTGCGAAAGGCTTCGCTTTCGAACATTTACAGAGTTTATTTCCTAATTGACTTAACTGGGAATTGAAATCTGAACCAGCGGTTTCGATAAACGCCTATCCAGTGAGCTTTGGGAACATCTTTTTCAGTTGAAATGTAAAAACCGCATGCCCTAACTGTAGTAAAATATTATTGCTGGTGACCCGTAGGTAAACCCATAGATTTAGGATGTACAAAAAATTCTAAATCTATGGGTAAACCTTAGACAGTTATAATTTATGCCACATCCAATTGTCTATGGAAGTTTAAATCTATGTATCGACATGTCATGTCGCGAGCTAGCACACGCTGATAGTTAACTAATTCATAAGACCTAACCAAATTAGAAACACGTTTCAGAAACGTAGGTTTCCTCATTTGGAATGTTGGGTATTTTAGATTCCACATCCTACTAATAATATAAATGCGAAAGTTTGTATGTATGGATGAATGTTTGTTACTCTTTCACAAAATAACTACTGAATGGATTTTAATGAAACTTTAGAATAATATAGCTCATACACCCGAATAACATATAGGCTATGTTAATTCGATGTACCACGCGAGCGAAGCCGCGGGCAGAAGCTTTAACCATAAGTAACGACTAATGGTATATCAGAGTTGGGGTATGTGATTGTGTTATTTTTTTTCGAGAGGACTATCGGTAGTTGGCCGGAGGTGGCCTTTACAACCTACTGGGCTGGCGGGGGAGCGGGAAGCTCTCACCTAGCCGAGCTAGCCACTTGTCACTACCTTTCCACAATTTCCATCTAACCCAGCCCAGTTTTCTTTTGGCTGAATGTGGTTATAGAGGCCTGCTGCACCTTTGACTCTGCCTACTTCTTCGGGGATTGTGGGCGTGATGTTATGTATACTATATCGTCTAATACGCGAAGGGTGTTGGTTCAAACCCAAGAACGCACCTCTCCGTTTATCAAAATCTATGTACCTACGTACTTATTAAGGTTAGTTAAGGTTTTGAAAAATTTTGAGGTGCTGCACATTTAAATTATTGTTGTTATTTGGAGAATTTTTTAGGGCTCTCCACAGATTGGGTGTCCAGTATTAGTATGGTATTGATACCGCTGGTTTTGCAGTACGCCCCTGGACTGATGCCCACAATAAATAAATATCAGACTACATCACATACATTGATCTGACTTCGAGGTAAGAAGCTTAAGCACTTGTGTTTCAAATATCAGAATCAACAGTGGTATTACAAATATATACTTAAATATTGATTTACCAGTCATAATCGTCCAGTTATTATTGGTCCGTTAATACCCTCGATACGTCTTTATACGTTACGTACAAGCTATAACCGATTATAAGACGCGCAACATGTTGAGGCACCCAACAACACACCGAGGCAGCGAACAACACACCGAGGCAACCAACAACACATCGAGGCAACCGACAACACACCGAGGCAGCCAACAACATGTCGAACTCGTTATGGACACAGTTATATCACTTGACCGCCGGCGGACTTTTTGTGTCTGCGTAAGTAGTTTCCGACACGAGCCTACTTGTTGAACCGATAACAACAACGAAAGGTTATGTGTAGTTTAGGTTCACAACAACATCAAGTATCTACATCAAGCGACGATCGTCGCTTAATTTTAAAATGTTAGACAAATAGCAGACAACATCACATACATACATTGATCTGATTCCGAGTTAAGGGATACGGATATTGGAATCAACAGTCTCATATGTACTTAAATATAAGATATTAACACATTCCTAGACACTACAAACACAAGCAATTACCATACGAATATTTGACCTCGAGATTCGAAACCACAACTCTTGGCGCAGCGGACAGAGTCAATCGAATTCGCCATCGAAACAGTCTTTACAAACACTACACTATAAATTAACTCTGCCCCACATGAGCAGCTGGGTGATACAGGATGTACGTTGAACATAATTTGAAACACTATCTGGTCCATCACAACTGCATTTGACTACGTCATATATGCCTCCCAACAAGAGATAGCCATCGCGCTCACCCACGCCCGTAGATAGATTTACGACATTTGTTCAGCTGGAACAACAACAGCCATTCATCACGCAGTTTAAACAATAACTTAGACGTCACTTCAGCCGCGTTTAAGCCTTTTATTGTTCAGAGCGTGTTTAAATGCCGCAGAATTTCATAACGTACGTGGCAGTGAAGAAGGTATTCCCGACAGAAGGATAGCTATGCATCGTAATGTATGGCCCCCAGGGGTCGCGTTTTAAGCATTTTAATATCGATAAAAAGGGTATAAGTGCCGGTTTCAAAACTCCGTTATGCCGCCGTAATTATTTGCGAAGTGCTCGTAATTTTGCGGACATCAGATTTGTTAGCTTAAAGGGACTTGATAAAGGTGGAAATATAAACAGAGGTTATTATGTGACACATTGTGCGCGTCGTAATATTCGCTCGCGGAGATACGAATTATACTTAGGTCTGTAGTTAAATTCGCGAAACCATCTGGCATATTTTATTTCTTTTCTGAAATATTTATCAAGCACACGTCAAGTCCCCGATTTTATATATATATTATTGGCTGAATTGTAAATATTATAATTATTAGGGAGAGTAAATTAGTTTTGCGGTATCAACTGAACTATTAAAAAATATTTTATGTTTGAGGTACAAACGACGAAAAAGTTGTAAATGAAAAAATTTAGGATTTGCAAACTTAAATAATTTTTTGACATTTTAAGGACACAAATCTATTAGAGAACTTGTAATCGTTCATTGGCTTATGTTGATAGCTACATAATTTACGAGCGGGTGTTCTGAGGAATTGAGCCTCTAAAGTTTTTCTCCCTCGTGCCTCCGACACGGCTTAAAATCTAATAGAAATATTTCAGGTCCCATAAATTTCTGGTTAGCACACCGAAGCTTTTATCACGATCGTTATCGCGGGCGCCAGACAGAGGCAATCCGCAGTAGAACATCAATCAAAAAGCTAATTAATTCGCACTTGCGGCTCAAAACTAAACCGGCGACGTCTTCCCAGCCTTCGTCTTCGGAGACGGATGGGCGCCAAGATTGATTGCTCGCTACCGGTACCTGATTGACAGCGGATCTTGTTACCGGTAGATGTCATATTGACAGTATCGGCGTGTGAAGGTCACGTGCGATTGGCTTGGTGATTGACCTCTAATGGGCGCTGAAGATTAATAGCCATCTTGCTACCGGTAGCGTTGGACTGACAGCCGTAACAGCTTGTTACCGGTGGAGGCGTCTAGGCGTCAAAATATGAAAACATATTGCTATTTTGATAGGATTATTGGATACCGGTTTGCTTATGATTCTTGGTGGTAGACTATTGTAAGATAAAGATAAAAATATATTATCAGCTTGTTACCGGTAGGTTTTTCTTCTGATTGAGCTATTGCTAGATAACTTTATTAGCATTTACAGTGATGGGGTCGGTTTATTTATACTAGGCAACAGTTATGCTGTTGCGGGATCATAACTCGTAAAGCAAGGCTTTTATTGCACACAACGTTGTTGCTTGATTAAAATTACGTGTATCGCTGCAATGTCATATTTTGACGTGCTAAATCTAGTTAGGTTTCACTAAATATATGCTGAACGCCGAAAAGCCTTAGTTAATATCTTATGTTAGTCGTTAATGAATTCATAAAAAGGTGGAGATGGAAAAGTGACAATTGCAGAGTGAATAAAGTTTAACCAGTGGCGGACTAAGCCTGCTTTAGGCCAAGGGCGGCAAAGATCTGTACGAGGTCCCTAGTATACGAGCAGTGTTGCTGCTAGAAATGGGGGGGGGGGGGTCCACTGTTTGATATAGGATGATTACAGGAACTTAAAGATAATATAGGGCCCCCCAGGACTAGAGACCCGGGGCGAACCGTCCTTACCACCCCCCAGTTAGTTCGCCACATTTATCAATGTAAATATTCAGTGCTTTCACTATCCATACAAAGCTAACATTGTGATTCACAATCCAAGCGTACACGAGGACCAGTCTCTGTGTAGCCGGTCGAGTGAACAATAAATTTGCATTCACTCATCGCTCACCGGATCGGTTCATATTTTATCGATGCTCTCGCTATTGGAGTGGCGCATCGATGTCGAACGTATTCATCACAATTTTATACCCGATAGAGCGAGATGGAACACAGTGAATTTGTACAGTACCTACATACATACATACATAGCATTACGCCCATAATCTCCGAAGAGGAAGGCAGAGTCAAAGAAGCAGCAGGCCCCTTCATCCACATTCAGCCAAAAATAAAGCCGGGTTGGGTTAGATGGAAAATTGTGAAAAAGCAATGACAAGCGGTTAACCTGTCGCCTACACAATCACACACCCAAAACCCGATATACCATTAGTCGCCTTTTACGACATGCCAGGCAAGAACCACAGTTGGCACATTCTTTTTTTTTGTTCCATATCAACATAGGCCAAGTCCCAGAAAAACATGGGACAATTTTTTTATTTCTTTTTCCTTCTTCAGTCTTTTACTGTGTAAAGGTAGTACTTTGCTTCGTTATCTAAGCTAAGTATTATAGACATTCCTCTGTCTACTGTCTATTTTCCGCGGGAGGGCCCTGGTGACCTGTGCTACAGGTTTTTCTTCTAACCTCCTACAGGCACCAGTTCTCTCACAACGATTTTAGGTCATTATAGCACCCAGAACTGCAACTAGCATTAAGTCACTCTGTACCTAGACCTATTTATTATTGTGGACAGAAAATAAATAAATAATAATGATTATTATTATTAAATTAGGGTTCAGATATGTCATACATACCATAACGCCCGCAATCTTTGAATGTGTATTAGTTGGAGCTACAAACTCCTTTAACAACTTTTAGCCAGAAAAAAGAATTGAGTTGGAATAAATAAAGAATTTTATTGTGTCGCTTACGCAAACACAATACACCAGTAGTCGCCTTTTACGATCTACTTGCCATGACCTACGAGACAATTTTGAAGTCCCAAACCAAAATGAGATAATTTTGTCACCCTTTCATCCCAATAAAGTGGGATGAAACCAGTAGCGAATTTACAGTCGTGGCTGTTCTAGACCCCAGGCCAAATAGTAAATATCAGCCTCCTCTTCTCAGTACTAAAGCATCATCAGTCAATTTTTTATCACGATTGGCCGCCTTTAATTTCTGGCCGCCCTAGGCCCGGGCCTACTGGGCCTTAGGGTAAATCCGCCACTGGATGAAACGCACTCAGCGACTTGTACAGTCGGCTTCATTAATTCGCTAAATGTTTAATCGCACCTTTGAGCATCGCTATCGTCACGTCAATCTCGGAAACTATCAAACGTAATTACTTCCGGTTTCTAAGTTGTGCTTTCATGTGGATTGAGTTCTAATAGTTTCTAAGTACAGGTAATTTAATAACGTCGCAAAGTTTAAAGTGATGTCAGGATACCTTACTGACATCACTTTAAACTTTGAAAAATCAAATCATGTTAATAGATTGTGTTTTCTATCTATTGAATTTCTGGGACTCTGTTGTTCTTGCCTAGCATGTCGTAAAAGGCGACTAATGGTATATCGGGTTGAGGGTATGTGATTGTGTAGGCGACAAGCAAGCCACTTATCACTACTTTTTCACTATTTTCCATCTAAGCCAGCCCAGTTTTATTTTTGGCTGAATGTGTTTAAAGGGGCCTGCTGCCCTTAGACTATGCCTACCCCTTCGGCGATTATGGGCGTGATGTTATGTATGTATGTTTGTTCCCGTTCTATTCGCGTTGATAAGAAGGTCTGATTATTACATACATTTACGCAACTCTGTCTACTCCCTTGGGAAAAAGGCGTGACATTATTTACGTAACTGTTGTACTGACTGACATACATATATACATACTCCCGTATTCCCCGAAGAGGAAGTCAGAGTCAAAGGAGCAGACTGCCCTTAACCACATTCAGTAAAAAATTACAATGGCCCAAATTTAAAAAAGAATGTCCTGGAATCCAATGGGTTGCACCCATTGAATTCCAGGACATTCTTTTTTAAATACGGAAAAACGGACTTTCACTTTAATAATAGATTAAAGTGAAAGTCCGTTGTCTACAGGTTCTTTGCATAATTCCACTGCTCGGAAACAGTAGAGCTTCCATCAAAGTCACTGAGCCGAAATTGATTGCAGCGCGGCTGAGAGCCACCGGCATGCCAACTACACGGTTATTTAACGACAACTGTTCTGCAGATGTGTTTCACCCGACTATAGCAAGCCAATGCAAAGGATTACGGTAGCAGTCTATGTAAATACGTTTCTGTTTACTTATGCGCCTCCGTAGCGCTTAAACAAGGTACCTATTCATTTAATTTTGGTAACTGAGGAGTTAACCGATTCGTCATTGCGGCCGGGCTTACGTTTCAATGAGGGTTTTTTTAATTAAAACTTCCAAAAGATGGCATAATAAAGATGGTCTTGTCACCCTCCTCATTGGTTAGTTGTCAGACCAAACTGATCTGCTGTCAACAAGGAGCCAATAGTGACAGTGATAAGATGGCACGAGACTTCCTCGTGCCATCAGGCGGTTTTTGTATTTTTGAAAACCCTCATTGAAGAAAAAAGTGTGGTTTGTAAATGTTTTATTTTTGTATGAAGTGGAGTGGCCAATACATTATGTTAAAAAATAGTTGAGAGAATGGGTTCATGTATTTATTAACTAACATATAGATGCTTAAGTATGATGAATTATTTTTGTCTGTAATTTTAGTCACAAGTCGAGTGATAAAAATGCAATTCTAAAAATTCAAAATTTTTTTTAGATTTACTGATGTTTGTTGTTTGATTCATGACCTTACGTAACGAAGTGTTTAATGTAAGTTAAGGTTTCGTTCCATTTTTCGACACGCCCGACATAGCCCACGGCAGCCTTCATAGCAATAGGAATTTTAGCCAACTTTGACATTGTTCTGTGCACAATAGAAAGTGTATGAAATATAGGAAAAGTTGTGGAATCGTGCTGAAAGCCGAAGGTCGGCTGCAAACCTGAATATAATATTTCGTGTCATTACGAACGGTCGGGTGCACTTGACCCGTTTTATAGTTTTGGTAGCCGTGGGAGAAAATTGTGTGAAAAGTGGGAAGTGCTTTTAAGTTTTCGGCTTGACATTTCTTTAACATTTGTTTTTCAGATCCTTCGTGATGATGCAGTTTAGGGATGGCTTGTTTTTTTAAATTGAAATCTTCTAACTAGACTGCAAATGCTCTGGTATTGTAGCCTCACATAAGTAGTATCAAATGTCAACACTCGCTATACTATTCCATGGTAGATAAAATAAAATTATGGTTTGTATTTAATTTTCAAAAACGCATTAGAATACAAAAGAATTATTTTTAGGTATGTAGTGTAAATCCAATATACATACATAACGAGTCAACGGGACAATCCAATATATTTTTTAGTAATATTTTTTTTAATGGGCAGTTTTTTTCTCGAGAAAAGAGCAACAATTAGTTGACCTTCGTGATTCCGACGAAGTCACGAGTTGACAGTAAAGTGAAGCAGAGCAAATATTTGTAGCGCGTCCACGCGATGTCACGCGACATCGGGCCCGGTGACGTGGGCCGTTCAGGTTGCCTGTCTTTGACGATGCCTACTCGACGCATGATTGTTGTTTTGATATGTTCTTATTTTTAAAACCTTCCTCGCCTGTCGAATATTCTCTAGTCTGGTTACATAGACATAAATAACATCACGCTTATACTCCATTAAAGGGTAGCCAGAGTCAACCCTTTAAACTTAAAAAAAAAAACTGGGCTCGGTTAGATGTAACATTGTGAGAAAGTAGCGACAAGTGACTAGCCCGTCGCCTAGACAATCACATACCTAAAACCCTATATACCAATAGTCGTCTTTTCGACATGCTAGGCAAGAACAACACTTGGCTCATTCTTTTTAAGTCCCAGACCAACATGGGACAAGTGGCTATATCATCGCTTATAAAATAGAAAACCAAATACAATAAGGAACATAGTTGATACATTCAGCCTAAGTCTCAGACCAACATAAATATCCGACTACATCACATACATTGATCTGACTCCGAAGTAAGTAGCTTAAGCACTTGTGTTACGGATATCAGAATCACCAGTGGTACATATTTCAAGTAAATACTTAAATATTGAATATTAACACCCAGACACAGAACAAACACAAGTATTCATCATACGAATTTTTGTACTGTGTGGGGATCGAACCCACAACTCGTGGCGCATGGGGCAGTCATTACCGAATGAGCCATCGAGCCTGTCAAATACAGTCCACAAAAAATTTTAAAGTGTATTAGCACATTCCAAATTACCCAACAAGGAGACTGGACTGAAATTAAACTTTTGTTTAGTTCCCAATCACGTTACACCCCGGCACGCACAGATAATTGATTGTATAGGACCTGCATAATTTCCGAGGCAAATTACTAGCGACCCAAACTTTCCGTCAGTCCTATACGCCTTACAGTATTGGCTGAGGCCAGGTAGCAAGAGAAGGTATTAGGCCTTCGTAATTAACTATTAGACCTTTGAGATTACTCGGTCTTGGTGTATTTGGTGACGGTATAGCTTAACGGCCTAAGTAACTAGGGAGAAAGGATTTTCAACTTCAAATTACATATAGTTTCTATACGACTTGTTATATAAACTAGCTGTGCCCGGTTTCACGTGCGTTTATGGTTAATGTGTTGTCGCGTGATGTTATATAGCCTACATTGGTTTTGGTTATAGCCTTCCTTGACAAATTGTCTTTTCAACGCAATTTTTTTTTCTATTCGGACCAGTAGTTCCTTAGATTAGCGTGTTCAGCCAAAAAAAACTCTCCAGCCTTATTAGTAAGTATAGATTAAGTGCATATACATAATAGCAGCGCTCCGCGATTTCACTCGCGTAGTTCCCGTTCCCGTGGGAATACGAGGATAAATTATAGCATATGTTACTCGCTGATAAAATAGCTTCCCATTCGTGAAAGAATTATTCAAATCGGTCCATTAGTTTCAGAGCCTATTCGATACAAACAAACAATCAAATCTTTCCTCATTATAATATTAGTATAGATATCATCACGTCCGTAATCCTCTAATGCAGGATTTCTAAAAGGGGGGTACGCGAACCCCTAGGGGTTCGCCATTCGATCATAGGGGGTTCGCGAGAAGATACGTAACGGAGGATGAACGACTGACCCGTGCGACACACTTGTCGGCGGGCGCGCTACTGAATGTACTGTCCGATCTGAACCTGGTCTAGGGGTAGTCTAGGGGTTCGCCGTCCTCTGGAGACTTTAAAAGGGGTACGTGGAGCCATAAGTTTGAGAAACCCTGCTCTAATGGGTAGACAGAGTCAAAGGAGCAACAAGTCCCTATAACCACTAGTCTTCTACGAGACCGAATGGAGCCGCGGGTAAACACTAGTTAAGAATATTAATGGAATCAAACTTTTCGTCCTAATCTCAGAAAATGTTAAGTAATTTTGAGACCTTGGACTATACAGCGTAATTTTTTTGTTCAGTTATTACATCTCTAAAGGTCCAAGTTATATCAAGATGAGCATAGTTCAGGAGCAGTTAATGAGATTTATTTTGCGACGGTTAATAATTTCGGGCGTACCTAGAGGCAAAGTTCTAACAAAAATGAGCACTAAAGCATCATATTTCACAAACAGGTCTAGAATTGAAAAATGCTTGTTTTATACTTATATTTTTGAAAAACTTATCGATAGACACATCACAGCCTTTTAGTAAGTGACTGAGTAAAATACGCTAATACGACGAAATTACAAGGTTTCCTCTTTAACTAAGGAACTTCCATTAACTGTTATTAGATATTTTTAGACCTGACGTTATTTATTCGTAATGGATAAAGTTTCCATATAAATATCGCATCAAGTAACTTGTGATTGATTACAATTAAGTATCATATACGACTGGGCGGCATTTACGGTGGAAAGACGTGATAAAGACTGTTATTTTTACGATCGCAGTAATTTCTTATCGTGTGAACATTAATTGAAGTCTGAGTATTGGTTCAAGCGAAGATACATACCTCTCATCATCATTCTCTTGCCATTCTCCCAGTTCATCTGGGGTCGGCGCAGCGTGTCTTCCTCTTCTATACGTCCCGGTCAGACGTCATCAAGCTATACACTCCCAGTTCACACATTCCATTAATCTCTTTTATTTTTATTTTTTTTATGACGCCGAGCTAAGTAGCTTAAGCACTTGTGTTACGGATATCAGAATCAGTGGTATTACAAATATATACTTAAATATTGGATATTAACACCCAGACACAGATTATTTGGCCTTCCTCTTCCTCTCCATTCACTAACATTCATACTCATTACTCTTTTGTCTTTGTCACGTGTCCTTCCTCATCTCATCACATGCCCCTACCATAAGGTACACACCTCTAGATATTTCAAATTCAAGTACGTATTCAGACAGCTAGCTAAGTAAATAAATAAATAAATAAATTCTTCAGACTGACATACCAATTCCCTAGTTCTAAACTAAGCTTATGCTTGTACTATGGATACTAGACGAACGGATAGACATACTTAAATACATTTATAAACATCCATGACTCGAGTACAAATGGCCATGTTCATCACACGAAACATTTGCCCCTAGCGGGATTCGAACCCGCGACCCTTGGTTTCGTGGCAAGGGTCTCTGACCACTCGACCAACGGGCCAGTCAAAGTGATCAAGTGAGGGAAATATCGTGAGAAAAGCACATCAAATAACTGTGCATGTGCAACTATGATCCATATAGTCTCGTTCTACTAAATAAGAGTTACTGAGTCATGTCGTTGCTTAAATTCCATAACGAGACCCGCTAAATCTCGGATCATGAGCTAAACGCACCCAGATTAGGAACGAGACAAAACGCTAAGAAGCCCAATACCATTAATGCATGTAGACTTCGGTAATATTAGGTTTATTAAAGACCATTCAATCAAGTAGACTCCGCTAGAAATAGATATCAACAAATTTTGGTTCATATTTCCGTCTCAACCTAAATTGAAAGTAAACATAATGCGTACTTTGAAGTTTTGGTAGATTATTGGAATAAACTTCAAAATAGATTCCTATTGAGACGGTTCCAAATTCCGTCTAAATATATCTGTATTCATACAGGTATACAGGGTTACTGGAAATGTGACCTATTCCTGTTAGGACGGTATATTGTAGTTGAGGTCAAAAGCAACAGATTTTGTCATATAATGTTGTAATAAAGGTAAAGAGTTTGTTTATTTAAACGCACCGATGTCAGGAACTACTGGTCCGATTTGAAAAATCTTTCAGTATAAGATAGTCCATTTATCGAGGAAGGCTACAGGCATAACAATAATCATAAACGCAGGTGAAACCGGGGTCACAGCTAGTTCTAAATATTTATGTCATAAACTAGCTGAAACGGACTTTACTTAAACAATATTCATTGGGATATACATTGTAATATATAGTAGGTACACAACTTATGTGTAAGAAAGAAGAGGTCAAAAAAGGGGTCTAAATGTTTATTAGTCTTTATAAACATAAATCTGGTCGTAATTAAAGCTAAATTCGTCGTCTTGTCAGCTAAATTGGTCGTCGTCTTTTTTATTACTAAATGTCATAGTCTTTTTTGTCTATATGTCACCTCACTGTCGTTGGTCAGGCCAAAAAGGTCGTAACACTATGTATTATCACAGAACTATCCCAAATAATATACAAATTATCCATGAAAGGGGAAATTATTCAGCGCTGTATTATGCATGATTTCGTACGTAGCCGTATAGTGATGTATATAATTAGCGTGTTATTTCCCATTATCTGGTGCTGTTGAATATTCAATAGTGGATCTACCTGTGGCCTATAATGAGGCTTGGCTGGCAACCACGAAGGCACCGGGACACGTTCACCGCCGTACAAGGTCAAGTGGTATTTTAATCTAATATTACAAAGAATGTTAAGTAAATTAAATTACCTGGACGGCTGTGATTGTAAATACTGCGCGCTAGCTCACGCGAGGGTTTTCTTCGTGGCGATATATACTTACGGGTGATATGGGTAGGTAACCATTATGTAGATATAGCATGCTGATAATTACATCGGAGGTTCAGCATTAGATAGGTTAGATAGGTGGTGATTCAAATTCAAAATATCGGTAATTATATAGTCTTTAAAAATAACTTAAAATTATCTAACTTCACGCCTATAAAATTACTCAATTAGTTAATAATCAGAACTATCGGTAGAGCAATATTTTCGCAACCAAAAAAATCTGCTAATATTTATCTTTTAAACATAACTAACTAAACTTCACGGCACTTCCTTAACGGGCTAGGCAGAGAGAACTGAATGCCTTATGGGCGATCCTTACACACCTTACTTGCTTCCTCAACATTTATCTTTGAAAAGCCAGTATGTACACACTTGTCATCATCATCATCATCCTCTTGCCCTTCTCCCAGTTCACAGTATGTACACACTTGTGTTCTAAAAATAAGCAGTTAGGAGATAAATTTTTCAAACCAAAGGTCGATAAAGTTTTCATGATAGATCATGACTCTAAATGCACATGTTATTGAGATAAAAGAGAAGTACGCGATATCTAAGCTATGCGCATTTTTATCGCCTACAAAGGTTAGGAAGCTACCTTTTGCAGAACCATTTTCTTTTACCGCTAAACGTTTATTCTTTGTCTTTAACTTAGTTAAAACGTGGAAAACTCAAACTGAAACTTGCCATATAAAATAACGCCTAAACTCAATATCATTCTTAAGTTTTTACCTCGAATGCTCGATTTAGAAATCGGCTGTATGTTAGATTTGAGAAGTATCGAAAAAACGTTCATTGCGTGATTGAGGCAAGTATAAAAGCATAGCAAATTATAAGGAAATTGTCCGCTTTGCATAGCTCAATTACTTAACATTCATTTTAGTTTTATTTGAGAGCTGTGTAATTGTTCCCTTTATTTTAGTACTTTCATAATAAAATGTGTAGTACTTTCATAATAACTTCTACATGTGATTCGCCTGCAACCATTCAGTTACTGATATTACATTTCGAGAAATTCAATTGTGCACAGTCTCATCTATAACACGAGATACTGTGCATTGTGCAACTGAACCTACATTGCACTTGCTATATTTGTTCCAGTGTATACCGAAACATATGTTGGACCACAAAATCAGTAACGGCTGCAGCATACATAAATACGCTGTTATTATTAGATAACAAGATATACTTTTTGAAAAGAATGTCGGATTGGACGTTGTATAAACTGTTTTTGCCAGGTTTCTTCTAGTACCAGTGAACGAGTGAACTATGAAGTTATTCTCATAAGACCTGGCAGCTCTAGGTCTAAACAAGCCATCTGCTGTTTGGTGTCTTCCCAAAGTTACGTTCTGTTCCGTACAAAATTGACGTCCGTTTTGGCATAGAGTGCCTGATTATTACGTTGAAGAGAATGCCCTAAGCAATCCTTAGTTAGGATGACCCAGAGAAATCGGATCATAGTTGCGCGATGGTTCATCTTAGAACCATCGCGCAACTTTCTTGATCGCTTATAACTTTAATTTATAACTTTAACTTTCTTGATCGCTTATAAATAAATAAGTTAATATATCAGACTACATCACATACATTGATCGACTCCGGGGCAAGTAGCTTAAGCACTTGTGTTACGGATATCAGAAACAACAGTGGTATTTACAAATATATCTTTACTTAAATATACCCAGATACAGAACAAACACAAGTATTCATCATATTATGAATATTTGTCCTGGGTGGGGATCAAACCCACAACTCTTAGCGCATGGGGCAGGGTCGCTACCGAATGCGCCATCGAGCTTGTCAAATGTAGTGTTATGTGGTGGTATAAATTCGTTTACCAACTCTTCCCGCATTGAGGAGCGTATTCATACCCATTAACCTATCAGTTCAAAGTTGGCTTGGCTCTTACATTTTCCTAATCGGTCTAATTATTCCCTCGGGTGCATGTGGCCGCTGAACGAGACTTGTTTAACTTACTCTTGAGACGCTTATACATCCCCTTAAAAGGTGGCCTAGCGGAGTAATAAAAATCTTAATTATTGGCAATTAAGTGCAATTGAGTCTATGCAAATAATCTGAAAGTCGTCTTTAATTTTATCTACCTATCAGCTACTATGAATCTTCACCTGACAATAACAAAACAACTAAAAAAGAATAAGCAAAACCGGTCCAGCTGTTCTCGCCTGATGCAGTTGGTTACGGCACGGCACGGCATTTGAAAAAGGGATTATTTTTTATAGATTTCTAAATAGTTTACGACTACTAACACATCTGATTAAGAACACATGGGTTGTTTGTGGGCTTTATTGTAATGACTTTTTAAGTTAACATTTTAATTTAAAAACTTAATAAGCTGCAAGTAGTATGAGCAAAAAATCTAAAATGTTTAGCTATCACTGGTGAAGCTAATTATTTAGAACTAGCTGCTGCCCGCGGCTTTGCTCGTGTGGTACATCGATGAAATATAGCTTATGTGTTTTGTAATGTATAATTTATATCTACTATTGTAAAGGTTTATTAAAATCCATGCAGTACTTTTTGCGTGAAAGAGTAGCAAACATCCATCCATGCATACACACTTTTGCGTTTATAATAATAATATAATATTAGTAAGATATTCCAACTGCATCACTAAGCTTTCACGATGGGATTTCTACCACCTGCACTGCTTGCTCGCTATGCTGACTACTAATTCATAATAACCGTCGCCACTTATATGCCGCGTCTCGATTCCCACGGGAGCGGTATCCTTTTTAATAGTAAGCAAACTCCTGATAAAAATTTGAATTGGCTGGTTCGACGGCGCATTCGGTAGTTACCCTGCCCCATGCGCTAAGAGTCGCGGGTTCGGTTCCCACCCAGGACAAACATTTGTGTGATGAATACTTGTGTTTATTATTTATTTATTATTAAAGCAGTGCACATGCTAACTTACAGTTTTCCAAAATGTTAACATGCTATTTATCATTATAAATCATAAGCAAAGCAAAATAAGTTTGTTCTGTGTCTGGGTGTTACGGTGTTAGTGTCCAATCTTTAAGCATGTATTTGTAAAAATAACACTGTTGATTCTGATATTCGTAACACAAGTGCTTTAGTTACTCACCTCGGAGTCAGATTAATGTATGTGATGTCTATTTTTTTATTTTTATTTTGATGTCATCCGATATTTACTATAAAAAGGAAAATTACCGTCGACAAAAGTCCATTAGGGGTAAGAGTTTCCCGCTCCCCCGCCAGTCCGGTAGGTAGTAAAGGCCGCCTTCGACCGATGTCCAACGACCGATGTCCTCTCAAAAAAAAAACAAAAGTACACAGCGACTGTGGAATATGTGACGTAATAATTGTACCTATCCGTCAAATTGCTGGCAAGAAATCTCCGGAATCCCGACATAACATGACGAGGGAGGGATCAGACAAGTCCGAGCGAAGAGTACAAGCGGTTGAGCTGTGAATAAAGAGGGCCCGATCTCACTGCGGCAGACCCGATGCGGTTTTTAAGAAACCTGCGGAATTTTGTAAACGGTCTTTGTTTTTTTATTTTCGAACTAGCTTCTGCCCGCGGCTTTACTAGCGTGTTACATCGATAAAACATGGCTTATATGTTATTCGGGGGTGTAAACTATATTATTGTAAAGTTTCATTAAAATCCAGTAGTTTTTGCGTGAAAGAGTAACTAACAAACATCCTCACAAACTTTCGCGTTTCGCGGGGCAGCAGGCCCCTTGAACCACATTGAGCCAAAAACAAAACTGGGCTGGGTTAAATGGAAAATTGTGAAAAAGTAGTGTCAAGTGGCTAGCTCGTCGCCTACACAATCAGATACCCACAACCCCATATACCATAGTCGCCTTTTACGACATTCTAGGCAAGAAACACAGTTGGCACATTCATTTGTCCCAGACCAACATGGGACAATGGGCTGGGATAGATGGAAAATTGTGATAAAGTAGTGACAAGTGGCTAGCTCGTCGCGTTTATAATATTAGTAGGATAACCGTATGATAGCTGCAGCAGACATTGTGCTATGTATAAAGCTACATATTGTCTTGTTCTTGTACATTCTATTGCTGCAAGCTAAATACATAATACCCTATAGAGACGATATTTACTTGAATATTGTCTCCTTTAGCATTAGAAGAAATAGCTGAGTCTAGATGTATCAGAAGAGTGGAGTGCCGTCTTATTTTGTAATGTAATAAAGAGCAGCGCAGTTGAAGAAAATAAAATGTCTAAGGCAATTTTTCAAGAACTGCTAACGATAAGAACGCTGAAGTATTTTTATACATATATGGCAGGTATATCTAACTGATAACAAATAAACTCTAAATAAGTATGTTTTGAAATAAACAACTTATCTTTCTTTCAGAAGTGTCATAATTAAGCATACGTTTTATCTTCTTTCTAGCGTGTTATTCCTTCGCTTATCTGGATACGATCAACACATTTTTCATATTGCATCGATTTCTATCAGACCTAATTAAGACTCTTTTAGAGAAAAATGTTATATGAGTAAAGATTCCGCAGAAGATTACTACAAAAGACGAATTATTTTGTGGTTGAATATAGGGCATTCTACAATAACTTCCAAGCCCATATCACGGTAAAGCACCCGTAATCTTTATACTTATTTGTCAAGTTATTCACCGCAGATGATACTCGCATACACGCGCGGTGAGTTCATGCATAAAGGGCATGATAAAGGGCTTTGGAACAATAGCGGCAACGCTCCTGCGGCAGATTGTCGCGCGACAAGAGGACACGGCCGACGGCACATCGCCTTGTCGCCGACACAACCAGAGACGTCTTGGCAATTACGAGCGGGAATAAACTTGAAATACGGCAAGTATGATTCCAATTAAGATTAACGACTGGCCCGTTGGTCGAGTAGTCAGAGACCCTGGCCACGAAAGCAAGGGTCGCGGGTTCGAATCCTGCTAGGGGCAAATGTTTCGTGTGATGAACATGGACATTTGTACTTGAGTCATGGATGTTTATAAACGTATTTAAGTATGTAACGTCTATCCATTCACCTAGTATCCGTAGCACAAGCATAAGCTTAGTTTAGGCCTAGGGAATTGGTGTGTCAGTCTGAAGAATTTATTTATAATTTATTTTATTAATTTATGTGACTGAAATAATCATATTGAGCATTTTAACTACTTTTTTTCATATTGTACAGTAAGCATGATAATTTTAATCGATGAGAAATATGAAGAACATAGTTTAATAAAACAGGTGTCATCGTTCAGTTATTTATTGAAACAAAAGTTCTTTATAGGTTAGTAAATGAATATTCAATATTGCATGAATGTATTTTACGCACCATGAATTTTTATCGTAGCCGCTAGCTTTTTGAATTCAATAGCTTTTAAAGCTTTCTATAGATATCGCTGTTTTCATTTACCTACCTATATATCCCGTATTTTTTTATGTTTTGTTCTTTTTTAATTGGGTAGGTAACTGCTGTAGGTAAATTCGTACAGGAGTGTACGATTTTCAAATAATATCTTTTATACAAAACTTGTTTTAATTGATTGCAAACACAATCTTTGTAGAGTAAAAAACAATGTCGCCGCTTCTGTCTGCTCGCTTAGATCATAGGCTCCCAACCATTTTTTGGTTACCGATCCCTTTATAAAAAAAAAACGGGGGCGTTGCATGTTTTTTTCATATTCAATTTCATATGTCTGTATATTTATTATCTTTTAATTTAATTTCATAATTACAAATTAAATAAGTTATCTCTCTGTAATCGTGCAACTCGATACGATGTTTTTTCCTATAAAAAGAAGCAAATATTTTATTAGTAGTACGCCGCGACGGTCTCCTTAACTGTCATAATGCCCCCCATTTTCCTTTTGGGCCCGGTACCCCCCCCCCCCCCCCCCACACAATCTCCAGCGCCCACTAGGGGGCGGGTACCGCCTCCGTTAGGTACCTATGGCTTAGATCTTGAAAATTTCGAGCAGGATGCTGATGCGCTTTTCATTAATAGATAGAGTGTTCGAGAGGAAGGTTTATATGTATAGTTTCTAATTGTTTTGTTCCTATCGGGTGAAGCCCCCGGCATCGCTAGTATAAAACAATTTCCTAATAGGTATAGCTCATAATACTAGACATTTCTCTAATCATGTTTTTCCATCTAACCGAACTCAATTTTTGACTGAATGTGGTTATTGAAGGAGCTTATCGCTCTTTGGAATCTCTCTACCTCGGGGATTACGGGCATGATGGTATGATGATGATGATGTTTTTATAAAATAGAAAAAAAAAAAATGGTGTAGTAAAATCCATTTTGCACACAACTATTTAACTCAAAGTTTATTTACAGCGAGTCAGGCAGCAGGACGCTCGCAAACAAAACTAAAACTTCTCCGTTTCGTCGTAATACCCGCCGCACGGTATTTAGCTACGGGCCGGCTCTCCGTCACAGGTCTTATTGCACCGCTGTAATGGAATGCACTCGCATATTTCACTGCATATAATGGAATGGCGAAATTAACAAAAGAACCGTTTTATAAAGTAGGTTCTTCGTATTCTTTTAACTAGAAGCACTTCACGGTAACGCGAATTTATTGATTCTAGCAATTTGTTTAAAGTATTTTCACTGTATATGTATTTATTAGTAATTTCAAATCTTTTTAGACGAAACACGAAACTTATCAAAATTTCCAAGCGTTTAATCCCGTTCATCATTGAAGCGATTGCCATCGAACTTTCGCATCCCTAAGACATGGGTGCGAAAACATCATGGTTACATGCCCATAGTTATTTAAGTATACGCACCTACCGGTTTTACGATGTTTTCCCTCACCGCCGAGCGAGAGATAAATATCTGTACCTACTTAGATTTTTGATACAAACACAATAGCCCTAGACTTGAGAAACGTATCCTTACTCATATACCATATCGTATAGGTATATAGTAACCCTCGCTGTTTCATCAGATAAGTATACCTACATATTATTAATAAACTAGCCGTGCCAGCGGTGTCACCCGCGTTTATGGTTAATATTCTATAGACTATTTCCGTCATACATGATTTCTATGTAACTTTAACTATTAAGGCTGCACACGCGACGGAAGCTTAAAAAATGGAGTAACTTCTCCCGTTTTCCCAACATTTCCCTTCACTACTCTGCTCCTATTGATTGTAGCATGATGAAAAGTATATTATAACCTGTACAGGAGTATGAAAAATAATTGTACCAAGTTTCGTTAAAATCCGTCGAGTAGTTTTTGTTTCTATAAGGAACATACAGACAGACAGACAGACAGACAGACAGACAGACAGACAAAAAATTTACTGATTGCATTTTTGGCATCAGTATCAATCACTAATCACCCCCTGATAGTTATTTTGAAAATATATTTAATGTACAGAATTGACCTCTCTACAGATTTATTATAAGTATAGATTCGATAAGATTTTAGATTTACGCAAAATAAACTATATTATACCCCAAAAACGTGTATTATAAAATGAAATCGTTAAAACATAAGCACTTCTGTATTCAGTATTGTGCCATTCGGAAAAGCTATATTTTTGTTTCCATGCTGCCGATTGGCAAAAGCACGTATTTTTATTGGCACCAAATAATGAAACACATATTTTATGGAGCTTCGATATTAAAAGAGGGAGCGTAAAAACAGAATCTGAAATAAAACGGGTTTAAACAATAATTCATGCGAAATACCGTCAGCTTTTCTGGAGTGACTTCAACTAATGCCCCGAAAACATTCGCTTCCCGACCGAACAATGTTTAACTATGGGATATTATGAAAGTTTGTTGAAAGAGGTTTTATTTATTATGTTAATATTCTTTACTAGGTTGCATCAAAATCGTACTTAAAATAGTAAACGTTAAAGTTGGTAATAATGTCAGTTATTATTTCACGTAAAAATTTTACAAAGTTTACAGTGGAATGGTTTACACTGTACAACATAGTTTATCTTTAAAATATGGTAGGATTTAAGAACTTCGAGAATTTACGACGTTTCGTCCTATGCTTTTGTTAGGATGTCTTTGAAATTGTTATATTATTAACCGACTTCATAAAAAAGGAGGAGGTTCTCAATTCGACTGAATTTTTTACATATATACGATTTGTATGTCAATCATAAGCTGAATTTTCCTGTTACAATATCGGACCAATACAGAATAGGCGACTACGCGAGCTAGAGATTTTGGAGTTAAAACGATAGAATTTTTTTATCTTAAATTACAGTAGGTATACTCAAGGTGGATAAGTTATAACTAAACAATCGATTTTTTTTTACAAATTTGTCTTACAAACTATATTAATGGTTTAATTTGTAGTACTAACTTATAAATAGCTAGGTATATAAAATCTCTTACGAGGAAAATTACAAGCAAATATCTCCTAACAGGATAACGCACACAAGCAAAACATTTCGCGGACAACACATGCCGAGGGACTCCCTATACTCGCCATAAAAACCGGAGAAAAATGATGTAGCGAACCGCTAAAACAATGACAAAGAAGTGGCGACTATTTGTCTAATCGTGGGTGCGACCCAATTCCCGGGGCACGGCGGATTTATATCCATTCATCCGGGGTTCCCTTGCCCTTGTTTGGTGTCCTTGGCGAGATGCGTGGCGGCACGTCGCCAGCTCAGCGGCGCCGCTCCAATCACGCTCTTGTTATGCCTCCTATGTAGATATCGATTTTAGTATGCATTACATTACCTAATGGACCGTTTTTGTAATTCTATTGTATTATTTATTGAAAAGCGAAAGTGGAATACTTACGACATTGGTTTTATGTCCAGCTGTTGGTTTAGAAAAGAGTTCCTTACCGTTTGCATCAGATAAGAGTTTTAATTCTTTTTATAAATAAGTGTATATTGTCCAATCTGGAAATCTAAACGTCAGACTTAGCCACGCTGTTTGATAAGAAAAGGGTATAAGTACTGATAGATTGGTAATGTTAACTGTTTTACTCAAAATTAATAATTAACGAAATTCTCGTATGTTGTTACATAGGTATATGATAATTAACACATTAAACACCAACACATTTAGGTATATCTGGATTTGTAAGCAGTTACATATTTATACCACTGAAACTCGTTACGCAGTCAGGAAAACATCGCGGGAAGTGTGCAACCTTATGATCTAATTTGTTTGGTGCCGCGGTCTCAATATGGAACATCAAGGAAAAGAGGAAGACTATTATATAATGGAACATTTTTGTTTTATTAAATTCGATTTGTAGCGAAAAATAAAAGAGAAGTTCCAGCTTTCAGGAAAAGTTAATCGTCCCCGGGGACGCGTTATAAGAGTTTTCAGAGGCAATTAAAATCAGTGCTGGCGAAATTGCACGCAAATGCAGTTAAGTGCACAGAGTAAGATAGAGTAATCGCTTTTTAAATCGTAATCCGGTACTTTATGAGTTTCATAATGAGTTATACCATCGAAATAAATAAATGCCTGCATACTACATTGGATATGATCAAAACCCCAAAAACGGATATCGTGAGAACATTGCATTACTCCAAATGATAGAATCAACAGTTTTTCCACACCATACAATAAATACCCTTTAGTAAGTTTATTTAGTCCCGTAGTTGGCGATTATGTTAACGGAAAACATTTTCGGTTTATGTTAGTGTCAGTCAAATATAGATATGATTTAACGATTTTCGTGTAAATAAGTGTTTTTAAATAATGTTTTGTGGATTACATGTTGATATACAATTTATTCACGTTTAAACTTCACTTTTCAGACGTGTTCTAGAAAAGTAGCCCAAGTTTACTCTGCAATGTTGTTTTGTCCTGAGGGGGCGTTTTTATCTTCTACTACGGGCGGTATAATTTACGGAATAGCAACACAAGAAAACAAATATATTCGTATTTTATTGTTTTAATTAATTGTTGAAGTACTATTCGATAACGGTGCAAGCAAACTTAGTAAGATTTGCTTGCCGTTAACCAAAAACAAACTTTTACCTTATGATCTAGGAAGCGGTCTCTTCAGCTATCACTATAACCGATAAAACTGCCTAAACTGCATTTTATCCGCAATTCCAAATTCTTCAGCTGTTTTATCTTTTTTACCTACGATACATTACGATATAGGTGTAGTAATAGTAAATCTATCAGGAAATTAACAAGTAGGGTTAGTGAGCGCGGGGTCGTTATAGGCTTCAAAGGCGCTGCGGTGGTGCGGGCCCGCGGCGCGGTGCAGGGCGGCAGCGTAACGCGCCACGCAGACTAGCTAACGACTCCTCGTTCAGGGGTAATAAACCTTTTTGAAAACCGGCTAAAGTTTTAAGTTATGTTGTTGCGGGCCGCAAACAAAATATTTAAACTAAAACTAAACTAGCTTCACGACATTTCTTTAGCGGGGTTTTAGGTGACTAAGGTATATAGTCGGTACATAGTTACTCAGTGCGCTCAGTTTATTTGATCGGCACAAAATACTTATCAAATGACCGAAATCAATGTACCAGGTGAGCCAATCGAAGAGGGCTGGTTGGGTACAAGCGGCCCCTGGCCGCAGTTTGAGAATAGCAGCCTTAGTTCGTAATCGGGCGAGCTTCAAATCGCGCGATTATGTCGCGCATTAGCAAATCCAAGTTAAATAGGACTCGCGTGATATTCATTATCGTCTGAACGAGGTAAAATTAATTAATTAATCATAATTACCTAAATTAAATTGTTTCCAAACTCAATAAATCCCTGCCCAGAATATGCCTTATACTGACGTAGGCGTAATCTATGCTGTAGAAACTACTGAAAATTTAATAAAATAAGTTGAGCAGTATATATGTGAAAAAGTAATCAACATATATTAGCTGCCAAAAATGTTATTACACGGTATTATACTAGTAGGTACGACTCTTGACATATCTACGGCTAAGAATTGTGCCAGTATATTAATATTAATAATATATTATTATATCCTCGTACAATATACTTAGCGACACTATCTTTATCAGATAACAATTGCAATTGCAATCACTTATGGCTTATGCGTATTTCAATAAACAGGTCAAACTTTGACTGACTTGTCAAACAACCAAAGTTGTTGACGTGATGATAGTAATCTCCATTCCAGAAATTATTATAGTACGATAACTTTATTGATTCTCGAATAATTAATCAATATTTACATAGTTACAATATTACTATGTAATAACGTAAATAAATAAATCATTCCATTTCACTGGTTTATAAACAAATTGAGTATTTTCACAGATAACCATTCTGCTCGTCAATTATTATAATTACAGTTTTCACAGGAAAATCAATTATCGTAATCAAAACATGAATACATTATCATACTAACATCGTTTTCGCAATTACAAAACAGTAACTTGTGACCGTTAACAATGAAAAAGCAAAGGAATTCCTTTAGTACTTTCATTTGACTTACCATTAAATGTTATCTTCATGTGACACATATGTGTAAGAAAAACTATATTAATACGATCATACCAACAAAAGACAGCATCAGAAAAGCACAAAATTGTAACCCGAAAGTGCTTTTAAAGCTAACATCCCCATTGAATGTAACCGAGATCCATTTCCGTAATGCATTGCTTGCATTTTCGTCCCGCTGACAATGTTTAACTCGATGCATTTATTATGCAGATAGGTCATACCGCTCTCTTCTTCCTTGTACTACAAATCCATTTTAAAGTGGGTTTCTGAGATTATTACCAATAAAATTTTACTTATTTTTTTTTCTGTTATACTTCTTTACTTTTTACTTTATGACATGCTAGCCGGTCCCTAAACCGACGCAAGCTTTCTTTTGTTTGTGTAGATAGTTATTATAATTTAGTAAATAGGTGACGAGGTTTTTTACCTACTTACTTACTTAATAACATTTAAACCTTATAATTTCAGAGCACTTAACGTATTACGATCAACTGTTCTTTCTTCCGATCTTATGAAAAGAAACAAAACAATAAAAAACTTTTTGCACAAACGTCCTATTTCAAAAAGGAAACCGGCCAGCGTCAATTTGTATATCACGTAATTTTTTTTAATTCATACTTCCGAGTTCGCGATTCGGAATTCGTAAATCGAAATAATGTAAGTGTGAACTCACCGACGAGAGCGGCGAGCAGCGCTAGGGCGGCGGCGAGCGCGGCGGGGGCGGCGGGCGCGCGGGCCATGACTGACGCCGGGCGGCGTGCGGCCTCGCCGCCCCCCCGCGCCCCCGAATGCGGCACTGCGCTCACGGCGCGCCTTCTCCATTGGGTACGACACTGGTTTACTATATATACGTCCAATCGTGCGTGCGTTTTCCAATGTTCCTCTATTAAAGCTACAGACAAAGCAATCACAAAATATACACACATGTTTAAGTTAATATGAGAGAATTATTTTTAATGTAATTTTTTCACTAAAACCGTCTTTAAACCTACTAAAAAATTTAACAAAAAGAATTGCGTTAAAAGTTGTTAATTAAATACAGCAAGTATTTAGTTAACAACTTTTAAACATTAGTGGTCCTGCTATGATGGTACCCTCGTAGCTGCACATGTCTTTTGAACTGCGCCCGTTAGCATATCATGATGCTACGTCATCGTAGCTTCGTAGCGTTACTAACGTAGGTAGATGAAGTAGTAGTAATAAAATCACATACAGACCTTTATTTAATAATTTTTTTTTTTGTGCTCTAACTTACGTAACAGATCAAAGCTTGGTCTACAATATGACGTTTAACTGCTGAGCGTCAAATTGTAAAAGTTTTATCTACACGGGTTAATTCTGGCTGTCTGGCAAATCTATATGACCAATTTAATTAGACTTTGTGTGGTTTCATTCACGCCACATCATTCTGATATGCACACATGCGGCGTAACAAATCGCTAACAATGGGATTGAAAACTACAACTGTCCTCTATAAAACTTATATTTTCTGTAACCTACTGGCGAATGTAACAGATACGCACATAAATTCAAATTCAAATTATTTATTGCATGTCACAGTATAGTAAGATACATATAGATACATACATACAAGATACATACATGTTCCGGTAAAATAATAACTATAAATAAAGATCTTTACGCATGGGCCATCATCTTCTCTCAACCGGCGCAACTGGAGAACACGTTTGTTGCTTCGCGGGCGGCGCGAGGCCGCATTCAATTTGCACGCGCTAACCTCCAGGCGTGCATCGCTGGAGTGTCCAGGTGGCAGCAGCCAGCTGCACCAGTAGTGACCCCAAGTGAGGCCCAGCTGTAGACTGAGGCAATAGCAAGTGCGTCCACCAGTGGCCTCAAAGGTGAGACACAACTGACGCTCTTAGATAGAGAGACAATAGGAAGTGTGTGCAGTGGTCACGTGACTTGGAAGTGGGTACGCTAATGGCAGATACATACAACGCCTGCGATCCCCGAAGGATAAATATAGACGAGGCCAAAGAGCAATAAACAATCAAACAATTGAATAAAGAATTTGAATTTGAATTTGAATTTGAATTTGAATTTGAATTTGAATTTGAATTTGAATTTGAATTTGAATTTGAATTTGAATTTGAATTTGAATTTGAATTTGAATTTGAATTTGAATTTGAATTTGAATTTGAATTTGAATTTGAATTTGAATTTGAATTTGAATTTGAATTTGAATTTGAATTTGAATTTGAATTTGAATTTGAATTTGAATTTGAATTTGAATTTGAATTTGAATTTGAATTTGAATTTGAATTTGAATTTGAATTTGAATTTGAATTTGAATTTGAATTTGAATTTGAATTTGAATTTGAATTTGATTTTGAATTTGAATTAAATAAATAAATACATTCTTCAGACTAACACACCAATTCCCTAGCTCCAAACTAAGCTTATGCTTGTGCTTTGGATACTAGGTGAACGGATAGACATACTTAAATACGTTTATAAACATCCATGACTCGAGTACAAATGTCCATGTTCATCACACGAAACATTTGCCCCTAGCGGGATTCGAACCCGCGACCCTTGGTTTCCCGGCCCGTTTGTCGAGTGGTCAGAGACCCTGCCACTCGACAAACGGGCCGGGAATTTGAATTTGAATTTGAATTTGAATTTGAATTTGAATTTGAATTTGAATTTGAATTTGAATTTGAATTTGAATTTGAATTTGAATTTGAATTTGAATTTGAATTTGAATTTGAATTTGAATTTGAATTTGAATTTGAATTTGAATTTGAATTTGAATTTGAATTTGAATTTGAATTTGAATTTGAATTTAAATTTGAATTTAAATTTGAATTTAAACAACATTTAGCTAAAAGCTACTTTTGTCACGTCGGTCAGATTTTTCTTTAGTTCCAAAATCAAAATTACTGCGTCACTAATAGCTAATTGGCCGGATATATGTAGGTAGTACAGGCACGTCATGACTCTCCGTATTGGGTTCGGCTGGGTATGATAAGGTCTGCTTGGCCGGGTTGGGAGAAAACTGGCATAAAGTAACTAAGCTATTTCGTCTGGTGACTGCAGGCATCGGAAATCCGATCTGTGAAGATCCGCAACGCAGATGACGGGGGACCTAAAGTGCTTGTCGCGTGTTTCACTGGGACGTGTTTCACAGTCTAGAGGTAGATTAGGACCCCCCCATTATTAATTTTAATGAATTATTAATTAACAAAAAGTTTTAACGTTAAGATATTCAAAGTGTTTTGTGTCGAGTGAAGAGATGACGTCTCGCCGGCCGGAGTGACGTATCAGGTGCGTGACAGCCGCGTGACGCGTACGATAAGGCGACCGAGGCGGCCTTTACGGCCTCTCAGGGGCGCCCTTAAGATGTCATTGGATTACGCCGGCTACTGAGCCTAGTTACCCAGCACAATCCAGACGGGTTATTACGTCTGGAAGTTATGATAAGGCATCAAGCACGTATCGGAGTTATTGCGTTTAGTACCTAGTAATGATAGACCTTACGAGAGCTTATTAGAGTGATTATATACGGACGAAATAAAAATACAAGAAACACCCAGTATTGTATCGGTAATAAAATATCAGCTGATGTCCAATCTAATTTAAAATAAACCAATTTAAATCTTGGACCAATCACAATTTTCCAATCAATCCGTCGAATGTACTGAGCCAATCAGAGCGCAGCGATTACAATGTCGCTTCAGCCAAATTATTCCTGAAGGGAAGAAACCAACAATTCCCTATGATAATTTTAAATCACATTACCACTCTATTGGTTATAAGCTCGTGGTGACGACCTACCGATTTTCTACTTTATTTTAAAACTAGCTTCCTTTTGACGCAATTTTCTTTTAGAATTATTTGAATTTACCTCTGGAAATTTTCATTTTAATAAAAGTTGAGAATTATTATGATCCAGACGGATTTTGTTTGACTCAATTTTTTAAAATAACATTCGGTCTAATATGTAGATATCTAACTAACTAAACCACACCACTTCCCTAGATGGAGATATCTACATTTTATTTATTTAATAATGCAGCTGAATTTTACTTTTTACACCCTCTTACTACTCTGGAATCTAATTTAATAATATTTGCTAAAAAGGTTTTGTTCTCTGCCTATCCCGCCAGGGAAGTGGCGTGAAGTTTAGTTAGTTTGTTAAAAAGGAAGGCCACGTGATAAGACATTGATATATCCAATGCGTCTGGCAATTGGATAACGTTTTAAATATTATGCGTCCCTTAGACTGAGCCCACAAGCTCATAAGCCATTTTAAAATAGTTTCAGGCCTTCCTTATGGAAAGAGCATTTTGATACAAAACTGAAGGTATTAATTATCCTTTAGCCTTGAAGAGTAGCAAATGTTGTTTATGTAGCTCAGTATTTTACGATGCCGAACGGACAGTCGCCCGCTTTAAGATCAGGCGACGGAGACTCTAGACCAGGGATTCCCTACGGATGTTCCATAGAATAGGCATAAGGGTTCCGCCATAATCTTAGAAATTTTTTTTTCATATTTATATTTTATTGTTAAATTGTAGATCATTATTTGATATGGGGTTCCATATCTAGACCACACCGTGTTGAGAGGTCTAGCGGTGGTGGTAGCATTTCAACAAGGGTGTCGGTATCACCGCTCGAGCGATTAAGGAGGCGACGGGTTTATTGGGTATTCCCCAGCCAGTTTTATGAAGTCGGGTACCGGGTCTCAACTCAGTGACACCTGGGAGACATCGTAGGCATACCCTACCAACTCCCACTGGTTGCAGTGCCATAAAAACTCAAGCCTGATAAACACTAACGTTTCCAACTGTAGGTACCGTGGTAGGTACTATCTACTTAATCTTAACAGTACTATAAATGCGAAAGTTTGTATGGATGGATGGATGTGTGGATGTTTGTTACTCATTCACGCAAAAAGTACTGCATGTATTTCAATTAAACTTTACAATAGGATAGCTTATACAATAAAATAACACATAAGCTATGTTTCATCGATGTACCACGCGAGTAACACCGCGGGCAGAAGCTAGTACATTTATATATTCGTTTGATGAAATCTGGACACTATCACCTACTACTACTTACAAGACATTTTTAAGTATTAGTAAAGGAAAACTACAACTAAGTCGAAACCAAGGAGGTCGCGGGTCCGAATCCCGCTAGGAGCAAATGTTTCGTGTGAAGAACATGGACATTTGTAGCCCAGTCATGGTTGTTTATAAACGTATTTAAGTATGTCTATCCGTTCACCTAGTACCTCCATAGCACAAGCATAAGCTTAGTTTGGAACTAGGGAATTGGTGTGTCAGTCTGGACATTTATTTATTTAAATCAGAACAATCTCTGAAGTAAGAAATGATATAAGACATTGGTTTCTATCTGCAAAAGATGTTTCCTGAACAAGAACGAGAATATTGCTTCAAAACATGAAATGAAAGTTAAAAATAACAGTGCGCTAATGTTTGATAATATTTGCATTGGAAGATCTAAGTAACGATTATCACCTTGGGACCGTTCTTATCAGCGATCCATAATTCGGCTAAGTTTGACTTAATTATTGAGCCACCCTGACTCCCAGTCAGGGTGGCTCAATAGTTAGAAACTTGTTTACACATATAGAGGTTAGCTTTATTGGAGGATTGTAATAGCTTGCTAGTTTAAGGAGGTTGTATAGGTACAAAATTATGTAAATTGTACGAACGTGGCTTTTAATTTACAAAAATAAGTATAGGGTATCGATTTCAATACTCAATATATATGTCAATCTCGATATCTTACCTATATTTACTATACAAATGTATAAAAGTAACTCAACCATCCATATTTTATTTATTCGGGCTAGATTGACGTATAGGCTGAATATGTTGGTACGTTTAAAATATTTAATGAGTTTGTAACCCATCTAATAATAGTTGAACGGTAGATTTGGAAGTAAAAGTAATAAGTAAATAATTTATAATAGGTTTGTATATAGAGTCGGCATCATAAAAATGTATTAAAATGATGTTGTTACCTAAACAGTGATAGTAACAGTTCAAGAAAAAAAATTATGTAAATTAGAGGTTTATGTGTAATTTCACTGCATATTCCGTTGGCCTTATAAAGAAGCCTAGTAAAATTTTACCTGGTTATATCCAGTGGCGTAGCTAGGTTGTCACCTGTGGGTTGGATATAACCAGGGCCCTGGGGCAAAAAATAAACTAGGGCCCATGGGCATACGCAGCTTTGGGTCCGGCCAGGGGGGCCTGCAGGGAGCGTATTTACATTTTTCTTCCTACGTTAGACAGAGTAGAGTTAATGAAGAGATATGCTTATCAGGTTTTAGCCCCCCCCCCCCCCCAAGCTTAGGGCCCCGGGGCACTGCTCCGCCTTGCACCTGGGTAGCTACGCCACTGGTTATATCTGATGTGTTTTCGAACCGTGGGATCGAACCCACAACTCTTGACGCATAGGATCACTACCAAATGCGCAATCGAGCCAGTCAAAGTGAGTATAAAATACATACATACATAGCATCACACACATATAAAATGGTTCCAATATTTCGTCACCGACCGTACCTGAAGGATCACTGGCGGGCCGCTCTGGTGTCACGCAGCTGGCGTGACGTCACGCGACGGTCGCCGACCCGCGGGTCACGGCTCACCTACGAAGTGGGTTCTAATAAATGCCTATCATTTACACTTTCCCGTTGTAAGCGGAGACAAAAATAGCTTGCTTTTTTTGGTGATGTTGTACGCATGAGGTTTACCTAAGGGTAAGTGTAAGCGGTAAGAGCTTAGTGGATGAGCCTGCGGGCCTAACACAGAGAGTTGTTGGCTTGAATATACCTTCGAATTTGTTTATATTGCTACAGGGGTGTGTATTGGACAACATCAAAATAATTTTATTTTTTTAGGCTTATATCGTAAGAAGTCACGACCTGGTTGCCATCTTAAAGTATATGAACACAGCATATATTTATATATACATATATATAAATGTAATTTAACAAGAATTTGTTGGGTCTGAGTGTTCTGAGAGACGCTACCATTGTTCATTGGAAGGTATGTAATAGGAGGAAGAATTTAATGTATTAAGTGTATTCTTATGATTTAATCAGAACTATAGCATCATTCTCATGCGGCATTGACAGAAATAAGCTTGCTATGTGGATATTAGCCAAGTAAATAATATTAATTTCTAGTTTACAGCAACTCAGGCGAGTGTAATACGGAATCTCGACGCACAAAATGTTGATGAACGCTAATACGATGCCACATGATTGCGATGCACGTTACCGCAATAGATTGTCACTGCGATACTACTTGACTTCGATGCACGTTACTGCGATGGATCTCCACTGCGATACTACATGACTTCGATGCACGTTACGGCGATAGATCATCACCGCGATACTACTTGACTTTGGTGCACGTTACGGCGATCACTGCGATACTATTTTAATTCGATAAACAGTGGAAAAAAAATTGAATGGCGAATTACGAATAGTTGGGTGATAGTTTTAGGTACTTCTTCTTTACAGCAAGGTATAGGTAGGCAAGCAAGGCCATATAAATACGTAAAAATGTCTATGCTATCTCAATTTGAGATGGTTTTTCAGTTTAATTAGACAGTAGTAATTTGTTTTTTGTGCTATAAATAATTTGGGTCATTTTCATTTTTGGTGTTTTACCCATTTTTTATTTTATTTTGGTATTTTTGTATTTTAGAGAGAAGACCAGAGAAACATTCGTGTGATGAATACTTTTGTTTGTTCCGTGTCTGGGTGTTAATATATAATATTTAAGTATAAATTTGTAATACTACTGTTGATTCTGATATCCGTAACACAAGTGCTCAAGCTACTTACCTCGGAGTAAGGTCAATGTATGTGATGTATTCTGATATATGTCTGAACGTGATTTGACATTATTTCGGCACAATCTCGTGGACCTGTCGTGTACGCGCCGTAAACGCCGGGGCTAAATCTGCGCTCGCATCGCTGCGAAAGTGCCCGCGTTTTGTCATCGTAATCGGTCTTGTCTAAATTGCAATGTTTTTCTATAACGACGGACTAACTTTGATGTAGTATTGTATACATACATGTGTTAACTGGGATATCTGTATATCCGTGTTGGCTCCCAGACCAAATAATTAAACAATGAAAGCTAAATTAGCTTAGAGAACTGTGTTCCAAGAAGTGGCCGACTAACGTGGGGGCGGAAGGACCTCGTACAGCTCTTTGCCGTCCCGGGCCTAAAACAGGCTTAGGCCGGCACTGGTTCCAAGTCTACCATGATGTGAAAGGTAAAGCCTACCTATATCTATTGGGCATTCGACTTGATAATGTAAAGACGAGTTAGCTACACTACTTATTTACAATTTTCTAAACAAATATCCTAATTCAGTTATATTATTGGTTAAAAGCAACCTGCTGCTTGGACTGCGCCTAACCCTTGAGGGAATCAGAACGTTTAGGTATTTGTACACCTGTTTGATGCTGACTACATTCCGCACTATGCAGGCGGAAGTAAGTTTTGGATGTTATACTTACGTCACTTTGAAAAAGAAAACTTAGGTTTACATAACTCATATATAAACTTTCTACCGCAAACTTTCGGGTTTCGCCTGTTGTATATGAGAAGTTCGTTCTAAAGGAGTGCAGATTTATCTGCAGCACACACAAATACTTACTAGGTGTGTTTGTACACATGCGCGACGCCTCTGCGGTAAGACAAAACGCGGCACAGCCTCACTGTCGAGTTTATTACCGCATCTTCGCTGGAACCATCTTTCGAATGAGATCGCTGCGGTACATTCTGAAGGCTTAGGGATTTACAGCTATTTTTTGGTGTCGACTTTTAATCAGAGCCTCTATGAAGTCCAGCTTCACGTATCTGAAACTGTTTCGTGAATCTGTCTTAAGTTGTTTATTTACTGAGCGGAGAGATCAAGATTTTTTCATTTCATAAACGTGGATGGTGCATTGCAGACTATTTTTGCGGATTTAGCAGAATAAATGCCTAATTAGTTTTTAAGTAATTCTGGAGACGTCCAGCAGTATCTTGTTCGCATAGTACAACTATACGCATCCCTATGTATATCAAATGCTCGGTATACACACTGTATAGCAAAACATAACATAACATAACATCATGCCCATAATCCCCGAAAAGCAGAGTCAAAGGGGCAGCAGGCCCCTTTAACTACATTCAGCCAAAAATAAAACTGGGCTGGGTTAGATGGAAAATTGTGAAAAAGTAGAACACTGTTTAGCCTACATGTTAAATGCTATCTCAGAATTCTCCTAATTACCTGACAACACCTAAATTTCCCTTCCACGCCCTTTCGCGGAACACTGCTCAAATATGCAAGATAATCAGTTCGGCGTGACTTTGGGCGTAGCTCACACTAATTTAGGGCTTTTTCATTAAACCCTTGGCTTGACACGTGGAGCGTTCCATTCAGCTAGTAATGAAAAACCTTAGGGAATACTTGCCCTCTATAGCAGGGATTCATTAGGTGCTGACGTGAGATCCTTTGACAATATCGTCGCGCATAATTCTTATGGGTATTAAATTCTTCCAGGAGCCTTGAACTTGGTAAAACGTACCCTGGTTTAAGACTGTTTGGGTAACCTATCTCACTTTCGACAGTTGACATTGGTATTTCTACAGTTGACATTAGTAGTAGATGAGGTAAAAAAGCACTATGGCTTATTAAGAGCGCAGTCTTTTGAACGTTTGGAACAGCCTTTGAAGTCGTGATTACATCGGAGTTAGTGCTAGGCAGTAACAGTTTAATGTTTTACTCGACCATCATAAATATATAGACCAGTAAATTGGACCGCTTAGTAACTTTATTTTCTTTTTTTGCGAAATAAGTGTTAACATTACTGTACTGACAGATGCTTTATAATTTTATTTTCATTGCGAACATAACAATCTAAATAATCACGAAAATTATAGAGCTCAATTGGAGACTTTACCAAGAAACAATTCTATCACTTACACACTCAAAGTGTCTAAAAGTATACTTGTAGCGCGACTTAAAACACTTACACTCGGAGCCGTGACCTACGCGCCTTATAAGGTAATGTTCGGGCTCAGCTCACTCGCCTCTGCGCCAACCAATGGGCGAGCGCCAAGCTCTCGCGCCGCGGGATTTAAGAGACCCGATCGCCAGTCCGCCTATGGCCACGATCGCGCGCGCTATCTAACGCACAATCCCTCTCGTTGTTATTTTACTGTATTACCAGTGATTATCTAATATAACGTTCTTACGCTTAATACCGTGCCTTGAACCTTATTTACCCACACGCCCTGAGATTCCCAGCGGAACAATTAGTTAAAGTGACGCCCAACTTGCGGGGCACGGTAAGCGAAGCACCGAGAAGTTCAATCTACGAAAATCAGTGTAATCAAAAGAAGAGGTGCATCAATTATCGCAGGAAACGACCTCGTGCAACATATAATACCGAGTCGTTACGATAAATTCAGTGCGAATCGCCCAAAACCACGAAAACGTGTCGCGCGGGCGAATACCTATAACTACGCGCGCGTCGCCGACTCACCGCGTGTCGTTCTGGAGTTGCAACATCACCATCCGCAGTCATCACTCGTGCAGTTCGAGCGTGAGGGATTTTCTATCTCGTCAACATGCCGCCGAAACGTAAAACCGGAAGAAATGAAGGATCGGACAGCGACGCAGAGGTCGAAGTTAACCAGACGACATCATCGCCGAGCATCACCATGTCGGAAGAGATGCTCCAGACATTGGTCTCCAACATCACCAGGAGTCAAGCGGAAATGAACCGCGCGCTCATAGAGAGTATCCTGGCAACCAACAACCCCAACCCGGCATCACTACGAGCCGCCACGCCGAGTGCCACGCAGCCGTCGGGTAACTTCGCGAAATGTACGGCGCGTTTCGACGGAAGATCGCAAGACACGGACGAGCTCGAGGCGTTCATAGACGCCGTCGAAGTGTTCCGCGAGTGCACCGGCGTGAGCGAGGAGCACGCGCTGCGAGGGCTGCCCATGCTGCTAGTGGGCGACGCTGCCGTCTGGTGGCAGGGTGCGAAGCCATCCGTCGCCTCGTGGACCGACGCGTTGCAGCGACTTCGAGGAATGTTCGGCGCGCCGCGACCCGGTTATAAGATCTTTCGCGACATTTTGTCTACTGAACAGTCTAACGAAAGAGCCGACGTGTTTGTGTGTAGAATACGCGCGTTGTTGTGTAAATTACCGTACGTAGTGCCGGAGGAAATGAAGTTAGACATCGTGTATGGATTGTTAGACCGTAGAATAAGAAAACGAGTGCCTCGTGACGCCGTAGACGGGCTGGAACAACTAATCGCTAAGGTCAGGTTGGTAGAGGAGTCGTTGGTGGAGGTGAGTGAGCATACTATTTCTAGCACAAGCCCTGTTAACCCCTTCGACAAACATGCCCGTTCGATCACGGTTCCGAGTGTTAACCCTACGCCCGCCGTAGTGGAGTCCTCGTGTAGGAAAAATAGTTTAGATAAGGGGCAAAAGCGTGTGAGACCAAAGTGTCTCTATTGCAAATCATTCGGTCACACAATTGACGAATGTCGACGAAAATCAGGCCGAAATAACTCGCACGAGTCGGGCAGTAGGCCTGAAATTAGTTGCTACGGATGTGGTCAGCCTGGGGTGGTACGATCGAAATGCGACAATTGTAAAGGCGGGTCTGGTGCGAATTCATCCCTCTTCCATACCTTACAAATCGCCGACGAGGTCGATCCCCGGCCAGTAGTGGGAATTCAGATCGCGAAACGTAACGGAGTTGCGATTCTGGACACAGGGGCCACAAATTCTATCGCGGGGCCCACTTTATACGACGTATTGGTTGCCGCCGGCGTAGAATTTAGGAAATGTCTACGTACCATAGGCTTGGCTGATGGGTCGCAGCAGCTGCGTAACACGCTTGAGTGTGACACCGACGTCATGCTGCAAGGCCGTGCTATACCTACCACGTTCATGGTGTTGCCAGACGCGCAGACGAGGACGCTGCTAGGTCGTGACTTTATCACCAGAGCTTGTATCCTGCTGGACTTACCGCAGAGTAGCTGGTGCTTTAACGACAAGCCCAACCGTAGGTATCCGTTTGTCGCCAACTTTCAAGTATCTACACCAAGCAGAACGGACCTGATGAAGATGGATGTAGCTGGTTTGCCCCTCAAGGATGGTGAGAGAAGCCAATCGACCTCAAACCCGAGGATGCAGCTGAACACCTTCCCAGTGCAGAGAGCAAATCGTTTTGCCAAGGTAGGTCCTATGGAGTATATTACTCGACATTTTAATATCGATGCGCAGCAGGAGAAAATTGCTGCGATCGCTGTTATGGCACCCCCGAAGAGTGTTAAAGAGGTAAAGACATTTTTGCAGACGTGTAGTTGGTTCCGGGGCATTATCCCCAATTACGCCGATGTTGCCAGACCTTTAACAATTCTCCTTAAAAGGAGCAAATGGATGTGGACCTCGGTACAGCAAGACGCCTTCGACCGCTTAAAACTGTTGCTCACATCAGCACCGGTACTACGTAAAGCTGACGTATCGTTACCGTTTACGCTCAGGACGGACAGTAGTAGATGCTGTCCTGGAGCGGCTCTGATGCAGGGGGAGGGCCCCGGGAAGAGGCAGGTAGAGTATGCGGGTCGCTCGGCGCGTCCACCGAGAGACGAACCATTTAGGGGGAGGGGTTGGTCACACGCCGATAAAGGTCGTCGATCCGCGCCTGATTATTTCACCGGAGATCTCGTCCTCCTGAAAACCCAGGGGAGCAACGATACGACCAGCGGCCAGACTCCTAAGTTTATACCGCGACGAGACGGGCCTTACCGAATCAAGGACGCCGTCAGCACGACCACCTACGTGTTGGAGAGGTGGAGTGACGGCGAGGTTCTAGGCAGGTACCATGTCTCCCAGCTGACCCCATTTGTAGGTTATATACCACCGCGACCAGTTAATGAGAAACGTAAGCCGGGTAGACCTAAACGTTTTCTGGACTGACCTTGACGCGGGGGCGCTATGTCTAGGTCAGAGGGGGAGGTTGTAGCGCGACTTAAAACACTTACACTCGGAGCCGTGACCTACGCGCCTTATAAGGTAATGTTCGGGCTCAGCTCACTCGCCTCTGCGCCAACCAATGGGCGAGCGCCAAGCTCTCGCGCCGCGGGATTTAAGAGACCCGATCGCCAGTCCGCCTATGGCCACGATCGCGCGCGCTATCTAACGCACAATCCCTCTCGTTGTTATTTTACTGTATTACCAGTGATTATCTAATATAACGTTCTTACGCTTAATACCGTGCCTTGAACCTTATTTACCCACACGCCCTGAGATTCCCAGCGGAACAATTAGTTAAATACTTAGTTATGCTCTTATTTATGAATCGACCTGCAAACCAACTTTACAGACGTATAATATTCCGAATTCCGATCAACCTTGCTGGATTTCACAGTCACAAATAAGGCTGCCGTGGAGTTATTTCATTTGTCAGGACAAAATCGTGCGCCGAGTTTCTTCAGCACGGGGCAACATGGCTTCGTGTGGCTCACAGTTTACGATGGGCACTTAGCCACTTTACTGCACAATAACATTAGTTGCAAGACATGATTGTTGGAGCATCGTATTGATTTACCTTACCAATATTGTTTTCTTGCTTATGTTAAGCGCTTCGGTCGTAAACGGATTTGGTGAATAAAACTCAATCGTTCTTATGAATGATACTTACATAACAAATAAATCTATCTACTTTTCAATTGACAAGACGGGCTACGTGGTTTAGCAGTTACAGACCCTGACCGCGAAATCAAAGGCCACAAATTTTAATCCCGCTTGTGACAAATGTTCGTGTTAGGGAACACGGCCATTACGCTTGAGTTGAGTAAATTAATTTAACTATCTTACGGGTAAGACTCATAGGTTTTTACTTTGATTTAAAAAAAAATTGTCTTAACTTATAACTAAACTTCACGCCACTTCCCTAGCGGGGTAGGCAGAGTCAAAGTCAAAGGCAAAGTCAAAATACTCTTTATTTATATAGTTTTGAAACAGACACTTATAAATCGTCAATTCAACAGGAAAATCAACTAATAATATGAATCGACCATCGGTTCGGAATGTTTCTTCTACCGAGAAGAAACCGGCAAGAAACTAGATACTCTTTTCAACAACATATTTTACAAGGGTGTATAGATCATATTTGCATCTGAACCATGTCATGAAGTCAGCTTGTCAGACACCAAAATATAAAATAACGTTAGAAAAATTTAAGCATAAATTAACCAGACCAGAGCAGAACTGTCCCCAAAGGTGGCACCTGTGGCAGACTGGCAGAGAGAACTAAAGGTCATATGGCGCGATCCTTACACACCACACTTGCTTAACTTATAAGTCTTACAAAACATATAAGTACTTAGATTAAATTTTTTTATGTTTACTGATTGAAATATGCCAAATGTATGTAATGTAATAGACTTTTCTAGCATTTAGCGTAAACTACGTACAGCGGATGTTTCTTGAGTCTCCTCTTTTGATCAATAATCCCAGTTGACTTCGATTTAATACATAGTCTACTAGAGAGAAACATCAATGGCCTATCCGATGACAGGGACAAATATCTAACCATAAACTACGATCACTAGTGCGTAAAAACTATTTGGATATCACCGAGTCGCTTAGCAACAGAATAACAACCCCTAGCAACAATTTGACGCCACATTTTGTCAATATTGTGTCAACGACTAGCTTATTTTTTCTGTCGAAGTTATCATTTTATTATTTTGGACTTATGTGATTAAAACGTGTCGCGATGGCGGGCATACACCGGCCTATGAGTCAAATGAGAAAGATTGAAACGGTAAGTTTAAACTAACTAACTAATCTTCATGCTACTTCCCTAGCGGGGTAGGCAAGTTAAAGAGTGAGCTAATTGTACTTACACAATATTACTTTATTTAAATACGCATTACCATCAATCAGTTTACATTACCTCACGGCATGTAACGGTTTATGAATTTTTTTAGCAGTGATCAACCGTATAATGATTTCGGTGATGATGATTTTTGGTCATCATCACCTATTGTCTTATGTACCTACTTGGGTTTTATTCATTTTTTTTTTTTATTTGGGGGAAGACGTAGGTACGCTGCAAGCAGAACAAACTCAAAACTCAAACTCAAAATATCTTTATTTACGTAGGCCTCAAAAAAGCACTTGTAAATCGTCAAATAATAGATACAAAATAGAACAATTTGAATTTACCACCGGTTCGGAATGTCGCATCTACCAAGAAGAAACCGGCAAGAAACTCGGTAGTTACTCTTTTCAATGCCAGATTGAATAACAAATTAAAATTTACAGATTAAATTAATATTTATACCAAGTCATACAGTTAATGTTCGTTAAAGATTCAGCCGACGATTACAAGAGAGTTGTTTCGCCCAAACATAATAGTGACAAGTTATTTTTGAAGTCTTAAATTTAACCTGAAAATACAATGGATGGTTCTGGAGGCTTAGTCTCCTTTTTACATAATTTATTGAAAATCCTTGACCGACAACAAAGAATATCTTCCCTTATTTTAACCTAAAACTGGGCAAAGATCATAAAATAGTTATTTACTTCATGGTCATAACATTGCCGAACCCGACAAGATAGCGCATTCACGTTGAACCGAAGGCTTCAGTAGTACAGTGGATTTATAGGGGTTTAAGGAAATTTATTTAGATATATACCATGTACCTGCTCTGTGGAAATAGGTATATACATTTTTATCAGCATCGACACTCTCATAGAAGTCCTAATATCTAGTAATTGTTGGTATAATTATGTAGCTGGTTTTCCAAACCTGGGGAATCTATGCTTTGAATATGCATCCAATAACAGAGCCTTGATCATCATCTGCTCAAAGCTGGCTCTACGATAGGAGGAACAGTATCAAACCTCGTGGAATACCTTTGAGGAATAGGGAGTGGTAAAGAAGTATAAAAAAACAGTTCGTTATTCCGTTGATATTAGTAATATTTCTGGTGTCTAATATATTATGGTATCGGTATGCTCCTTCCTTGTACATAATCTTCAAATTGGACTTCGATGCATTATAACTTATTCATCTTTAGTGATCCAATCTGTGACGCATATGTACCTCTCCGAAATTAGATGTAAGCTCCTATTACCTTCCACTAAAGCTGGGCCATATCTCTTACCTTTACCGGACTCACCGGCTCATTGGCAAACAATCTGGAGATCTCCCCAACTTGTTGGCTCCAGATATCGCCAGCGAAAGTTTCTAACATTTAAGTCTATAACTCGGCTATAAAATACAGGGAGTATTTGCGCTTTTTTGCGGTCTCACACCACCTCGATTAGCCTACTTTCCCCACAATTGTGTTTGCATAATAGGGTAGTTGATGTTTTTAAAGAATTACTTAAACAGCTAAAGCGTTTCGTAAATTGGTTTTAAGTTTTAAATTACATATGTTAAACGACGTAAGTAGACCATAAATCCTTTTTACATTCGGTATAACAGGTATGTAACCAAAGCATAAGTGATAACTTTCTGTGGGCGGTAGGTATATATTTGACTGGCTCGATGGCGCATTCGGTAGTGACCCTGCCCCATGCGCCAAGAGTTGTGGGTTCGATTCCCACCCAGGACAAACATTCGTATGATGAATACTTGTGTTTGTTCTGTGTCTGGGTGTTAATATCCAATATTTAAGTATATATTTGTAATACCACTGTTGATTCTGATATCCGTAACACAAGTGCTTAAGCTACTTACCTCGGAATCAGATCAATGTATGTGATGTAGTCGGATATTTATTTATTATTTATTTAATTATTTAATATGAGTTACACAAGGAATCCCTAAAGTATCACTGTTCCCTTCCAATATTTGAAGGCTCGTTTCTTCAACCCTTGTATGTTGTATTGCCCAGGATATTTTTGGAAATTGGTGAAGATTTCGATTATTGACAATATCTTTTTAGTCTTTATTATTTTCTAACTTGCTGATGTTAGTTGTTGTTTCGTTTTATATACAATACAATAATTATATATTGCTTCTGTTTCTACAATAAAACAAGATATAAATGGGCTGAGGATCCGAGATACAGATACCTAAAAAAAAAAGTCAACTTGGTATGGCTGTGGTTACTTTGATCGAACAAGCTCATATAAAGTAGATAAGTCAAATGAGTAGTGGTGTAATCAAAGACGGGAGCCGTCAATCGGAAAAGCAAATTTGCGAAGTTGACAAGAATTTGAATAAAATTAGGATGTTGACACCATTTATATCAATTCTGAAAAATAATAGTATCGTAGTATGCTGTTAATCCTTAATATTAAGTCAGTTGACTATACAAACTAGTGACGTCACACGTTGACAAGCCCATACAAAATCTATGAAGTGATTTTGTTTTGACAGCTCTTAAAAAGTATTTCAATTGACTAGCCAGTCAACATCCCTATTCTACACTTAAAATTTTCAAACATTTCTCGGAATAAAGCTCAAGGTTACTTCTCAACTTGAGTTCTGAGCAATAAAAATATCGTCTCTCACTTAGGAATTCTTTTGGCACAGTTTTTTCGTGGCTTTCGGTCGATTAGCCTACTTTCACGGAGTCGTGCATGTTCCTTCGTTGGTGTCGGCGCTTTGTAGGGCGATGGTGCCGCACGACGCATCAAACACGCGTTTGTTTTCGTACGATACGCGTAGGCAGTTGTTCGGTCGCGACAGATGCCGAATAGGAACTGATGATCATTTCAGATTGTCATGTATGTAGGGATATGGCCTATGTCGTATTTTGTTGTATGTAAAATTATACTACTTGCAACGATCTTCATTTTAGTTACTAAGATTCATTTATAGGTAACTATATACTATTCTCGCTTGAAATGGTACGGTTGGCAGCACAAGTATAGTATAGTATAAACAAAGCTTAGTGTTAATAGTTTCTAGTATAATTTTGTTGAGGATTCACCGCAACAGCGGCACATTGACGATGTCAAGCGGCATCCTAAGACTTCTCTTATGATACACATCTTCTCTCATCTCTTATGATACACTCTACGCCAGCTTTCTAAGGCGAACTTTTATTGAAAGAAATTCATTTTTTTACCCCCCAAATGTGGGCCTTCCAGGAGCCTCTGTCTCAGGAGACCCCCTCTTCCGCCAAGATGGTAGTGGCCGTAATTGTTTTATAAGTCAGTTTATTATTTCGGTCTCGCAGAAGGAAGCGTTGTTCCGCGCTCGCAAGCGCATCCTGAAGTACCTGGTGCTGGGCTTCTTGAAGCAGGAGGGGTTCGCGCACGCGGCCGACACGCTGGCGTCTGAGGCGGCGCTCACGGGGGAGTATGAGCTGTGCGACAACATCGACTTGGACATCATCTTGCAGGTACACTTGCAGTCATAGAGCATCATTTACATTATACTTGAAGACATGGTAAGGACATCCGCTTTACATAACCGTGTGTGTAAGCAAGAGCTAAGAAGCCCTCGTAAAATAAAGTCACGTAGTCGCTATTTATCGAGGGCTATATTAGCTGGGCCGGTTGGTCCGTGGAAGCATTAGCCTCCTACCGAAAATTATTTTACCAGTGTAGTCGCACGGTGACTGAGAGTTTTGCAGGTCGAAAATCCTTAAACGCCAGCAACGCATGAACAATTGTTCTAGTGTGGCAGTTGTTCAAGGGCGGCAGCGATTGTTTACCATCAGATGACCCGCACGTTCGTTAACACGCAGCTACCTTCCGCAAGTTTCCAACGTTCCGGACTACACATTCGGGACATAGCGATAAGAGGATACTAATGATTAGATCTCGGCTATTGCCTTGTTTGTTCGGTGATAAGCGTGACAATGCTTAAAGATATCCTTTAGTTAAACGGGTAACATTCCGTAAGTTGCTCCGCAGAGTGTGAGTTATGACTACGGATGCGTAACCATATTACAGACATATACAAAGCATGTCAATCAATCGATAGTTAGGTAAGATTGATAAAATTGTAGGAAATATTATTATGTAATACTAATAAATAAATAAATAAATAAATAAATAAATATCCGACGATATTACATACATTGATCTGACTCCGAGGTAAGTAGCTTAAGCACTTGTGTTACGAATATCAGAATCAACAGTGGTATTACAAATATATACTTAAATATTGGATATTAACACCCAGACACAGAAAAAACACAAGTATTCATCACACGAATGTTTGTCCTGGGTGGGGATCGAACCCACAACTCTTGGCGCATGTAGTAGGGTCACTACAGAATGCGCCATCGAGCCAGTCGAAATAATGTAATCTAAATCTAAATCTAATCCTAATAATGTAATTTAATACTGTGTAAAATTAAAAACAAAATTAACACTTTATTTAGAGAATTATTGTACTTTTGATTTCTTTTAATAGTGTCAAAGACGGCAAAGCTTCACGCGCAATCCAAAAGATGCTTTCCCTTCCCGATAGTTAAGTAATAAATGCTGATCGCAGCTTATTACAGTATCCCAGTTCTGTATGTGGGGCAGTGGGCGCCCGGGCAGGCGGCGCCGCGGCGGCGCCCTCCTGCCTCGTGCACCGGGGTGTCCCGGAACGCTCACAAATACTTACAGACACTTTTTGTTGAATGGAAGATATTATTTTGGTGGATCTTCACAGGTTATGGAAAATAAAAATAATATTCGATCTTTTAATTCATGTATGAAAAACTAAGGAATGTAGAAACGATATGATGTACCAGGATTGTAGTAAACTAAGGATGTGGTGTTTAACTATTAAAGTTTACAAAATTGTTTAAATATTTGAAATTTAAAAGAGTAACTAACTATCGAGTTTTTGCCGGTTTCTTCTAGATAGTCTTCTTTCTGAACCGGTGGTAGAATTGTTTCTTCTCTTTTTTTTGTATATTGACTATTTATAAGTGCTTTCTTGAAGCCTATATTAATAAAGATATTTTGAAGATGTATTTACCTACTCCCACGAGAAAAACACGTGACGTTCAATTGGATTTAGATTAACTATTTGTATTGGTGTTCTTTATATACTGGAGCTACCTATCTAGGTTATTTAGCAGTATATTATGTATCTATTTTTTGCTGAAGAACACTGGCTTATTAAAGAAAAGGAGTAAACATTAAAATACTGTTTGCACCGCACGAACTCGTGTGTATCATACTCGTATACAATGTACTTACCTTATTCCTAGCGAATACTATTTATCTGAGAGTGTTTGTTTGTCATTCGTTCATGTCAAGGCAAAGTAGTGGATTGATATAGTTTATTGTACAAAAATTTTACCTTTATAAGTATTCTCCCTAAGCACCACGAATCACTCAAAGCTCCAAGACTTTTTTGACAAATAGACTTTAGATGAATGATGCCTCGGACGAAACTCAGCAAATTTAAGTGTATAGTAAAAAAATGCGAGACTTCAATGCGAGGAAATAAAAAATTATAATAACGAGAAAATATATAATATCGTTAAAATAAATCTTGGTATCTGATGAAATTAAAGTGAAATTTCTGTGATGAGTTACGAAGTCTAATAACTGATCCACGTAAGTAATGGTACTTAAGTAACTAATTAATTGTTTTTTTTTTTTTTTTTATATCCGACTTCATCACATTTGATCTGACTCCGAGGTAAGAAGCTTAAGCACTTGTGTTACGGATATCAGAAACAACAGTGGTATTACAAATATATACTTAAATATTGGATATTAACACCCAGACACAGAACAAACACAAGTATTCATCATACGAATGTTTGTCCTGGGTGGGAATCGAACCCACAACTCTTGGCGCATGGGGCAGGATCACTACCGAATGCGCCATCGAGCCAGTCAATTGTGACCCACTTTCATATTTGCCCTACGGGTAATTACAACCGTTTTGTAATTGGTGTTACTTTAGGGTTGATAAGTAGACACCAGATTTACAAATACAGGCGAACAAAACCGGACGGTGCTCTTTTCTTTCGCAAGTAAATAATGTAGTGCTTAGCAGAACAAGCCTCGGTTACAGGTAGATGGAGATGTGCCAAGTCCTGGGCACAGCTCGGAGACATGGCAGTGAAGACATCAATAAAAATAATGATCTGCCAGTAGAATATATAGTGTGATTAGGAAATCAAAGCACGCTTTTAATTTCGGTCAGTTCAAGTCTATTGTTAAAATAATAATATTTTATTCATCTGCTGTTCTATCGTTACTGGAAAATTATGATAGAATAAAGATACTCTAATAATAATACGATATTCTTATGTTATTTTTTGTCTTTTTCAAATTATAACGTTATATTGGAGAACACTATAAAAAAAGGAATTATTTACACACGTATTGAGATTAACTAACTACAATGGGGAATGTAACACCTGAATCCTATAAGGTATAGGATTCAGATGTTGCATTCTCTATTGTCACTTATTTCACTGTGGCTCTCAATCAGACTCAAGGCAAGGCTGTTAGTGCCTGGCGCGTTGCTCTCCGGTATCCTAAGTCTGTATAGGTTGTACCTATAGGCATGCTATAGGCATTGAGGGCAAAAAGTAATCCTCCACCCAGCGCCTCTGTTAATCAAAGCGAGGAAAGGAACTTTCTGTTAATTATTCTAAAAGCCGAGGAAGATTGCTCAATGTTTAGGCTGGGTCTTATATTAAATTCTTTTTAAATTAGGATTGAGTAGAATCTAATAGGACTTGAATATTTTGACTAACTTCAGCATGGTATCTATTTATACTTTAGGAATAGCGGTCATGGCTACCACGAGAAATTACCACATGTACGGAACAATACATTATATCAACTTTGTAATTGACATAGGTGTTAATTATTTTTATCTGCTTATTCATTTGATACAACACAAAATGGGAGATGTATAGTAGATTATTCAAATAGTAGGGTATTACAAATATTTTGTTTGTATTACAGATATGATATGATTAAGTATAAATAAATATCCGACGACATCAGATACATTGATCTGACTCTGAAGTAAATAGCTTAAGCACTTGTGTTACGGATATCAGAATCAACAGTGGTATTACAAATATATACCTACTTAAACATTGGATATTAACACCCAGACACAGAACAAACACAAGTATTCATCATATGAATGTTTGTCCTGGGTGGAGATCAAACCCACAACTCTTAGCGCATGGGGCAGGGTCACTACCGAATGCGCCATTGACCCAGTCAAATTGTATTTGACTTCTAGGATTTTATGTTAGAGTGAATGATTTATAATTCGTCAGTTAAGGACATCTCGTGAAGTATGCCTCAGATTATGCCTACGTATTCCCTAACTTATAAAAAGTGTTATAGTGTGCCGCTATCACTATTTAAAACGTTCTTAAATATTGATTTTCACTTCAGATATGTGGTTTACTTCATATAAACGGCGTATTTAGCAGCCGTAATAAAACTTTTCGGTCGTAATGCGATATGAGAAGCCCTTCGATTATAGAAAATGATTCCGAAACGGAAATTAGAAAACCGAATGCGACTACGTCAGTCGCCGGACTCGGAGACTACGACCGAATGGCTTGTACTTTATTTGCCACGCATGTCCAAAGGAGTAGATAAGTAGGTATTGGTAGTATTTTCTCGCATGTTACTACTACTACTTAATACTTATCTATTTCTTCTGCATCTCCCATTAGCACGTACTTATTCTGCATGTAAGTAGGTACTGCAGCGACATTGCGCCATTGCACCAGATGTGTTAACACACTTCTTCAAAATGAGTGAGCGCAATAGCAACGTCGGTTAGCAACAAACTCCACACATACAAAAATAAGTACACATAATTATAACAAATAAAATTGTCACTCCTTTTTCACAGCTTTCCATCCAACCCAGCCCACTGTCCCATGTTGGTCTGGGACTTAAAAAGAATATGCCAACTGTGGTTCTTGCCTAGCATGTCGTAAAAGGCGACTAATGGTAAATCGGGTTTTGGGTGTGTGATTGTGTAGGCGACAGGTTAGCCGCTTGTCACTGCTTTTTCACAATTTTCCATCTAACCCAGCCCGGCTTTATTTTTGGCTGAATGTGGTTAAAGGGGCATGCTGCCTCTTTGACTCTGCCTACCCTTTCGGGGATTATGGGCGTGATGTTATGTATGTATGTATAACAAATAATTTTTTTGCAGGCATGTGGCAATTGGGGCAACTTAATCGGATTTGCCCCGATTTAAGGGTTATATCTCTTCGGTGAAAGAAATATTGTGCCATTACCGGATTTATTACTTAGTCTTACCTTTAATCCACATTCACATAGTCCGTATGTATTACTGATGTCACGCAAACGCAAATCACATCTCCATTGACGTCTGTTTCGATAGATCTTATTTCTAAATAGAATATATTACGCAAGAACAATAAACATATTATTAGAATTAACTAAAATAACAGTGGAAGGTGCGTGCGTCGCCAAGAAAACCACATTAAACATCCAGAAATACTTCCTCCTTTACCCACAGTCGGATGAGAAATATTAAATTGAGTGAGTTAAATATTTGCTGCGAATATAATTTTATCTTTAGGTATCTTTGATATTATTTATGGATAGTTTCAAAAATAACGTTAATTTAAATGTACCTACTGCTTATTGAAGACGCGAATTGTAAAATACGTCTCCATTTCATGCTGAAAACGAAGGCGAGAGGTATCTGGCAATATGTCTAGATCATAATATATTGCGTTGTAGGAGTCTTGCGGAATTGATAGTTTCGGGAAAAGTCTAGGTTTTATTATGTAGTTTGCAAAGACTGACTAACTCGTTTATTAAAATTTATATGATAACTGAAGTGTACCATGCAGTTCCGCTTTTCAGTGCCGTTTCATATATTGTCGAGACTAATAAGTCGATAATGCCATGGCCCATATAAGACATTCAGTTGAATTTCATTATTGCTAATAAGTAGGTTTTTTTCAAATATCCGACTGCTTCACATACCTATATTGATCTGACCCCGAGGTAAGTAGCTTAAGCGCTTGTGTTATGGATATCAGAATCTGCAGTGGTACAAATATATACTTAAATATTGGATATTAACACCCATACACAGAACAAACACATGTATTCATCATGCGAATGTTTGTCCTGGGTGGGGATCGAACCTACAACTCTTGGTGCATGAGGCAGGAATCGAGCCAGTTGAAAATAGGGCCCATGTTGGGTTGTGACTGAAATAATGCGCCAACTGTGTCCTTGTCTAGCATGTTGTAATAGGCGACGAGTTAGCCACTTGTAATTAAAGCTAAAATGTGAGAGCATCTTATAGTATGAGGTTATAACGACACTGACATTGCCTGACATTGAAGTTCCAACATAACTACCTAACTTGTCCACATCAATACTAGTTGTCACGATCGTGTTGGCCACTTCGCGTATCGTCTATTCGCTCAAATTCTCGCGACGCGTTAGTTGGCTTGACGCCCAGGGCCCGCAGACGGGTGGGCGCCGAGCACCTGTGTTGTTTATTGACGGTAGATGCAGCTAGGTGCATCCAGCATCTCGAATGCACTTCGAAATTAGCTCGTCAACTGTGCGCCTTGACGTGTTTGGAGTTTTGACTTATACTTTTTATAGGGTAGGGCTGGCATCACTGTTATAGCATCATATGCTGGAGAAAAGTGCCTAGGTTTATTAGTAAATATTATCGGGGAGTGCGGGCGTGATGTTATGTATGTACCTATGCTTTATTGTGGAAATCTTTATACATTAAAGATGTTGTCAATTATCTATGCCTCTATGGGAATCACAAGAAAATTACGATTTTGTTCGTACAGAACCGTTATTTCCTCAGGATTCCTATACCTATTTCAAGTCATATTGAAAAGATTAGGTTTTGGATAGCTCAGATGCTTTGTGAAGATACAATGCATTCAAGTTGCGCGTGACGTCACGCTTTCTTAAAATTTTGACTAAATAGTGACGCCGCAAGCCCCCACTTTAAAACTTTGATGCTCTTTAAGTTTGTGATTTTTTGTTAATTTGATAAAGTGAAAAATATGTGTCTAGTATTTTTGTATAGATTATAAATAATAAATAAATAAATAAATAAATCTTCCAGACTGACACACCAATTCCCTAGTTCCAAACTAAGCTGATGCTTGTACTATGGATACTAGGTGAACGGATAGACATACTTAAATACGTTTATAAACATCCATGACTCGAGTACAAATGTCCATGTTCATCACACGAAACATTTGCCCCTAGCGGGATTCAAACCCGCGACCCTTGGTTTCGTGGCCAGGATCTCTGACCACTCGACCAACGGGCCAGTCCGTCATACTGACGGAGTTAATAGAATTGTAGATTTATAATGCAGTCATCATCCCTATTATAAAACCTGTGCCTAACCTAGCCCATCTATGTAACGCTTACTCTTTAGAACGTATGTTCTGCCATCAATTAGGTGTCAATTTGATCCCCAGACTGGCTACATCGCCGACAAATCCGCGTAGGTGTAGATTGATGGCGGACTTACGGCGTCCATGTAATGTAGGTCGCCGACAAACCGAATTGCTCTATCCGCCCTAATGCGTCACCTATTCCCCAGGATAAGGTGTTATTACTATGAGACCTGATACCGTCATACGCGATTGACCCTTTTGACCCGTGGGAATGCGTTACGCGCCGCCCTTTGAAATGAGGCGGAATCAGCTTTATGTGTCGAATTTGTACAGCCTTATTACTAAAAAGTTGGGCCTAAATTTAAACCTTGTTTTAATAATAACCAAAATTTTTTATAAATATTTTTGTATATTCAGATTTAGGCTTTTACAATATGTGAAATTGTTCGGTTAATATTTAGACGGTATTTAAGCTTTATGCTTTCTGTGGAGCTGTGGGCTACTCTCCACTTTAGATAGAAGCACGTAATATTATGTAGAAACTAGAATGTGAATAGGCAGTGACAGAACTGATGAGTCGGTATACCAATATCATGTTTTACTAAGTATTGGCCATGACGTATGCTGAGTCCCTATGATATGTAAATAGTCAATAATTTCATTGATTTTATCTTTTATCAAAAAGGTATGTATGTATGATAAAAACAAAATCTAACGCTTTTTTCCTATGTGGGAAGATCCATTTGCTACGATCCTGGCACACGCCTTGTAGATGCTGAATATCCCCAGGACTACTGCAGCTACTACCTGATCCGGTTCAACAAGCAGCCGCAGTTCCTGCGCCAGGTGGAGGAGCGGCCGCCCCCCCGCCGCCCCCCTACGCGTAAGGGCCGCGTGCACGACGACCGGCGGGCTGAGCCACTGAGGCCCTGCGAGGAGAAGGAGGCCGATCTGCCGTCCACGTTCACTATTACCAAGCTGGTTAGGGTAAGGTTACGATGATACTCGGTCTTATGAATGGTCCTGGCAAGACTGTCGCCGTAATTCTTGTCATTGTGAGAATGTGGGTTAGAGGGGCTGCTATATCGTTACGGATATTCGAATCTTAACGTAACAATTCTGACATCGACTTATTTGCTGCCACCGTCAGCATTTAACCAATAGAGTGACCAGTGGCGTAGCTGCCTAGGGGCTAGGCGGAGCAGTGCCCCGGGCCCCCAAGCACGAGGGGGCCCCTAAAACCTGATTAGCAAACATCTGTTTTCCCCCTGGACCAAAAGCCGCTTACGCCCAAGGGCCCCATTTTCATTTTTGCCCCGGGGCCGGTTATCACCTAACTATGCCACTGAGTGTTAAGTGAGTTTTTTGAGAATGATTTCGCTAATATAATTCAACATAGCGAATGCAGATTTAACGGGTTTGTGTACCAATTTTGATTTCGGAATTGCATATATGTATTTACCACTACACAGGTTGTATGCTCGACCTACGTCGGTTAATCATCAATGGATATTCCATTACAGCGTTAAGCGACTTAGGAAGTATTACCTACACGGAATTACTTGTTCACCGCTTGACCACCATTGTTGACATAAATATGTCAACAATGGTGTATGTATGGACAGAAATCTGTTCACTGTTAATTATGTAACGGGTGAAGGATTAATTTGACGACGTTTTTGTTTACTCTAGGAAGATCTACCCCAAAGACCAGAAATGGGTATACCTGCAGTGGAGAGGAAGTCACTAGCGCAGTTCATGTCGAGCGTGACCCCGGACAGGAAGCCGCTGGTGGAGCTGCTGTATCAGGACATCGTGAGGTCCTCGAGCACCTCCTGGGATGATATCAAGGGTTTGGCCGCCGCCAAGAGCTTGTTGATGGAGTCTGTGGTGTATCCTGTGAGGTAAGTGGAAAGTAAGAACATTATTTTACTCGTGTATTTGTTGATATGATGTAATTCTCTGTTACGTATTATTTTAATTGGTCTGTGATGGTTTATTGCATTTTAAAGTGTTTTTGAAAAACCTGGAGCGGTGGTTGCTCAATGGTAAGGACACGCGCCTCTTAACCGAGGAGTGCGGGTTCAAACCCGGGCACGTACCTCTGGATTTTTCAAATCTATGTACGTTTTTTAACACTAACTCGACGGTAAAGGAAAACATCGTGATGAAACCTGCAAATTCAAACAACTTTGGATTTGTAACCATGATGCAAAAAATTGTCTTGTTCCCCTATCTTAGGGTCAGATCGAAAGTCGCTTTAATGTTATTACCCGGCTCGCTAAATCCTGGATCATGTCTAAGCGGACTTCGTCTGAACACGGGGCATAACGCTAGGAAGATGAAAGTGTTTTTGAAAAACATGGCGTGGGTTTCAATTTGGGTTTATAAATTATAACTAAATTTAGTTTGATTTTGGAAATGCGTTTCGTGTAGCTGCTCATTTAGGATGCAATATGTGCTGGTAATGTATGCTCGGAATGCAAGAATGTGACACGCTTGTCTAGTATCCGTTACTATCACGTAGGTACAGTTACCAGCAAAAGTTGCTGAACACTTCTTTCCTTCATTTATTACTTGAACTTTTGGTGTCGATTCTAATAGTACTGCGTCCTTAAGAATTAAATAATACATATTATGTCTACTACTGATGATATCTGTCCCATGTTGGTCTGGGACTTAAAAATAATGTGCCAATTATGTTTCTTGCCTAGCATGTCGTAGGCGTAAGGCGACTAAAGGTACGGGTAAAAAATAAGGGTTTTTGGGTATGTAATTGTGTAGACGACAAGCTAGCCACTTGTCACTACTTTTCACAATTGTATATCTAACCCAGCCCAGTTTTATTTTTGTCTGAATGTGGTTAAAGGGGCCTGCTGCCGCTTTGACTCTGCCTACCCCTTCGGGGATTATGGGCGTGATGTTACGTGTGTGTGTATGTCTACTAGATACCCCGAAGTGTTCACGGGTTTGCTGGAGCCGTGGCGCGGCGTGCTGCTGCACGGGCCGCCCGGCACCGGCAAGACGATGTTGGCGCGCGCGTTAGCCGCCGAGGGCACCTGCACCTTTTTCAACGTGGCCTGCAGCACCGTCGTCGACAAGTGGCGCGGCGAGTCAGAGAAGATCGTCAAGGTGTGTAGGACAGACGAATCTTTATAAAAGCTCGATGGCGCATTCGGTAGTGACTCTGCCCCATGTGCCAAGAGTTGTGTGTTCGATCCCCACCCAGGACAAACATTCGTATCATGAATAGGTACTTGTGTTTGTTCTGTGTCTGGGTGTTAATATCCTATATTAAAGTATATATTTGTAATACCACGGAGTCAGATCAATGTATGTGTTGCATATCCGACTACATCATATGTGATGTAGTCGGATAGGTATTTGTTTATTTATCACGCCCGAGATCCCCGAAGGGGTAGGCAGAGTCAAAGTAAACGGGGCTGGGTTGGATTGAAAATTCTGAAGAAGTAGTGACAATTTAAAGTGGTCAGCTCATCGCCTCCACAAGCATACATCCAAAACCAGTTTGATAGGCGGCGGAAACCTACGCTCCGCCACTGCCATAGGTTTGCAATTCATGTCCCAGACTGGTCGTCATATTCTTAAATTTGCCTATCTTCAGGTACTGTTTGATATGGCGTCGTACTACTCCCCGTCGATCATCTTCGTGGACGAGGCGGAGACGCTGGCGGCGGAGCGCGCGGCGGGCGAGCACGAGGCGTCGCGCCGGCTCAAGGCGCAGCTGCTGACCGAGCTGGACGGCGTCGGCGCGCGCGACGGGGTCGTCTTCTTGCTTGCTAACTCAAACATGCCCTGGTGAGGACACCTTGTACACAAGAAGTCATCTATCAACGTCATATCGTCTCGGCGTTTGGTTCATTGCTCGACAATTCCAAACATACAGCACTTATACAGCTTGTAAGGAGTATATGTAACTATTGTGGTGGTGCTAGTGCTGCCCTGGACTATAAACGTGTTCTTGATACCATTAGCGGTCCACTGGTTAATACCCGAATAAAGGCGAAATATCTCATGCTGTTATGTTCACCGAGTCATAACAACAGCAATTGTGTTATAGATATAGATGTGTCGCTCTTTGGTTTAGTTAAAACGTTCAAGCTGATAATCTCCTTCGTCAGGGAAATCGATCCAGCCATGCTCAGGAGGCTCGAGAAGCGAATCTACATACCATTACCAGACTTCAAAACGCGGGTGGAATTATTTTCCAAATACCTGGAGTCCAGTCGCATCGAGCTGTATCCCCGCGTGGACTTTGAGGAGCTGGCGGCGAAGACCGACGGTTACTCTGGCAGCGACATCAAGCTGGTGTGCAAGGAGGCGCTGATGTCTGCTGTCAGGAAGTCGTTGCCTGACATGAACAGTAAAGGTAGGCGATTTTTTTGTAACGAAGGAACATTCGTGATCAGTTCGTATGGCGCGTAATATAAACATCATCGAGTATGCCTCGGTCGAACATCGTTTCTAGTGTGGTCCACTTTGATCGTAATCGTAGGCGAATCCGATGATTGAAACGAAATCCGAATTGAAAGGATCGGACGTCCAATTTTTCTGATTAATTCACCATTGGGTGCACATCTGAATGTGTATAAAAGGTGTTTAAGAATGTAAAGGTACATGGGACGAGAAAGCATTATTTAAAAAATTTAAAAATTTGAGCACAGATTTGCCTCACGGTATATAATAGTACTTAAGTAGATAGGCAATTATATAATGATGATAAAATCTTTGGCACGTAGCTATAGTTAGGTGGGCATCTCAATTGGTGCTTCATCACAAATCTTTTATCCTAAAAGTACTCTCAGTAGCAGCAATAGCACTCAAACACAATCTACCATGCTTGTGGAAATTGAATGCATCTTTTTTAACATCCGCCCCCGTCCAAATTGTCGAAAACGTGATTGAAGAGCTTTTGATGCTTCGAGTACATTCCAATACGTGAATGGCCTCTTGTGCGGGCCGAATAAAGATGTATGAACAAATTAACAATTGGGACATCATTTTAACTAACTACCTACGCAATTTTTATATGGAGTTTTCTTACTCTATACATATTCATGAAGTTGGTAGAATGTTTAGGGTTCCAAGATAATTAAAGAGTCAATATTATTAGAATGGGTTGAAACACCATCAAAAGTCAGTAAGCAACCACACCTGATCAATCCTCGAACCTACTTCCTCAGGTAGACATTCAACTTTGCTTTAAAGTTGTAAGGACAATAATCATCGTATTATTTTTAATTATTCTAGGCAACCCAGCGAACCGCAAAGACAGGTTAAGCCTGTCGGACATTCTGACGGCGATCGAGAAGACCAAGCCCGTCTCCAAAAACCTGGCCAAGAAGCACGAGGCGTGGCAGAACGAAATGGGCTGCTCGTAACATAACTTTTATCGGGCGACATAGACTTGTAAACGAAACTACTTTCGCGTATGTAGCCGTATGTATTCTTTACATAGTGTTTGTCGGCCTTATTCACAACATGACCCGCTTGTTGCTGAAGAGTATTATTAACCTCTTTTCAGTGTATCCAGTAATCCAGTTTTATTATATAAGTGATTAAAACAAAATAAATTTGTCCCATGTTGGTCTGGGACTTGGCCCATGTTGATCTGGGACAAAAAAAAAATAATGTGTCAACTGTGGTTCTTGCCTAGCATGTCGTAAGAGGCGACTAATGGTTTACGGGCTTTTGGGTATGTGAATGAGTGGGCGACGAGCTAGCCACTTGTCACTCCTTTTTCACAGCTTTCCATCCAATCCAGCCCACTGTCCCATGTTGGTCTAGGACTTAAAAAGAATATGCCAACTGTGGCTCTTGCTTAGCATGTCGTAAAAGGCGACTAATGGTATATCGGGTTTTGGGTGTGTGATTATGTAGGCGACAGGTTAGCCGCTTGTCACTGCTTTTTCATAATTTTCCATCTAACCTTTTATTTTTGGCTGAATGTGGTTGAAGGGGCTTGCTACCCCTTCGACTCTGCCTACCCCTTCGGGGATTATAGGCGTGATGTTATGTTTGTATGTATAGTGATTAAAACGAAACAATTATTACATTCGTATGGTAATAGTTGGTATCACAGTACCTACTAATGCAACTGTAATGATTTTATATTTTTAGCAAGGCGACCTATCTGAGAAGGCTTCCTGACTCCAAAGGGAGCTTCGAAACCTAAGGGTGTTGAATACGGTTTGCTATAGGTCTAGTATAGTGAATAGATAGCAAATTAAAGTCAATATTGAGATGCGCAAATGTCAGTTTATGTTTTGCGCCGGAGCGCTGGCATATGTGGGTTTAGGCATAAATAGGCCTATAATTTTTTGCTTATAATTTTTTTTATCTAATTTTAGTATATCATTTAATTGATATTCGTTTGGGATATTAAAAAACTTACGACGGTAATGTTAGAACTTGTGTTAAGGCGGATGGCGTTTTACATTTGCAGTCAGAATTATTTTATACAAATAGCTAACAGTATTTTATTGATTTACCTTACACAAGGAGATAATGTGTGCACTATACACATACTCGTAGGTATTATTATCATGCTTGAATTTAAATCAGATTTGTAGTATTTATTTCTAATTTATTTTACTGCGATAATAATGTTATTTATTTATTGAATAAAAATCTTATAAATGTTGTTATTTGTTTATTGATGACATCTAAACCAACATTACTTGCTCTATACAAAATATTCTTTTAAAAATACACATCTTAAGCTTAGGAATTTAATACACTGACTCAGCTCAATTCCTCTCCGTTTCATCTACTCGGCTCGACGAACCGAAACAGAGCCTATCGCCAGTGGCGTAGCCAGGCGTGGGTGAAGTGGGCCTTCGCGAGGCCTATTTACAAGCATGTTAAGTGAGATAGATTTATTGGGAACGAAAGAAAACAGGCCTCGCTGATGCGACTTCGCCCACGTCTACATTAGTCCACGCTACGCCACTGCCTATCACCACGAACAGTCGATTTGGATTCAAAGTTGATTCACCTATTTATTATTAAACATTACTATGTATTTATGAAAATTGGATAACCTACCAACGCTTTGCCAGTTTACACTTCATTTACAATTTGACTAGATATCGACCAATTAACTAAATACAAAACAACTCAAAATGATTTTAATATATTCATTATATTAATGATTCCATGTGGTCTTCCTTCACAACAAAATAAATTGGACTCTTTAACACCGTTGGCACTGAGTGCAGAGCCTAGAAGAAAAATAAAATATTTATAAATAAGGCGGACTAAAACGAAAAGCTCAATAGTATACAGAATAAGATTGGAAACGAGTTTCAAAGCAACAACGATAGCCTGTAGGCCTTCCTAATATGTTAAAGTACAATGTGGGTACGAATGTACAATTTCTATGGTGCAGTCATGTAAATAGTGATGAATGCTGTATTTCGACCCAATATTAGACAGTATTTGTTACCAAATGTTTCAGATGTGTCAGAAGATTTGTCAACCACCAGTCTTGGGTGGTAGACCACTTGTCATTGCATACACTTTTTCCAGGTGGTCCCTAATTATTGCATCATCCATTAACATCGATACAGAACCTTGATGGTATATGTATGGATGATATTCCTATCACAGACCCTAAAGAATAAGCCCTGTAGGTGGGTAACCGGACCGATTAACTAGGGCTTTATTGTTAAAGTTTAAATGGATTTGAGGCAATAATTTAGTTTTCTAGAGTGCAGTGACCTTTGCCCCACCTTTGCACCATTCGGTAGACATTCGTTATCTAAAATTTGATTATCTCGAAACCCGTGCTTAAAACTGAGATGTCATGGGACCAAATTGGAAACAGAAACTTTAGAAAGCAGCAAAGATCAATTTGTAGAAGCTGGGTTATTATTTCGTAAAATTTTTTTAATTTTTTTATTGGGCCTTATATTAAAGAAGATTCTGATTGCTTGAACTTGCAGTTCTGCTTTTCTTTTTTCTACTATTTACTAATGACACGTACATTTAATATTTAGATACATTCACAAAAAATATAAAAAAAATGCGACTTTGGGCCTATTTTCGTAAAGTCGGCATAATATTAAAAAAAAAAAATGACACGGTTAATGTCAGGCCGGTGTTAGCGCGTTACGTAACGAAGAACAGTCTTTTAATTTGTCCGTGAAACCAATCGCTTGTTTTACTACAATTTGTACGACAAATTGTCGTACATTCATAATACGGCCAAGCGCTCTAATACGTATAGTAAGTATAGGTACAATACAATTCAACAATGAACCTTATTGCAAATCAATAAGATCTCTCAAGTGTAAAAATTTAACTATTAATATAAATGTATAAGTAATTTTGACTTAATGATTGGCATTTGAAAATGTAAATGACTGACACAATTCACGGATATTACAACTGGGCTTTATATTGTAGCGAGACGAAATAAAGACGAGAGATTTGGACGAGTTACACTCTATAAAAGCGTGGGAATCGATTCGGGAATTTTAAATAGCACGAGCCATAACCAGTTTAATGGTAATTTTGGTAATAGTTTCGCCGAACCATGGAAAATGGCTAGGTAATAAATCATGAATACCAGAAGAGTGTGTGCCAACATCAGTAGTATGTATTTGTTAAACAGACGTTTGGACGTTATTTTTGTAATATTTTGTCCTAATAAAATAAATTGAAATATTTATCTATAAAAAAATGTTATCGGACTGTTACTTGAAATAAATGATCAGCTGAGTTGAGATTATTTACAAAAACTTAGAAACAAACTGGTTCAATCCGTACCTGTTTGACCACAATAGCGTACCGATTTGCAGCAATATTGTACCACATTTGACGATATACGATACATAGTACATAGAGATTACAGATCGGGGGTAGTACAGCAGCGACCAACTGTAACAACTATCGCTGTTATACTGTAAGCTAACAGTTACACTATAAACGTAGTAATATATTAATTTATGACATTTCAGGAGCGCGCATGCGACGGACTTTTTGTCTGCTGGATTTCTTGTTCTTCTTAATTAATACATTGCATAAAACTGCATCAAAACGCATACAAGAGACTTATAAGCTCAAAAGTTATGTATATATAATTTTGATCAAACATACTTTTTTGTCTCATCCGCGGATTTTTTTCTATGATGACTTTTGTCCGCGGTAGATAAAAAGTCCGCCGTGTGCGCGCTTACTTATTAGAAACAAATACTTAATGGCAGTTCTTATGATAGTGTCGTTACACAAGCGTACAGTACGGTTTGTAAATTGATATGTATGTGTAGGTCGCTGAGGACGTGAGTCGATGATTACAAATGATGATTTTTCAATTTTTTTATTATTTCTAGATGATTTTGGCAAGTTAGTGTTTCCACAATGTTTTGTTTTTGAATCGATTTTTAATGTTAAACTTCGTTTTGATATAGTTTTTCGTATTCGAATGGTGTTTAATGTTTTCGTTCGTATGAATGTGTGATGCAGTAAAATTATTTAAATAGTAAAATTCTTGTGACCGTTTTGTGCCGTTTCATTCGCTTAAGTCGAAACCAATTCTTCACAATAGTAAATTTATGATGATTTAAACTATATCGTTAATATAATGCACGATTGCCGATGTTTTATAATCTAAGTCGTGCAACCATGCAAATTTTATTCCAAACACCAAAAGCGTAGTCTAATTCAGTTTTGGTATCCAACAGACAGGATATATATTTTTTTCTATTAGCTAGTTAGCATTCCATTTCAGGTAAACGTTTACTCCAATATAACCAGGTAAAGATAAAAATACGCGATCCGTGATTCCATACATTTCTTTAACAACAGGTGTGAATTAGCGACGCAACATTTCAAAGTACAAACGCGTTTTGTATCAAGCATCAAATAGTTGTTTGCTGCCTTAAAAATATAAAAAAAATGATGGGACCTTTTATAGCGACATTAACATGCCACATAATAATCATCTAGTTGACAAGTTAGTTTCCGCATATGACGAGAGATTCACATAGCACTGGCTGAATGTTTGCTTCGCTAATATCAACCTTATTGCGTTCACAGTCGAAATATCAGGCGCATTAAAAAATTTTTAGCCGCGACACGTGTCAGATTGCTTGATGCCGCCAGCTTTACTTTTATCATCAACTATAGCACGTGTATATAAAAAAAAAATATAAATAACAGCTCATCTCTAAGCCTTGGGCTTTGCCTATCCTTTCGATATGGCATGTATCGCCAGCAATCCCTATATACGTATCTACACGTTGCATGATGCTTTGTGATTTGAAGGATACCACTAATACTGCAGTTGTACCTGTGCGATTGCAACTGTTGTGCCGCCGGCATGTACTTCTAATCGAAAAGCTCTGCTATCGCTACTATTTCGACTGCAGTTGCTGAGCCGGACTTTGATTCTATAGCAGATGCTTTACCGGTGGCATTTACTAGTAACACAGTTGCTGAGACGACATTTTTTTATAATGCAGATGTTACCGGTAGCAATTTTTTTTGCAACACATTTGCTGTGCCGGCGGCATTTACTAAGAACATAGATGCTGTGCTGGCGGCATTTACTTGCAACACATTTGCTGTGTCAGCAGCATTTAAAAGAAACACAGATGCTGTGCCGGCGGCTTCTACTAAAAGCACGGTTGCTGTGCCGGCGGCATCTACAAATAACACAGTCGCTATGGCGACGGCCTCCACCGTGCCGGCGGCTTCACAGTCCGCACTACACAACCAGTTTCCACTCGAGCGCACACAGGAGCCGCGGCGGCAACGCCAGTGTCCAGGCCAGGGCGCACGGCAGAACAGACCAGACAGCGGTGAAGCGGGGGCTTTTCTATCCCGATTAGGGTTGTTTTCTTGGGGGGGTGCTTCTTCTGCTGCCCCCTACAGTGCCACCAAGTGCTAATTAGGTAATTATATGTTTAAAAATTGCACCCTTGGTGTCAGTAATTGTAAATGATCCGCCCCCTGCACGCGCCAGCACGGCCGGCGGCCGGCCGCGCGGCGCAGGCGGCCGCCTCAGATGTAGAAGATGATGGCGGGGATCTGGCCGTCCTCCACCGAGGTGCCGTTGTTGTTGCCGGCCGCGTACGAGAACTGGAACACCACCTTCTCGCCGTTGTTGCAGTCCACCGTCACGCGCCGCAGGCCCTTCGTGCCGTAGTACGAGTCGGTGCCCTGGAATGCGTTGCACGGTTAGTATACATATGTATCTTCTGCTGGCACTGTACTCGATTAATGTATCTATTGATTTTAACGGAGAGATGGAGCGCGGATGGTGATAGGTAACCACATAAAGGATTCACACACAACCATACCAACTGTCAATGTGACGTAGTACAGTTACAACTGCGTTATTTTGGTGTGTAAGGATCGTGCCATATGGCGTTCGGTTCCCTCTGCGTACCCCGCTAGGGAAGTGGCGTAAAGTTTAGTTAGTCAGTTATTTTGACCAATTTGGTGCAAGCGGAGCCAGATTTAAATCCTTGAGCAACAACAATCCTTAGTCACTTCCTGGTATAATGACCATTGTTGCTGTAATGTATATTTGCCTTGGCATTGTTGACTTATTAATTTACTGTATACCGTATGTAATTATTTTATGGAAAAAAATTATAGATTAGATAAATATTTTAAGCGTAATTAATATTATCTCAACTATTTCTAATAAATTCTGAAAAGAAAATCATTAATAGAAGTTAAGAAAACTTATTTGGGATAAATAATATTACTTTAATTTTACCAAAAATTACCACAAGGAAATCGTTGGCCAATGCTTGTGCATATAATATGGCAACTAATAAAGCAATCGTATAGCCAAGGCCTGTGTGGAGCCAATTTAGCGCTCAATCGACGGACATGACTGCTCAATTGGCACTGCGGCGTGACTACTCATTATATGGACTGGCCCGATGGCGCATTCGGTAGTGACCCTGCCCATGCGCCAAGAGTTGTGGGTTCGATCGCCACCCAGGCCAAACATTCGTGTGATGAATACTTGTCTTTGTTCTGTGTCCTTGTGTTTTAATATACAATATTTATGTATATATTTGTAATACCACTGTTGATTCTGATATCCGTAACTCGTACTTAAGCTACTGACCTCGGTGTCAGATCAATGTATGTGATGTAGTCTGATATTCATATTTATAATTATATGAACACACAAATTTTTCGCTTTATCAAATGAACAAAATATCTCAAAGATAAAGAGCATCAAAGTTTTGGAGTGGGGGCTTGCGACGTCACTATTACAATATCTACTAGATATTGTATGAAAGCGTGATGTCACGCGCAACTTGAATGCATTGTGTCTTCGCCAATGTTTCTTTGACAAATAATTAAAAAATATGTGTTCAATATTTTTTTTATTCTAACTGACGGACTAAACACAATTATTTAGTCATCTAGCCCATTGTGTGTGTGTGTGTGTGTAGCTAGTGGTACATTTAAAAGTATTAATGACAAGGGTTTATGAAACACACTCAGATCTGAACTCGCATAAGAGGCAAATGGTCTTACGCATTAAAACGCCTGCTATAGATAATAATCTTATTTCTAAACATACGGTTTTTCCTTATTGTCCGTTAATTGCACAGCAAACATCATTAAAATCTCTTATCTTATTTTTTTTTCTTTGTGTATTTGCGTCAGACCAGTTCTTTAATGGTTTAATATACCTACTAAAGTATCAGTTTAGATTATACATACATAATATCGTAACGCCCGCATTCCCCGAAGGGGTAGGCAGTCTATGAAGCAACAAGCACATTGAATGACGATTAACCGAAAATAAAATTAATAATAAATAAATATCAGACTATATTATATACATTGATCTGACTCTGAGGAAAGTAGCCTAGGGATATTAGAATCAATAGTGGTATTACAAATATATATTTCAATATTCTATATTAACACCCAGACACAGAACAAACACAAGTATTCATCATACGAATGTTTGTTTTGGGCGGGGATCGAACCCACATCTCTCGGTGCATGGGGCAGGGTCACTACCGAATGAGCCATTGAGGCAGAATAAAATTGAGTAGGGCAAGAAAATTGTAAAGACAAGTCTAGCCTCTTCTCGCCGACGCAATCACAAACTGAAACTCCTTTATACCCACACACGCACATTTTTTTTTTAGAGGATGTCGGTAGTTGGCCGAAGGCTGCCTTTACTACCTACCGGGCTGGCGGGGAGCGTGAAACTCTCACCCCTAAACACACGCACTACAAACTCCAGTACATTTTATTTAAAAACCCGGAACCATGTAGGGGTTTAATAATGAAATTCTTCTCGGTAGATACAACATTCCGAACCGGTGGTAGAATCATATAGCTGTGGCTTTACCTGTATTTGACGATTTATAAGTGTTTCCTTGAAACCTATATAAATAAAGAATATTTTGACTTTGACTTTGACTTTGAATGGTGTTTGTTAGAAATAAAAACACGTCAGACCTTGAGTTTAGCGCTGGCGATGTATGAAGTGTTTGGCAGGATCTCGACGGGCTCCTTGAACATGGCGCGGAAGGTGTCGTCGGTGCCGTCGCAGCAGAACGTGGTCGTATTCGAGCCGCACACTTTTTTCGTCGCCAGGTGGATGATCTGCAACACATACCGGCTGTGATCATACACCGACACTATGTGTGTACAACTATTTAGGTGCATGTGCAACATGACACTACTGTCTGTACATTGGTTTATGCGCATAACGTGCGAGACTTGAGTTAGGAGTCCCCGTGGGAATACGGGAATAAAAAATTACCTATAAAAAGGATCATGAATGTTGAAGAGGCGAGTGAGGTGTGTAAGTATCGTGCTAGGGAAGTGGCGTGAAGTTTAGTTAGTTTCAGTAAAACAAAGTAGAAAAAAGCTTAAGTATAATTATTGTACTTGCTACCTTCAGTCTTACAAATCTGCCTTTACAGAATAGAAAAGACAGATTATAGTAAAGTTGAGTGTGATGCGCCCTATATAAAAAAATTATCAATGCACTTTTAAAACAATACAAACCTGTAAGTGAACCTCATATTCAGAAGGCCCAAAATATGATCCATACAGTCCAAATCCAACTACAAAAATCCTTTGGTCTACAGTAAATCTGATTCTGTCACTCGTACCACTGTACCCCCACCGGGATTCAGTCTGCGGAAATCTGTTCACAGTCAGTTCTTTCCCAGTCATACAACATCGGGGAGTGTCCAGAAATCCTACATTTGGTTTGGGGTTTACAGTGAAGTACAGGAATAGCTGGACTATTTCCCGGTCATCCAGCAGGCCACTTTGTGCCGGTCCCATTGCAAATTCTTCGACGGACATGAGAGGGAATCTAATGGCGTTGAATGCTCGGCCAAGAACCATCCGTTGGTTGGGCGCCGTCACCGGTAGCTGGCGTCGTATGCATTCAGCTTCGGACCAACGTAATACTGCTGAGAAGATCTTTGCTTCGCGAATTCTAAGTGTGTCTCTGAAATTAAATTTGTAATAATGGTGAAAACATGGCAAAATTTTAACATTTAAAAGATTTATAGAAAAAATTGAAAATCTAAATTATTTCTGTATCTACTACATTGCACTTTATTACAGATGTAAGTAGTTGAGTAAATTAAATGTGTAAGGCTAGTAATATTTGTATTGTTAATCCAGTATTTTTATCCATGCTGTTTCATCTTATTTGTAATGTTGGTAATAAATAAATAAAAATAAATAAATAAGTTATTTAGTTTTGGGCTTAGGTAGTTAGAAGGTTAGGCTATATAATGAGAATGCTCTTGATAACATAAAATAACATTTATCATTACAATATGTTGATAATATATGCAGTTGATTTCCTGTGTATTAGAACATGTGTGGAAACACAGTGAACTGCACAATACCTGCACACAGTCAGCGGAAAATAATATATTTGGTTGGAATAATACTGAAGGTTAATACATCATATTTCTTCTACTTTTTAAAAATAAGTTACCTGAATAGCAGGTAGTGATTTATTGGAGATGATAATCTAACCATATTTATGTTTGTCCTTCCAAATCTTCAGTTACTATTATAATAAAAGTTCGATAAAATTATACCATTTATGGCAAATAATATAGCAATATATCTTTTGGGAAATAAATAGTACAGTGATTTATCAGTATGGTATCAACACTTGATTATATTTTATCAGTTTTTAATTAAAATCAGTAGTTATATCAACCTCAAATATTCATGGTTAGATGATAAATTGGTAAGTAGGTATGATAACAATTGCATGCTATTGATGACTCTAAGATACAACTATAACACTATGTAAATGATGTTTTTAATACCTTTCCAAAACAGCATTCAATGTGTCCTGGTCAATGTCAGTAAATCCTTCAGCGTTCAATGCATCTGTTGTGTTCTTATCTATCATTTCCAGACATAGGGCCGCTAGCTGTGGCTCGTCAAACAGACGTGCCTGGGTCAACAATAGAAACGCATTATCCGTACCCAAGTTACTTTTCAGGAAATCAACACAGTGCTCCTCTAAAGCAGCCACGGCATACTTCTTAGCCGTGTATAACGTCGTCATGACGCTCTCTGGACCGATTCTGACTTCATCCGAATATAGGAACTTTAATAAATGTAAAAACGCTGCCGGTTCGACATCAGGTAGCTCTATCTCATCCGACTTTGTTGCTAGCACACCATTGAACATGGCATCGAAGACAGCACTGCCTACAGACAGGACGAACTTGTGAGCAGGTATCACTTGCTGATTAGTGTCTTTGCCTACAATGAAATGGACGTCGCACAGGATTTCGTTGTTGAAGAGGAAGGACAAACGCTCCTTGACAGTTGTCTTAGTGGCCTGCCAGTTGTGTAAACGGCCGCCGGTGTTGTTGGTAGGCTGCAGGTTCTCTATGGCCGAGGAGGAGGCGACGGGCTCGCTGGAAGGCCCGCCGTCCTCGCCGCGCATCTGCTCGATTTGCCGCGCCAGTTGGTTCGACGGCAGCATGTTCTGCGGCGGCAGCTCGTCGCCTCCCTCCCCATCCTCCAGCCGCACATTCAACAACCTATTGACGATATCATTTTTGGAGCCGGATGCCATAATAACACGCACTCGACACTTCTCAACTTGCAAGCATAGCACACTACGACGACCGAGTTTACGCTACTATACAAACAAAAACAGAACTAACTTGTTTTACGCTATTTTCATCAACAATGGCAGTTATTCGGAGTGGAAAGGAGTTGATTTATTATTGTGATCAGCGTCAAATTGTGTTTTTACAACGAAATGAAGTTTCTTTTGGCTTTTTGACGTGACATTTGCGCTTTTTTGACGTCTTCTGCTACTGTCAAATTGGGATGAGTGTGACCAACTAAATTTTTTTTATTAAGGTATAATTTGATAAAGCTATATTGTATGTACCTTGCAAAGTACATTTTTTGTTCAGCGTTGGTACCAGTGGCGTAACTACTGGGTGGCAGGACTGGCAAAATGCCACGAGCCCCCACTCGAAGAGTGCACCTGTAGGCCTGTCAGCTCAGAGGAACCCCTTTGCTCCAACGTTCAAATCGAATGCTGTCAATGAGCGAGAACCCGAATCGATGAAGTTAGCGGTGGTAAGGCCACGCGCTTCATACATGATGAGTGCCAGCTCGAACCGGGGAGGCAAAAGTTTGTTGTGTTACGAGCTATTTTGTCACTTCATAATATTCCATCTTACCCAAATTAATTTGATTTGGCTAACAGTGGTTAAAAGAGCGTACTGGACTTTGTGTTATTCTATTCCAGTTAGATTCCAAGACCCTACTGACAAAGCTTGCCGCTTATGTACACACACTATTGTATAAATTACCTGACGTACTTTCAATATTATATACAATACCTAGGCAAATTATGAAATTAAATGTATTTCATACATTACATACCTGAACAGTAACTGTGCCTGAACTCTTTAGGCATTATTTATAATGCGTATTCTATACAATAACGGATTAAACAAATTGCCGATAACTCATACATACCTAGCATCACTCCCGTAATCCCCGAGTCTTTAACCACATTTAGCCAAAAATAAAACTGGGCTAGGGAAATGTAAAATTGTGACAAAGTAAGAACAAATGGCTAGCCCTTCGCCTTTATACAATGACAAGCACGATGACGCATGCGGTAGTGTCCCTGCCCCATGCGTCAAGGGTTGTAGGTTCGATCCCCACCCAGGACAAACATTCGTGTGATGAATACTTGTGTTTGTTCTGTATCTGGGTGTTAATATCCAATATTTAAGTTTATATTTGTAATACCACTGTTGATTCTGATATCCGTAACACAAGTGCTCAAGCTACTTACCTCGGAGTCAGGTCAATGTATGTGATGTAGTCGGATATTTATTATTTACATACGAAGGTATTTTGTCACATGTTGGTCTAGGACATTATCCTTTCGCGCCCTACAGGGGGGGCTCCGAATACTCCTGTGGTATCCCTGCCTGTCGTAGGAGGCGACTAAAAGGGCCTTTGGGGCTGTGGAGTGTTTGCGGGGGGGCCTGCATTCACTTCGTTAAGCAGCCCCAGAGAAGATGACGACACGTGGATCCTCGTCCGTTAAATAGGATGGGGTGACACTGTGGTCTGTGCCGTCATAAGCACCGCGAGGTGTTCTGGGGGCGAGGTTGCCTCTCCCTCGAGATGGGCCGCATGGATTGGCAGCGGCGTAGACGTAGATTTCGCGTAGAGTCCCGCAGTGGGGAGCCCGGAATCTGCACCAACGCCCGAACCGTGAGGTTTAGTCGGTAGTAGAGTGCTTTCCCCGCCTCTGAGCCCGACACATCCCTCGTAGGCCGAACCTAGGTTTACTTGGACGGTGCGTAAATGCATTCCTCACGTAAACTGGTGCCAACTGTGTGAATTCATTATTTAGTATGTCGTAAGAGGCGACAAATGTCATATCAGCTTTTGGGTGTGTGATTGTGTAGGCGAAGAGCTAGCCACTTGTTGTCACTACTTTTTAACTATTTTCCATCTAACCCAGCATATCTCGATGAACCCAGCCTAGTTATATTTTTTGGCTGAATGTAGAGGCTACTTAAGGAGGCTAGTGTTAAGGAGGCTAGCTGTCCCTTTAACTCTGCCTTCTCCTTCGGGGATTACAGGCGTGATGATATGTACGTATGTACATTATTTTTCATATAATAGCAAAGTAAATAGAGGGCAAAACAAGCTATTTCTTCGCCAATAATAACAACTTTAGATAGCATAATATTTAACACTAGCTGTGCCAGCGGTGTAACCCGCGTTTATAGTTAATATTATAAAGACTATTTCCGTCATACATGATTTCTATGTAACTTTAACCATTAAGGCTGCACACGCGACGGAAGCTTAAAAAATGGAGTAACTTCTCCCGTTTTCCCAACATTTCCCTTCACTACTCTGCTCCTATTGATTGTAGCGTGATGAAAAGTATACTATAACCTGCCCAGGAGTATGAAGAATAATTGTACCAAGTTTCGTTAATATCCGTCGAGTAGTTTTTGTTTCTATAAGGAACATACAGATAGACAGACAGACAGACAGACAGACAAAAATTTTACTGATTGCATTTTTGGCATCAGTATCGATCACTAATAGTTATTTTGAAAATATATTTCATGTACAGAATTGACCTCTCTACAGATTTATTATAAGTATAGATTAAAATGCAATGCTTTTTTTTAAATGTAAATTTTAGAAAAATATAAATTTATAACATAGCAGTGCTGAAAGAATAGGCCATATTCCCACATTTATCCACTCTGTATAAATTTATACCTACCCTCTTACACTAGAAATATTTTACATCACATTACATTCAGTAATCTTTGAATAAGTAGGATCAAAAAGGTTGAACAACCCCTGCCCGGTGATAAAGGCTCGCGTACGGTCGCGAGTACTTGAAAAGGCTCCGTAGTTTGATCAAATTGAGCGGGATGTCTCAGTAGCGACGTTCTAGGAAAGAAGAAAGAAAGAAAAATAATTAATAAGGGCTAATTTTTCAACAGTCGGATAAAATATAGCAATCGAATAAATCACAATCCGGATGAATGTAAATGAAATATACTTACACTACAATGAAATATCATGCCCTGCTTCCTAAGCTAAATACCATAGGACATCCGAAAATTGGTAACGTTATATACTTTATCAGTCGGTTAATTCTTATCTGACCATAGTGACCATTAAAAAATTGGCCTTACGTGACATAAAATTTAACAAATGTGAAAAAATAAAACAAGTAAATGACACTATGTAAAAAGGCATCTACTTATTCAGCATGTGTCGGGTAGCCTAGTGGCGCCACGACACTGGTCTTCCGTAGTTACCCTCACGTTAAGAGCACGGCCGTGCGCAGCGGCGGTCTAAATTAATAAAAAAAAAAAAAAACAAGTTATACTATCCGTAACTATAACTATGTAATATTCTATAAATATAATTTTATGTATTCTTACATGTATAACGGGTTTTCGATACAAATATTCAGTAAAAAGCAAACTACTTTTTCTAATATTTTTGACATAAATGGAAGAATACAAATAGGACGGAGGTCTCCTAGCTCTGCAGGGTTAGATTTTTTAATTCCTAAAGGTTTAACTAAAGCCTCTTTCTAAAGGTCCGGAAAAACACTTGTTTGAATAGACTTATTCAATATAGCGGTTAACACATAGAGTTAACCATCTACACCTTCTGCGTTAGTAGATATGTTCAAAATTATTTTGGAGATAGTAGCTTCATCAGTTGTATTTAATAAAAGATGCAGATCCGAACCGATGAGCTCAAAGTAGGAGAGAAATGGGGACATCATTGTTTCCGGAAGTACCGGAACTGCAAGGAAATGTTGTCAATAACATCAGGATTATTAATATTGGGAGGTAAATAACATTGTTTATTTTTTTTAATTTGCTACATTCAAGTTAATTTGTGTCCATAATTTTTAGAATCTTCAAAATTTCCATTAATACTGTCTTTGAAATTGGCCGACTTTTCGGTATATATGGTTTAAATCACTACCGATTTAATTTCTTTATAATACTTAATATCCGATTAATTTTCAGTCTGACGGCTTTTAGTGTGTGCTTCGTTTCTTATCTTTATCATTTCTCTAATGGTAGATGTTATCCAGGGATAACTTTGGCATTTATTGTAAGATTTCCTAAAGGGCGTGGATATTAAATACTTATAATATATAGGCATTAAATGTCGCTGTTCGCAACAGCCTTATTTACATCATCACTAAGCAGGTGTTCTCATGAAATGGCATTAATAAGGGTATTGAAATTATTAATTATTATACGGGTATTTTGTCCCGTGTTGGTCTGGGACTTAAAAATAATGTGCCAACTGTGTTTCTTGCCTAGCATGTCGTAATAGACGACTAATGGTATATCGGGTTTTGGGTATGTGATTGTGTAGGCGACAAGCTAGCAACTTGTCACTATCTTTTCAGAATTTTCCTTCTAATCCAGCCCAGTTTTATTTCTGGCTGAATGTGGTTAAAGGGGACTGCTGCCCTTTTGACTCTGCCTACCCCTTCGGGGATTACGGGCGTGATGTTATGTTATGATAATATGAGATCATTTAAATCTATTTTTCTAAGTTACATACCTGAAAGAAAATTTTGGCTTATTAAATTGTAATTTGCATGACATAAATGCATGACTGCTTAATTCCGGAATGTGATCTACAAAAAGATTTAATATGTTCGTGGTAGTGCAGATTAAGTCTATTAATGTAGTGAGATGATCGCGCGTGTGTTCGTGTGTAAAACAAAGATGCGGCGGCCGGCGAGCGCTGAGCCTACAGCCGCCCGCTACTGCGTATCTCTGAAGCGAAGAGCGAATAATGCGTACAACTGGCATATTTGAAAAGTGTTTGGTATTGCGTAAAACATGTAAAATTCTGTCGTAATACAGACTTGAGTAGTTCGTTAAATTAAATTTAATAAAAAATTTGTACTCCAAAAACGGTTTACGGAGGCATCTGCTTATGAAGCACAGAAAACTTGATCACAGTTATTAATAATTAATTTAGTAAGTATATTTAGGAATTCATTATTCTGTATTTTCGGGTTTAGGTGGATTCCACATTAGCTTGGCTAGTTGACATCTTACGTTTTACTTGTTGTAATACAATAACGTAATAATATGTTTTTTTTTCTTTCTTTTCCTTTCTTAGTTATATTGATGATAATCAAAAAATAATATTTACTAAAAACCATGACGATAGATGATATAAAAAACTATAAAATCATTTTCTCAGACTACTTTATTTTTGAGGGTAGGAACTTAAGAGTTTTGTTTATTCACATTTTTATTAATTTATTCATGTTGAAAGCAAACGGTGCATACCCAGTAATATTTATTTATTTAATTTAATATGTTATATGACTACTATTATTGTGAACAAATTTTTAGCTAACAATGTTAAGATTGAAAGCTCTGAAAGTTTTATATTGAATTGAATCAGAGTTATGTTTACATGTATTATTTTAATAAATATCCATTATCCCATTAAATTGTTTGCTAAATTTAATAAATAGCAAGGTTACAAGATCAACCTTCTTAGGTCTATGGCTAATTTCGTACGTCATCAAGGGCACGCACGCGCGCAACGGTCGATCCAGCCAGCTACAGGTGCTAGCCCGGCAGTCGTGTAGTCGCCGCGGACCGACCAGCACCTTACAGCCTTCGCTGACGCCGCAAGAAAAACTGTGCTCATCGCAAATTATGACTGACCGAAGCAAAAACAACACTCGCTAAATCGTACCCGCTAGTAAAACTCTAAGAAGCGCCTACCAAAATTGTGCGCGCAAAACAAAAAACCCTTCGCGACACGTTGCGTTTACAAATTCAACAGGCGCTCAAATTAGTTTGTGCTTGGTCGTTTTGCTAGTCTGATCTTAGGAGTTGAATTTTAATGGTTGTCTCGTCTCTATGCTATTGTTGATATATTTTAACTTGTTATCTGTTGGTTGAATTAACCGTTTAAATTGATGCTATTCGGATTGTTAAATATGAAGAAAGTTTCGAGCTTAAATTGGATGGACTTAGAGGATTTAAATTAGTGTGAATTAACGTGGAATGGCGAATAAGGAGTATTCTAACATTATTTTAAGGATGATGTAAAGGGTAAGTATGAGGAAACGAATTTTAATACAATGGTTAACTTGCTATAAAAATTACTAAGTAAGTATTGTGTACCTACGTGTCGCTAAATTTCATGGGCTTATCTACCTAACTAGTTCTAGTAAATCACTGTCACTTAAACTTAATATGTAACTATCTAATAAGAATGGAGTAATAAGTACAATACTATTAAAAAGTCTTTTAGGTAAAATTAATGTGCGTAAATATATATGTTACCTTAGTTACCTTAATTAAGCCAAATATCAAAGAATAGTAACAGGGATTTCAAACTAAGCACAAAAAAAAACTTTTTTTTTTGGTATTCCTTACTTTTTTGTTTATTCTTACGCTATGATTATCTAGTTTTGCAATCATAATCAACATCTTAAAACACAATAGTCATTGAGTCTAAAGTTATTTGAAATTTAATTAAATTACATTTCAAAAGTCTATTATACTTCCGTTCATTCCGATTCAATAACATTTATATATGAAATACGCGCGATATTAATAGACCGAATATGCTTCGATGAAGCACGGCTGGCGACATTTGTCGCATGTCGTGTCGCACGGGCGACACGTTTGACGCGCGATTACACAACGCTGTTTTGTATTCAAACAAGTTACGGATGCTCAATTTGTCCAACGATTTAGGTAAAGGTTTGGGTATGTTTTGATCATTACCGAGGTCAATTGTTTTGTAAATGGTTAGGTATGGTAGCGCAGTCAGTTAAAGAATTTTTCAGTCGAAGTTTAAAGTGAATGATGGCAATAGCTTTAATATGGGTTAACAGTTGTCAACAAAAAGTAGTCTGAATAACGAAAGAGTTGCTCGAGGAATATCTTCTTCAGGCAGGAGTTTCTCCAACCCATTCCTTTCAGACAGAAGAGTCTTATTAGAGACAGTGTCCTTTGCCTCTTGAGGTGCATCACGATGGCGATGGTAATAATAATAATTAAATTCTCCAGACTGACACACCAATTCCCCAGTTCCAAACTAAGCTTATGCTTGTTCTATGGATACTAGGTGAACGGATAGACCTACTTAAATACGTTTATAAACATCCATGACTTGAGTAGGTACTAATGTCCATGTTCATCACACGAAACATTTGCCCCTAGCGGGATTCGAACCCGACCCTTAGTTTCGTGGCCACGGTCTCTGACCACTCGACCAACGGGCCAATAATAATTAGACATTGTCTAATGGAAAGTAAATTACCGCGGAAATTGTGTCTACAATTTGTACTTGTTGTGCCTTGTACTTTATTTATTTATTTGTATATTTTTCCGCAACTTGTAAGTATATGATGCTTAATGAGGTGTACTTGTTGCAGCGTCATGATGCTGAGCCCGAAGATCCAGCGCGGCGTCCGCGTCAACGATGGCCAGCTCATCGCGCTCTCCGACCGCGCGCAGTACGACCACTTGCAGGTATCCATTGATTGACAGGCTCAGACCATGGCTGCGTCTTGAGGAGACGTCTGATTTGCAATAAAAGCTCAGAATACGAAGCGATTTATTTAAACAGTCAGACACCTTCAACCTATTAAAGGCCCAGGGAAAATGAGGATATCTATACTTATAATAAATCTGTAGAGAGGTCAATTCTGTACATCAAATATATTTTCAAAATAACTATCAAGGGGTGATTAGTGATCGATACTGATGCCAAAAATGCAATCAGTAAAATTTTGGTCTGTCTGTCTGTCTGTCTGTCTGTCTGTCTGTATGTTCCTTATAGAAACAAAAACTACTCGACGGATTTTAACGAAACTTGGTACAATTATTCTTCATACTCCTGGGCAGGTTATAGTATACTTTTCATCACGCTACAATCAATAGAAGCAGAGTAGTGAAGGGAAATGTTAGGAAAACGGGAGAAGTTACTCCATTTTTTAAGCTTCCGTCGCGTGTACAACCTTAATGGTTAAAGTTACATAGAAATCATGTATGACGGAAATAGTCTTTATAATACTAACCATAAACGCGGGTGACACCGCTGGCACAGCTAGTTTTAAATATGAGTGATCCATTGGTGATCTGAGGCAAAAAGGGCCGCCTCTCGCCCTGCGCACGTGCCTAGGGCCCCCAGCTAATATGCAATGATGGAAAAACCATTTTATCGCGCGATCTAATGTTTGCTATCTAATTAATATTAAACAAAAACATGCCTTATTTTTTATAGCTAATGTTTTGTTAAATCTAACTAATATTATAAATGCGAAAGTTTCTTTGAATGTGTGGATGTTTGTTACTCTGTCACGCAAAAAGTACTACATGGATTTTAATGAATCTTTACAACAGTATAGCGTAAACATTAGAATATCACACAAGCTATGTTTCATCGATGTACCACGCGAGCAACGCCGTGGGCAGAGGGCAGCTAGTAATATCGTATGCGGTAACTTGTGCTGTAACTGCAGCACGCTCGTTAATTCCACATTCCATTATCGAAGCCGACAATCTGTCACGTAACCTCCGCTCAACAGGTTGGCTCCAGCCCAACTCAGCGCCGTGTCAACAGGCCTTTAACGGATGTTGCTACTACAATATGCTGATGATTGTGTCTAGTTTGGATTTGTGATAAGGAACAATTCGAGTAATTAAATATTTAGTGTATTACATGGTTTTGCAGGATAAATTATAAGCAGGGGTTTGACGGTTGTTAAAAAGATCTTTGCTCTCCTCGCTGATTATGTGTAGAGAAGATAATGGTGTTGAAGAATGAAATATACCGAGGATATTATGGTATGGTGGAGATATTATTCTCGGGCTCTTATCACTTTGGTATCAGCTTTTGTAATTTTTTTTACTGGGACAAATCTAGTAGAGTCAAGCAGAGTTTTGATTGAATATATAGCGGTTCAAGAGAAAGAGAACGTTCCGAACTCTTCATGATTAATAAATAGGTAAATAGATATTCTTTATTGCGCGAAAACTAATACAGAAATGAGGATACAGAAAAATACATCATACTTTAGGCGGTTTTATCGCTAAAAGCAATCACTTCTAGACAACCTTCAGGTAGAGGAAAATAAGCTGCTGAAAATTGAGGGGTAGGTATATAAATAGTTACAGTATGAAATAAATACATTTCACAATGTAATTAATTGAAATGCACGAGTGACTCGCTGCGTCGTGCCTCATATGGCAATTAGATTATCAAACTCAAAAACTCAAACTCAAAATATCTTTATTTACGTAGGCCTCAAAAAAGCACTTGTGAATCGTCATATAATAGATACAAAATAGAACAATTTGAATCTACCACCGGTTCGGAATGTCGCATCTACCGAGAAGAAACCGGCAAGAAACTCGGTAGTTACTCTTTTCAATGCGAGATTGAATAACAAATTAAAATTTACAGATTAAATTAATATTTATACCAAGTCATACAGTTAACATTCGTTAAAGATTCAGCCGAGTATTATTATAAGTAAAAGGTAAACCAGAGCAGACCAGCCTCCGAAGATGGCACTTGTTTACAAGTATGACGTATGTGTCAGCCATCGTTTCACTCGACCATATTTGAGGGAATGTAACGACCCGTCACATAACGCCACCACCCCGGAAGCAATTGAGTGAGCATGCCTACTAAAGTTTCCCTATCATTACAATAAAAAAATAATACCATCGAGATATAAGTACTTATTTTTTTTATTTATTTTTATTTATTTATTTAATAAGGTTCACCTACAACTAATACATTGATACAAGAAAAGTTATTATCTTAAAATAAATTATGCTAAATGTACAGTCTCTTACAGGCGAACACAGCATGCATAAAGGAAAAGTCACTTAAACACTAAATAAAAGACAAAAGTTGGCAACGAAAAATAAGTGCTAAAATTCTTCAAACTATAACAATAAAAATATCATAAAATAAGTACTAAAACTATAGCAATTTAAAAAGAGACCTGCGGAATCTGACCAGCGACATGGAACATATGTCGACGTCTGAGGATTGGCTCAAAGAGTTATATTGCCTACATATTCTCGGGATAGGAGAGTTGGCACCCTTAACTGTTCTTCTAAAAGGAACGCTGAACAGACCCAAAGGACGACGAGGAAGGCGTAGAGGGACTCTGAGTTGAAGTCGACGAAGTAAATCGGAACAGTTTGTATGACTATTGAAGGCTTTATAAAGAAAAACCAAGTCATGAAAGTCTCTACGCTTTTGAAGACTTGACACTTTAAAAAGAGTTAGTCTGTCCTCGTAACTGAGTCCAGGTCTACCCACAGCATAAGCAAGGTGTCTGGTGAACTTCCTTTGAACCCGTTCAACTCGCAAGGAATGGCAAGCAAAGTGAGGTCTCCAAACAATGCTAGCGTACTCGAGGGTTGGTCTAACTAGACAGTTAAATAGCGCTATTCTAGTCTCTATATTCTTAAACCCCTTTGCATTCCGTATCACAAAACCCAGAACCTTTGCTGCCCTTTTTATTATATTGTCAGTGTGTGGTACGAATGTTAGCCCCTGATCCATCAAAACCCCAAGATCTCTAGTCACTTCGACCCTCCTCAAGCCGACCCCATTGATGTTGTAATTAGTAGGTACAATATTTCTTTTCCGAGTAAATGTAATAAAAGAGCACTTGTCTACATTAAGTCTCATCCCATTACATCGACACCATTCCCTGAGTAAATCAATGTCCCTCTGGAGCAATGTCGCGTCTTCCACAGATTCTATTACTCTCAATAGTTTCAGATCATCTGCAAACAAGTACGGTATGGAATACTGAAAACGAGACGGCAAGTCATTAACAAAAATGTTAAACAGGACTGGACCCAAATGCGACCCCTGTGGAACACCAGATGCAATTCTAAGGGTGTCGGATGCAAAGCCATTTACGACAACGTAAAAAGAGCGCTCCTTGAGATACGAATTCAGCCACTTTAACATGGACCCAAAGAAACCAAACTTTGCTAGCTTTGCTACCAACAATCCGTGAGGAACTCTATCAAAGGCCTTACTGAAGTCTGTGTAGACCACATCAATCTGCTTATTTGCATCAATAAATTCTGAGATGCTTTCAGTAAATGTAACCAAGTTCGTGCATGTAGATCTACCCTTCAAAAACCCGTGCTGATAATTAGACACAAATAGGGAAAAATAGCTCTGAATGTGGGGACAGACCATACTTTCCAAGGTCTTGGCCAGAATGGGAAGAATGGCTATTGGCCTATAGTTTTTGACGTGCTGGGGATCGTCAGACTTAAAAACTGGCACAATTTTTGCTATTTTCCATGCTTTAGGAAATTCGCCTGTTTCTAGAGATTTATTGAAGATCCTAGTCAATGGCCTCGCCAAACTAGTCGCGCAATTCTTTATGAATACTGACGGCAATCCATCAGACCCTGCGCCTTTACCTATATCAAGGGATTGAAGATTTTTCTCTGTTGCGGAGCTGTCGAGTTTAATAGGTGCAAAACTAAAGCTGTTGGACTGAGCATTTGTAGTAGAGACTGCACCAACAGTGGTCGAAGTTGACTGGGAGCTGTCGTAGACTGATGCGAAGTGTGTGGCAAAAATATTACATATGGTAGAGCCATCCGAAGTGGACATATTACCGTCAGTTACTGACGATGGATATGTTCCAGTTCCACCTCGTTTATTTTTTATATATGACCAGAAACATTTAGGGTTGTTTTTAATACTCTGTTCCACATTGTGCATGTAAGATTTGTAGCAAGCCCTAGTAAGCCAGCCACAACGGTCAGTCAACATTCTGTACGTGATTTTGTCGAGGGGATTCTTGTATTTTTTGTATTTCTTTCGGTACTTTTCTTTTTCATGCAAGCGATTAATTAAATTGCGACTAAACCAAATTGGAAAACGAGCATTACGAGGTTTATGCAGTGGTACGAATCTCGATACTGTATCCTCAATAACCCTGTAGAATGCGTCTGTCATTCCATTCACCTCAGACACGCCCATAAACAATCGCTCCCAGTCAACTTGTTCCAAAAATTCATTTATTTCGGTGTAATTTGCCTTATGAAAGTTTCGCTTGACTGAGTTGATATTAGACTGAAGAGTACCTCCACTGCCCAAAATCAGATCTATGGCAAGAGGTGGGTGCAGTGGATCCACTTTACTTAATAAATCAGTCGCTTTGGTCACCTTGCAAGAGGACAAATCTGACAGAACAAGATCGAGAAGCCTATTCATAGAGTTCCTCTCAAAATTAAATTGGGTTAAGCCGTTTAGTGCTATAAAATCCATGAATTTTTGGTTTAATGGAGACAGCCGCCCATCATCACTTAGATTCCAGTTTATATCCCATAGGTTAAGATCACCTGCTATACATAAATTACTCAAGTTGTTCTGCTCAAATACTCTATTACAGTTATCCATAAAACTTTCGGCCGTAATTTTTTTAACAGGTGACGGCAGGTACACAGCACACAACGTTAACGATATCGAAGGTTTTGTATTAGGTAATGTCACTTCTACCCAAAGATCCTCACATTCACTCTCCCAGTTAAACATTCTAGAAGATAAAAAATTTTTGGAAACCGCAATCAATACGCCCCCGCCGTCTATTTTATTGTTCAAGCTAGAAATTTCTCTATCGCGCCTATGTATTACATACCTACCGTCAAACAACTCGGAGCTAAGTATATTGTCATTAAGCCAAGTTTCGGTAAGAATTATTATATCGTAGTTTGAATTCGCTAGATTACAGTAAAAATTATGTGTTTTGGTTCGCAGACCACGTGTATTTTGGTAATATATGTTTAGTGGAATGAATGCAACAAATTATTAAAAAGAGTAACATGCAATTAATAAATTAAAAAAGAAAGTCTATTTAAGATTGTCCAGAGATACCATATTTCTCACTATTATAAAGTCAGAGTCATCCTGTTTCCGCATAAAAATTCTTCCACCACGTACCCATACATGCTTGTAGCCTTTTTCCTTGGCTGCAGCTCTGGCGGCCGCATGCAAAGCTCGGTTGGTAGGTGACAGATGGTCAGTTATGTAAACAGCCGTTTTTGCCCCCTCAAAGCCCAGGTGACTGCTATTTAATTTGTCTTGTACCTTTTTTTGTTTATTGAAGGTTATCGCAGCCGCCATAAACCGGTCTCTTATCTTGATGCTATTAAATTGCACCACAACAGATCTTGGACGAGGATTGCTCGGGTTAAGTTTGGCTACGCGGGTGCAGTGGTCTATATTATCAGCCGAAATATTGCATTCAATAGCAGAGCCTATTTGTAAGATAACAGAAATTAGGTTTTCATTCTTCTTCTCTGGGATACATTGTATTTCCACATTGTTGGCTCGTGCACCTTGTTCCAGGGTGTTTAGTCGCGAATGAAGTTCCTTCACAGTGGTTTTCAAGGTTTCATTTTCGGACTTTAGATTATTTATAACCTTGTTTGTTTTATCCTGTTCTCTCAAAACTTCCTCAAACTTATCGTTCATAAAGTTCATTGACTCTTTTACCTCTCTCATTTCCTCTTTGATAGTCCTAAATTCGGCAATAAACATTTGTCTTATCGAATTTTCCATTTGTGAACTTAATTCTTCCATTTCGCTTTTAATTGTTGCTTTTATAATACGCTCAAATTTATCTTCTTCAGACATAGAACTGCTTTTATTTTGTGTGCTTGCTGTCATAAAAGGTGGTGATTTTGAGGCCAGTCTCTTTGATGGTCTTACAGTTACATTCGGGCTAAAATGCACCAGGGTATCATCGTCCTTCACGAACTTTGGGTTAGAGCTTTCGCACACAGGGCAATTCCAGGGTGGAATTAAAGATGATGTATCCGGAGTGCCCATGCAATCGAAATGGTATGCTTTCGTGCAATTTGCACACTGAATGTAATCTTCGTCCGCAGCTGTAGTGGATTGGCAGCAACCCCATACTAATTGGTTCGTCGTAGAACTCATCATAAAAACAAGAACTCTTTAGTTGATTTTCGCAATTCTGTTTTTAGAGACAATGCTATTTCGTTTAGGTAGGCGCTCAGCAAATTGCGGAAATAAATAAAAACTTTTTTTTTTTTTTTTTGGCCGTCGAAGATTTGAACCTACGTTCACCGGGCGCGCACGTTTTAAGTTGCGGTGCAAAAGCCAATACGCCAAGCAGACTCGATAGAATTCGACGAAAGTAGCGGACAAGTTGTAGGTTTGCTGTAGCTAACTTGCTATATTCTATTTTTGTTTTTTTTCGGACACTGACCTTTCTTTTGTCTCTCAAGGGCAATGACGTTTAAATTTGCACTAAATCATAAAGCACTTGGTTGTTGTAGGTCTAATACTCGCACAGTTTATATAGGACTAATTTGTTAATTGATTAAGTCGATCACAGTAACTTTTCCGCACATTTAACTAAAAGTTTGACCTTTTATAGTTCACATTTCACTAAGTTATGAATTAAAAATCGAAGAGCATTTATTAGTGTGACTTTTTCGACTCACCGCCTTCTAACTTCTACTTATATCTCGATGCATGATACCATCAATTTAAAATGTCTTCTGTAGCACGGAGCATTAGAATATTTGTTTACTCGTCCTGATTCATATCATAAAAATATAATCTACGTCTCTCGTGCACTCGCTGTTCCGCCGAGTCCCATTTTTTAACAATACAGGCGTACAATGTGGTTGCAGGCAATCTGCAAAAGTCTCTTGTATTATTCACGGCTAATAAAAACAGTAAACACAAATGCAGGTATCTTTTGTGTTTGCATCTACCTACATAAAACACTGGTGCTACAGGTAACAATGGAATAAGCGAACGACTGCAGAGACATCGCGCAGCCGTTTGCGAGCTGTAAACTGTGTTGCCGTCTAAACCTTATTTGCCGGGACTCTTATTTTCCTGAATATTTAATTTGCTAATAAAGATAGGCATGATAGGGTAGCTCAGGTGGCTTGCAGGCATGGTGGAGGATAGTCGATTTACCCGAAAATTTGGCTTAAAATAGCGCTCCTATTGGCTCAAAAACGGATTAAAAAATTGTACCTATAGTTTTAATTTAGGCCAGATTCGGCCTTTAAGATTATGAATCAATTCAGATATTCTGATTGCACTAGCACTACTAGTATGTAGTATACTATTTGTTACTATTTGACTGGCCCGTTGGTCGAGTGGTCAGAGACCCTGGCCACAAAACCAAGGGTCGCGGTTTCGAATCCCGCTAGGGGTAAATATTTCGTGTGATGAACATGGATATTTGTACTCAAGTCATGGATGTTTATAAACGTATTTAAGTATGTCTATCCGTTTACCTAGTATCCATAGCACAAGCTTATAAGCTTAGTTTGGGACCAGGGAATTGGTGTGTCAGTCTGAAGTATTTATATTATTATTTATATTTATGTTAGGTGATGGGCACAAACCTTCTGCTATTGTGACGTTTTAATACTTTGGCTGGTGAATCACACGGTACCCCTATAGCGATAAAGAAGTTCTGTATATGTACTCTGCCCTTCTCTCAATAGGGTTTCAGCCGTATAATGCTCTATAATGGTCCTCCCTAGAGAGTCCCATATATCACGTTTTCCTCTGAACCACGGTGCGTAAGGTACCTACATATAACTTTGTATACCTAGATAGATTAGTATTTTATTTCAGATGTTCATCTGTCTTTGTATTGATGACAAATAGGTAAAAGTAAATAAGTAGGTTTAATAAAAATGCTCGTCTCATCAAAAGTCATTAAAATTCTAGTAATAGGTTTTACAGTTTCAACTAATCCGCAAGATGCCGAAAAGAAACTGGGGCAATTTTAACATGGGGTCAGTAATATATATCGACGCTTAAGAACCAAGACCATCTATCTACAAAAAGTTGACTTCACAGGAGACGAAAAAAACGTATTATTTCCTTAAATTTATTACGTCACGTAACTTAGGTGGTATTGGTATTTTTCATAACTTCTTATTTAATGCGAATTTGAGGTTACTGATCAAAGGAAACGATGCGTAAATTAATCATAAAAATAACTGCATTAAAAAGTAAAAAGCGCCAAAAGTGTAGATAGATGGTCTTGGTTCTTAAGCGTCGAATCATCTTTTTAACGTGTAATATGACAGTATAATGTCAAGATATGACAGCAAATTGACAGGTACATATGAATGATGCCTACACCTTTTTCCTTCTTCACAAATAGCGAGCTCGAAGTGAACCTACATTTACTCCTGTCGGCAGTTCTCCGTGTTGACGGGGGTCGGTTATTTTAGGGATGTAGCCCGTCTAGGGACACGGTAGGGTTCACAACTTTCCTGAAACACCCGTGAGACTACAGGAATAGTAGTAGGAAGAAATAGTATCCTGAACTACAGAAACGCAGCTTTTAACTTAAACTCACTTTTTAATAACTGGTAAACTTTAACTAATCTTCATTATTAACGACGATTAATGACGTGCTATAAATAAATAAATAAAACAAAAAACTAAGCTTATGCTTGTACTATGGATACGAGGTGAACGGATAGACATACTGAAATACGTTTATAAACATCCATGACTCGAGTACCTACAAATGTCCATGTTTATCACATAAAACATTTGCCCCTAGAGGGATTCGAATCCGCGACCCTTGGTTTCGCGGCCAGGGTCTCTGAACCCTCGACCAACGGGCCAGTCAAAATGCTATAGCCGCACAGTTCATGTTTATTCAAACTGATATAAATCATCATATCAACATAAATAATAAAAAAACTAATATTTGAGTCTTTTACTTAATACTGACTCCATCCCCGCGACGATTTGTTAAAAACCCAACCCGTGAGGGTTGGTTCTTCGGCAATTTGGCAACCCTAGGCACAGTTCACCTCGAATACCTCGGATTTCAGTTGCAGTGACCGGATCGTTCGCAAATACCTTTGATATTTTGTTTCGGTTGCCCAAAAAAGCTTTCGTTTATTGAGTCGAGTGTCAAATAAAAGTTAGAGTCTATAAAACGTTGAGCTATTCCCATTTAGCGTTATTCTCGCGTGGAGGTGAAAATATCTTTAATATGAGACTAGCTGTGCCCGCGGTTTCACCCGCGTTTATGGTAAATGTTATATGCCTATAGCCTTCCTCGATAAATGGTCTATCTAACATTTTAAGAATTTTTCAAATCGGTCTTGTTCTAAATTAACGCGTCTAATATCGGTCTAGTTCTTAATTAACGCGTTCAAATAAACAAACTTTTCAGCTTTATAATATAAGTATGTAACTAACTAACTAACTATCTAAACTTCACGCCACTTCCCTAGCGGGGTAGGCAGAGAGAACCGAACGCCATATGGCACGATCCTTACACACCTCACTCGCCTCTTCAACATTTATAATCCTTTTCATACAAGCTCTACGGTTTTTATAAGTATGTATAAGTATAGAATTTTGTACAACATTTTAAACCGTGTAGTTTATTGTGATACATACTTATTAACATTGCTTCAGTGCCAGATTAGCCATATAGCAATATGGCGAGGTAGCAATTGGGCCCCGCACTTTTGGGGCCCCTCACTTTTAGGGCCCCGCGCTTTTGGGGCCCGCGTTTCAATTGTAAATGGGGACCCCAAGATTCAAACAAAGGCAATTTTTTTATGCAAGGGCCTTTTGGTAAGCATTTGCTACGGGCCCCGCGCTGGCTAGATCCAGCACTGCATTGCTTGAACCTACAGAGGTGCTAATAGTAGCACATTGATTTCTTAATTCACTACTTGAATGCCAAATTCGCTATCCGTATCAGCGGATATCCGAGGGATGTGAAAGATCCGTATCCGTATCCGTTACTTTTCTCGCGGGTCCGTATCCGCGGACATAGATTTAAAACTATCCGGCACATTACTAGTTAGCAACCATAATTACCGTAGAGTATGTACGAAAATAATTTTTAAACGGCAAATAAGCAAATGAGGTGAGGATCGTATAATATGGCCATAGATTTAGGATGTAAAAATTCTAAATCTATGGATATGGCGCTCGGTTCTCTCTGTCTACCTCGCCTGGGAAATGGCGTGAAGTTAGTTTTTGTAAGTAACTGATATCATCCTATCAAGTCCTAATATTGTCTCGTTGACATGGTAACGCAATCGCTTGGCATCCAGCGCCAAATGCCAGCTGCAACGCCCTCTAGCCCCATCGCTCTGCAAGTGTAACCTGAGTTGCAACCCGACGCGCTAAGTATGCGATCTAAGTTGGCTCCGGCGGGATTTGCGCTCCGTAACTCGACCTGTGTGAAGGGCTGCCAGTCTATTTATGAATAATCGAACGATTAGCTTTGTTTTAACACAGTCACTTAATCGTAGCAAATTGCGCCGTGTGTTTGTGTTAAGACAAAACCACGCCATACCAAACCAATGCAAAATGGAACGCACAGAGCGAGTAGTGAGGCTAATCAAAACATTTTTTTCTGTCTCGAGCAGTTCATAATACAATAATAATAATAAACCTTTTATTTCAGACAAAACAAATAGTATAATCACAAAATAACACATTAAAATATACAAAATAATCATGTCACTCGACCAATACCAACACCCACCCAGTATTTTTGGATGGGGCAGCTGTTGTAGGCTGCGATCATTTGCAGAATGCTGTTCGAGGAGCCGCACAACTGCTGGAGTAAGGACGCTGCTTTCTTTCTCATGTTCACGTGAAAACCGTCAACTCTTGCGTTCGCAAACATCTCAGACGCGCTGCAATAATGCGTTATTCTCACCTGAACAGCATTCCGAATGCATTGTTATATTGCAAGCGCAGGACGTTTTATGCCCGTTTAGTAAATTTGAACCAAAGACCGCCCGAGTAAATTACTGACAAAATTTACTTAGTTAACTGTACGCCAATAGATTTTGAAGTAGTGAGTTGATTCATCCGGCTTAGTGAACTGAGTTAGCACATTTAAGCGCATTGTCATACACAAACAGCTAGGCCATTAACTAAATTGCTCGGCTCCGCGACTTGCTGTTTTGGGAAGTGAGAGGAAGCGAGTGGCAAAACAATCGTTACAAATATTATGCTACGAAGCGCTGCGCGTAGCGATGCTGCTTCCGTAGCTTGCGTTACAGAAAATACTAGCACTACGAGACACAAGTGTTTCGCTTAACTTACCGTATTGCGCCGTTTACCGCATTACATGTTACATCCAGAACATGTCGCTGGTTCCAGCACAGCTCTGTGCTTTGCAATCCCTTCAATTCATTCAATAGGCAAGTTGACTCAAAAAAAATAATTAGTCCATTATAGAGATTACAAAAAAATATTGCTCACGTATTTTTTCTTTTGTTCAGCAAACCAAAAATTACGAAGATACAGCGCGTTAAAGGTGCGCGTGACGTCACTTGTTCTGTAGAATTTTAGGAACAAGTGATGTAAAAGCGCCCCACTCCAGATCTTTGAAGCGCTGTATCTTTGTTATTTTTGGTTTGCTGAACAAAAGAAAAAATACGTGAGCAATATTTTTTGTAATCTCTATAATGGACTAATTATTTTTTTTGAGTCAACTTGCCTATTGCAATCCCCGAATACCATTTCTTTTATTTAGCCAAAATAAGTAACCGATAGGTATATAGTAAATACCTACTGTCGAACGACAGCAAACATTTAACTTATTTATTTTTTCTGACTGATCAATTTACACTCAAAACTACTAATCATGGAAACGCAGGTATTACACTTTATTTCGTAAAAACAGCATTTTATAATAAAGGTTTATTGAAAATGTAAACTAGGTATAAATGTATTTATTTACTAAATATCGGGCAGTATATTTGACAGACAAATATGGCAACCTCAACTCGTTTCATCACTACTCCGTACTAGCACATCAATAACTTTGATTTAAAGCGATAAACACCAGGAGTATATTAGCGAAACAGGCTACCTTCATATCGAAAAGCAAACATTATTGGCTCTAGAATACAATCATGGTCTAGTACAGGTACCGAACAAACTTATTACTCTGGGCGAAATATATTGATGCATTCTTACTTGATTCAATAAAAAACCTCTTGAAACAACTATTTGTTTGTTTTAAAACAATAACATACATACAGACATAACATCACGCCCACAATCCCCGAAGGGGTAGGCAGAGTGAGAGGTGCAGCAGGCAACTTTAACCACATTAAAACAATAAATGCACTAAAAAGTAAAAAAAAAATGGTAATCTTGTGTATACAGCATAAATCAACTTAGTTTTCGAGTCAGTGTCATAAGTATTAGATTCTTGTTGCAATTTAAATTCAGTTCAAATTAATTTAATCAGATGTTTCAATACGTAATCGTATTACTCGTAATATGATAAAGAGGTAAGATTTGATTGTTTTTTTGTTGAGTAGGCTGCTGAAACGATTTGAAAAATTCTTTCACTAATGTCATCATCTTCCTAGCGTTATGTCCCGTGCTTAGACGGGGTCCGCTTAGACCATGATCCAGGATTTAGCGAGTCTGGTAATTACATTGAAGCGACTACCGATCTGACCTTCGTAATCCTTACATAGGGGAACCAGACAATTTTTGGATCATGGTTACAAATTCAAAGTTGTTTGAATTTGCAGGTTTCATCACGATGTTTTCCCTCACCGTCGAGCTAGTGGTATAAATATGTACATAGATTTTTTTAAATCTAGAGGTACATGCCCGGGTTTGAACCCGCACTCCTCGGTTAAGAGGCACGTGTCCTTACCATTGAGCTACCACCAGAGAGGCTATAGTAATAGGCTATATTTTATCTCCGTATACCCATGGGACGGGAACTACACGGGTGAAACCGCGGGGCGCTGCTAGTAAGTAGATAAAGCTTGTCTTGTGAGGCGAATGCTACTAACATGGACTTTTATTGCAGGCGGGGTACCTGCACAAGCGCAGTGCCGACAACACCAAGTGGCAGCTGCGGTGGTTCATCCTCTACCAGGTCGGTGCACATCTCCTCAGAGTCATTATTCTACTATCTAGATTTTTTGTTGTTTTACTGACGCACCAATTCCCTAATTCCAAACTAAGCATATAAGCTTGTGTTGTCGATACTAGGTAAACGGATAGACATACTTAAATACGTTTTATATCCATGACTTGAGTACAAATCTCCATGTTCATCTCACACAAAATATTTTCCCTTAGCGGGATTTGAAGCCGCGTCTCTTGATTTCGTGGCTAGGCTGTCTGATCACTCGACAAACGGGCCTGTCAAACTTTGTCTAGTTAAAATAGTTATTATTCTACCAGTTTACAGTCTAGTCTAGTCAAAATAGCATTCGAGTTTACAACAAGTCGTACTCTTAGATGAAAGTGACCTGAAGTGAGTGAAAGTGAGTGATATATATATTTTCTACAAATTTAACACATTATTGTTTTAAGTTTTACTAACTAGCTCATTTTCCGCAAATAGTAGTTTTTGATACAATGTTTTTTGAACACACACATAATTTACCTAACTCCAAAGTAAGCAAGCACAGAGTACCCATATGTTTATATCTACAGACTTAGATTTCTTTTAAGTCTCCAAGGTTCGAGTACATTCGCCGATCTGAACGTTTTATCAAAACTAAAACATGTGATTTTAATAATAAAAAAAAAATCCAAAAAATTTTTTAGGTTGCGCTGAATGCATTTCGGTTAAATTAAGTCATAAAAAACACGTGAGCCTTTCATCCCATTTAGTGAATCGCGTGAGTGGCCCACGTTACGTCCATACACTTCCCGCGCACTTAAGCTAAAGGCGAGGGCTCTAAAATGAAGGGCCCTTCGCTCCAGCTCCACTCGCCCTTCCTGCGAGAAGTCTACTTATCGACTCATTCACTGCTGCCTGTACTTAATGGAAATATGATATCTGAAAACGGTGTATTTAATTGATCATGATCAGTATAAAGTCCCATGTTGGTCTGGGACTTGGCCCATGTTGATCTGGGACAAAAAAAAAGAATGTGCCAACTGTGGTTCTTGCCTAGCATGTCGTAAGAGGCGACTAATGGTTTACGGGCTTTTGGGTATGTGACTGAGTAGGCGACGAGCTAGCCATTTGTCACTTCTTTTTCACAGCTTTCCATCCAACCCAGCCCACTGTCCCATGTTGGTCTGGGACTTAAAAAGAATATGCCAACTGTGGTTCTTGCCTAGCATGTCGTAAAAGCCGATTAATGGTATATCGGGTTTTGGGTGTGTGATTGTGTAGGCGACAGGTTAGCCGCTTGTCACTGCTTTTTCACAATTGTCCATCTGACCCAGCCCGGCTTTATCTTTGACTGAATGTGGTTAAAGGGGCTTGCTGCCCCTTCGACTCTGCCTACCCCTTCGGGGATCGTGGGCGTGATGTTATGTATGTATGTATGATCAGTATACATTTTCAAGTAAAAATACACATTGTTCACTTGTTTATGCTGTTCAGGACTTCAGCTCATCTTGAGAACTGAAATATTACAAACCCTTGACTTTTCGGTTAAACTTTGCTTTTGACACTCCAACACAGTGTACCTTGGATAAAATAACTTTTGTTCCTTTTTTTGGGAAATTAACTATTTTATCCAAGGAACACCCTTGGATAAAATAGTTAATTTCCCAGAAATCGGTGACTGTCGACTCCGTCCTCATCAAATTTGTACTTATAACCATTTATTTATGGATCTTTGCGACTATGGTTCTTTGCAACATTTAACCGTGTTTAAAACCGTTAGCCGTTGGCGGTGTTGCCAGCTGGCTCCGATTACTAACCCAGGTGTTTTTCCCTAGAACATGCTGTTCTACTACGAGTCGGAGAACAACACGCGCCCCACGGGCGTGCTGCTGCTGGAGGGCTCCTACTGCGAGCGGCTCAGCAAGGCGCCCATGGAGAGGAACGCCTCGGTGAGTGTGCTGACTTGACTTGTATGGCAGGTTTAGTTAAAGTTACATACATACGAGTACATCACTTCCGCAATCCCCGAAGACTGGACTTTGCCTTCCCCTAAAAGTATAAAGTATAAAGGGCGTATATAGCCACGCCCTTTACTTTTAACCAAAAATGAAAGTTAAAAAAGATACACTTGTAATTTATGGTTTTTTATTATTTATCTTAAGGCAATTTTAATTTTAAGCTGATATTACCCATTTTATAAATTGAACAAAGTTTGTATACGATGGAATAGAAAATATACTAATTCTGCGATTAAAAATAACCCAGAAATAGGATAAATTACTGTGATAAATTGAAGTGCAAAAGGAAAATAATACTTTGTTTATTGTTGGATTGTTCTAGTATCTAATTATAAACTTGTTTTGCTCGGTACAACAAGGAATTTCGCAGTAAATATTTTGCAATCGTAGGCTTTACGAAGGAATTTAATTCTAAGCGAAAGGAACTCGCCGCTTTGATAACACTTCTCGAAATGAATGGACGACTTTGTTCTCAACACAAACAAAGTTTACAACAATGTTATTATGTGCATTTGTTGTAGGTTTAAAAGTTAATAAGTATTTTATTTTTCATAATTTTGTACAAGAACATTGTTTCTGAAGTGTAAAAAAGTAGTATCTGCTACTCTTTACGTACATCGTAGGTATCTGCGCGGCAAGGGGCAGAGAATGGTGTATAGGATTGTATGGTTCTCCTCTCACCACATGTATCATTATCAAGAGGCGGCACAAAGTTTAACGTCAATCTACGGTCTGTATTTATAGATAAGCGAATACCAGCTATACACAAAACAAAAGCATTACTACAGAATTATAATATCACACCCAAATCCAAGGCCCGTATTATTTATAAACCCTAAAGAATCCTATTCGGCATCAGCTGTAGCATATATCACGTGCGAGCTCGTTGTCCCCAGTTCTGCTTCACCATTTCGTACCGGCGTGAGAGCCAGCGGCAGTATGAGCTGCGAGCGGCTTCCGAGGTCGATTGCGTGCACTGGGTCGACGCCATCAGGGAGGCAAGGTTAGTGGCACTTGTCAAGGTACATACTGAAAGGAATATAGGACTGACAGAGCTTAGCTGGTGTAATGGTTGCCGATAGTGCTGTGAGCACTGGTGAGGCCACTGGGAGACACCAACCCTATCTGTGACTAATGTGGTCACTAGTTCACGTATACGGCGTGCCAGGTTGAAAATGAAATGAGCCACCGATAGCCAAGGAATATTTTTGAGTGGCTGAAGTCATCGTATTTTTAAATTGAATTACAATGTCGCCATTATTATGCACTCCACTGGGTTATCATAGTGTCCATAGAACAAAAATTTTATTTACATCAGTAATTTCTTTGTGGCTCTTCGGGAAAGTTTATTATCAAGCTGGCCATTTGATTGTTTGACATCCCGTCTCTGAGGGTGCCTGAGGTAGTTATCCCACCGCGGCAAGAAAGTGACTAACTATCGGGTATTTTTGCGCTCAAGAAACGTACAATAGATATACATTCTGTGTAAACAAAAAGAGACGCATATATTAATAGTTGATCGTTGACTGTTCACACTGCTGCCGGCGAGGGCTCGCTCCACTAGTTTGTCGCCGAGCGACAAGAGCTATCAGTGATGCTCGCTTGGCGGTCAGAACTCACTCCCAGAGCACTAGCGATAATTTTTCTACGGTGCGGCTTTAAAAGTACACGTATTGTCATTTGTTATGGATATCGAACAATTATTTGAACTCTCATTGTTAATTCAGACGACGATGATGACGTATTTTACGATAGCGTTACACTCGCTTATAGCCCAGCGACAAAACTGTCAGAAATACACACTCGCTTCCCGCTGCTCGCCAACTCGTTTCTGGTTTTTAGTCCTCGTCTCTACTTGTTCATCGTTTCCAGTTATTAATTGACTGCCTAATTTTGCCAAAAAAAAAAATAATTGCGTAAGATAACAAATTGAGAGAAATAGAAGGTTGTGAAAAGGTTTTCACAGGGTCGGCAATGCGCGAGTAATACCTCTGGTGTTGCTAGCGCCCATAGGCTACGGTAACGGCTTACCATCAGGCGGGCCATGCTTGATTGCCACCTTAATTGGTATAAAAAAAAATAGTAACAAATAAGTAGCCCGATCACTATACAGTCACATTGTACGACATGATAAGTACAGCTGCTACATTATTTTTAAAGATTTTCAGTACTATAAAAAAAACGCTGAATCGCCCAGTATACTTAAACTGAAATATATTTCAATATACTCAATGCCGCTAGTGAAGGTCGGCTGGGCGACATGAGGCTCGTGCGGCCACACGTGCGCGGCGGCGCGCTGCACCGAGATATTGCTCAGTACTTTATTGCTCCGCTGCACACGCCGGCTCGGTTGACTGGACTAATACCGCACTATCTTCAGCTTGCAGCTTTTATCCGTATATTCCGTCCGTAAAGATGCTTCTCAAAGAATTCATGAATCGTCAGTATAAAATATAAGTGAATCTACTGCCGGAGACGGAAGCGTATTTTCATTTAGAGGAACCGGCGAGAAATTTGATATTGTATTATACTTATCTACTCCATTTCTCGGGCAATCTTGAGTTTCGGGAACTTCGTATTCCACTGATTTATCAGTGAAAACGTGAAATGTTATTTTATATTTTATAAATAAGTATATGACGGCATAATAAATTGCTCAGTCAGCATCAGTATGTTAACTTAATTGATCTCTCTATCTGCTGTATCGTAGGTTTAGTTAATGTGTAAATTACGTTTTTTTCTTGCATGCGAAATCTATCGCGAAGGCTTCATGATTGAATGGAACCAGCCCACCTATAACTTATACAGTGTTACAGAAACAAATTATTCACGTCCAATCGAGACCAAACTAAATAATCCTTGACCAATCAGCATTTCGTTATAAATTTCGCAAATTTAATAAGCTAATCAGAAAGCAGCGACTACAACGTCGTCTGACAAATTTCGCAAATAAACTTAATCAGATTACCATCTATCTTGCTCGATGCACAGAATACATAACATTATGTCATGATCTTGTTCGTAAAGTGTCAAGCATATCCCGCTGGCGGATTTCTCGAAATCGTGCCGTCTCCATATAAGTATGTTGTCCTTATCACTGCCCCTACAATTAAACTGCCCATTAGGATAGTCTCTAGGGTTGGGAGATTTTAATCCTACTATTAAATTTTAAATGCGAAAGATTGTACCGATAGACAGATGTTACTCACACTTGCAAACAAAAGCTTATTAATGGATTTGAATAAAAGTTAGTAGGGTAGGTTATAAATTAGAATTATATTATTTACAAAGATGTGGGTATCTGCTGTAAAACATATTACCAGCGGGCGATGACATATGGTCGGGTTTTCAAACAAAAATATGGGTTATTTGTTATTTGTCGGGAGAGTAAACACATTTCATTCCTTGGTACCTATCATTTAACTATTATTATACGCTAGAAATAATAGTTCAATGGTACCAATACGATAAAAAATCGTGAACTACGCATGTATGTTACGCCTAGTACGCATTTTAACAGTTCAGTTTAACACTTAAAGAAGCGGTCCAAGTCGAATACCTATTTACGTCGCAAAACGTGACGTAGAACTTCACGAATACGTGACCCTTCATTTACATTTGGCGCATTACCTACCTCTTTCCTTCTGGGTTCAACAGCCACATTTGAATGTGTGGTTGTCAACCCTAAGCTTAGGGATGTGTAACATGCCGTGACAGGCAGGACGCGGCGTAATCACGCGATATTAACATTTGTTACGGCAAGCGGCATCCGTTACACATTTGTACCGGCGTATGACATCACTGGGACTGCTGCGTTACGTTTTTTAACGCACTAAAAGTTATATCGCTAGTATTATACGTGTACCTATGTGTACTTACGTGTGAGTATCTTGGAAAGAGATGCAATATGGCTTACCTACTTTTTTTTATAAAACACTAAAGGTGCCTGTCTTATGGCGATGTTTATGGCAAGCGATCACATGTATGTACACATACATACATAACATCACGCCCATAATCCCGGAAGGGGTAGACAGAGTCAAAGGGGCAGCAGGCCCCTTTAACCATATTCAGCCAAAAATTAAACTGGGCTGGGTTAGATGTTAAATTGTAAAAAAGTAGTGACAAGTGGCTAGCTCGTCGCCTACACAATCACACACCCAAAACTCGATATACCATTAGTCGTCTTTTACGACATGCTTGACAAGAACCACAGATGGCACATTATTTTATGTTCCAGACCAACATGGGTTGTCCCTTGTTGGTCTGGAACATAAAAGAATCACTGTAGCCGATGCAAATTCACAATTCAGAGGTCATTATATCACTAGTAGTTGCCGACCTTACAGGCGCCTTGCTAAAATATTATTGAAGAACGACATATTAAATAAATAAATATCAGACTACATCACATGTGTTACGGATATCAGAATGAACAGTGGTATTACAAATATATAGGTACTTATAAATATTGGATAATAACACCTAGACACATAACAAACACAAGTATTCAATAAACGAATGTTTGATGTTTGTCCTGGGTGAGGATCGAACCCACAACTCTTGGCGCGCGCATGGGCAGTGTCATTACCGAATGCGCCGTCGAAGCAGTCAAAATTTATTAGAAATTCTTTCATTGAATTGTTGCTCATAATAGTTTAGGAAAATTCCACTATAGCAAAAAGCTTAAACTTTAATAACATTTGGCGTTTATAATATCAGTAGTAATCAAATAATATTAGAGACACAGATTAGAATCAACCCTGGTGATTATAAAGGAAAATATTAACGTAGTTCATTTTAATATGGTGATTATAAAGGAAAATTTCAAGATTAAGAAAAGCCATCGCGATGCATCAACATCGATGTCATAAAGAATCTATAGCCCGGTCCGAGAATCGATAAAGCTATTTTTACGGTATCTTTGCTTATGCACGCTGCATTTTTTAAATGTCAAATGTCGCAACAGCGACGGGCGTAGCGTAATCATCTTGTTACCGTGACTTCGTGGAGCGGGCAGGAAATATGTAGCGAGCTGGAGGAAATGTACCTTAAATATCAGAGTTCGTGGATTATACCTGAAGGTAATTTTGCGCTGCAAATAGCGCAAAATTACCTGTAATAGGTTTAAGAACTTAATCTGGACTAGAAAAATTCGCGCTCGTTTTTGAATTAGCTGCAGAGGGCCACATTTTAACCAATTTTAAAAGAACGTAGATTAATATAGACTAAATTGGCACGTAATTTTTTACGAAAATTGACTATACATCAATAATAAAAAAAAAAAACAGTTGAATTGAGAACCTCCCCTTTTTTTGAAGTTGGATAAAAATATAGTTAAAATAATAACTTTTTTCTTTGGATAAGAAATGACATAATATCAGAACCCTATTTTGCCGTAACCGTGTTTTTAAATGCGTTGAAATTAAACGGAGTCTGCTAGCAATATCCTACCTGTAATAATGTAGAATAGCAGACAAGTCTAAAACAACTTGAGTAACAGCAATTCCTTTGGCTTATCAAGACAAGTGGGATTCCTGCGAAAGTCGTATATCCCCCGGGAGCGTGCAAAGGAATCCGGCGTAAAGTTCATCCGTGAACATGTGTAACAAAGCTTTGCGTCATGAGAATGCGCTAACTCAGTTAATAGGGGTGATGACTGCATTATAAAACTATAATTATATTAAGTCCGTCAGTTAGATTATATAAAAATACTAGACACATATTTTTGGATTTATCAAATTAACAAAAAATTACAAAGATAAAGAGCATCAACGTTTTGGAGTGGGGGCTTGCGGCGTCACTATTTATCAGTCAAAATTTTACGAAAGCGTGACGTCACGCGCAACTTGAATGCACTGTATCTTCGTTAATGTTTGTTTAACAAATAAATAAAAAAAATACGTGTTCAATATTTTTTTATAAACTGACGGACTAAACAGAACTTTTTAGTCACCTTGCCTATTGCGTTGACCGGAAGGGAAAAAAGAGAACGCCCTTCAATATTAAAAATGAAGCATCATGAAAAACAATGACTGATTTATAATTAAAGAGGATGCTACGACCGGTTTTTTTTTTCCGTCACCTAGTTTCGGCTCGTGACCCGCCAAATATAAATATTACACAAAGATATGGTCTAGATTAGCTGTTCCAAAATTATATCGACAGGAAAAAAATGTATTTTATAAGTAAGGTGTCGGTGCCTCACCTTATCCCTCAAGTTCCGCGTTTCGTCGTTGACACGGATTGAAGTGGCGCTGAGATTACTTCAGAGAACAAAGGTGAAGTCGCTTTGAAGTTTACATAGCGGGAATGCAATTTTGTGCAGGTACATCGTGTGTTCGGAATGTTTTGAGACACTTTCATTTGAATTATTTTCCTTGCGTACTTGTTACAATAAGATTCCTCGATATTTTTAAAGGAGTAGACCCAGAAAATACCCTCTGTTTATATTAACTATGGACTTTTTAATCGACTTCAAAAAAAAGGAGGAGGTTCTCAATTCGACAGATTTTTTTTTATTTAATAGCCTTGTTGTAATAGCTTACTAAGACTTTGCGTTGATTGCAAACGATTGGATCCTTGCACCAATATATACAAAAATACAATACAAAAAATATTTATTTCCAACACGCAGGTTTACATGGGTAAGAGGTTACATAATCACTTAGATTACTACATAAAAGTACCACGTACATATATGTATATATATGGTACTATTATTGATCAGTACCAAACTAAGCATTTGTGTTACGGAAATCTTGTCGTATGTGGTTAAGGTACCTCCAGTGGCGGATTTACCCTAAGGCCCAGTAGGCCCGGGCCTAGGGCGGCCAGATATTGAGGCGGCCAATCGTGTTAAAAATTAAGTAATGACTCTTTATTACTGAGAATTATGGCCTGGGGCCTAGGGTGGCTAAGACTGTAAATCTGCCACTGGGTACCTCCTTAATTCGGTGTCGTATCCACTATTCTTGGTAGCAAAATACCTAAATGCCACATTTGCATAGTTCAATACTTTTACAGAAAAATATTAAAGTTAATTTTTCCCTATGTCCAGTGCTCAACGCTATGAATAGCTTTTGGCTTACCCGCCATGTCAAAGTTACCCCATCCCCCGACCTCAGTGGCAACCTCCGAAATATAGGGCAGATAACTTTGAGGAAACGAGCGCACGAAAATAGGCATCAGCTGTTTCGATGGGACCTCTTTGTCCCGTTTTGGTGCGTACGAGTTTTATGGTTTGCGACCGGAACGCGATGTTCTATGTCCAATGCGGATTTTTGCGGTTGCGTATACGAGGTATGTAACGGCATTATGATAAGAGTCATTGAGATTTCTTTTTTATAATGTAGTTAAATTTTAATTTATTTATAATGTAGTTTAATTGTAACTATTTTAGACAGCTCTGTTGGTGCAAAACTTGAGACATCGCGTCTGACAGACGGAGCGAGAGTTGGACTTTGACAAAGTTTTTGATGAAACAGGTACAAAATCCGGATTTGGATGTTTTTGGTACCTTATTTTTTTTTGTAATATGATTGGCATTTGTATTTTACTCAATTAAGCTTGCTTTGAATCAGTATCAAACGCTCTCGTTTGATACTGATTCAACTCTCTAGTTAAAACCATTATTGTTGACCATATTTTTTAAGGTAGGTAATCCATTCGCTCACATATTATATTTGATAAAAAAAAATATTATCGTTCTTTTATTAGAGTGGAAGTCACTTCTATCAAGGATTTTAGACGAAAGGGAAATCGATATGGTTTCAACAACAATCATTTGTTGCTTTCGATTAAATGATACAGATAAGGTACCCCGTTTAGATACTTTTATGAGGATTATAAGAGGATGAAAGTACAACCATCAAAGATTTTGCATTCAAAATGTAGCTCACTCGGTAAAAAAAGAATAATTTTTATCCCGAAAAATACAGAGCTTCCGAGAAATTAGAAAAAAAAAATTCCTTGAAATATAATTTTTCATGTAGGTGAAATCGCTGGCGAAAGTTGGGTTTACATGAGAAAACAAAAGAAAAAAACGATTGGTTGGTTCCGGATGATCAAAAAACTGATATTGTATGTTCAATTAAGTTACCTAGCCTAGGCAACATAAAATTGTTTAGCAAAATTGGTACAGTGATTCACGAAAAACTTAGTTGTGATATACAAACGTATATAAGAATAGAAAATGTATTTGCATAGAAGCGATGTTTTATCTTATTGTATTTACATTTACAATATCAGCGCTTCTCAAATTCGAATCATCCCAAGATCTACCTGTATCCCGGGAATCTTTAATTTTTCAAAGGAACGTTTTTTTTTAATTTTCAAACTAACTAAACTTCACGCCACTTCCCTAGCGGGGTAGGCAGAGAGAACCGAACGCCATATGGCACGATCCTTACACACCTCACTCGCCTCTTCAACATTCATAATAATTTATATACAAGCTCTACGGTTTTTATGACTCCTAACATCACCTTCTTTTAATACACGACCAATCTGGTCGTGGTAGGTGAGCCTGGGCCTTCCGCGGCTCCTACATCCTTCCACATTCGCATTGTATATCTGTTTAGTCAATCTTTCGTCATCCATTCTTTCCACATGTCCGAACCACCGGAGCATGCCTCTTCTTACCTTGACTCCGACGCTGTCCTTCAGACCAACTCTCTTTCTTACATCATCATTCCGAACGCAGTCTGTGAGCGATACACCGCAGATTTTCCGCAGCGCACGCATCTCGACCGCATTTATTCTACTTTCATGCTCTTTCTGCCATACCCAACTCTCGCTTCCATATGTTAGCGTAGGAATCAGCACCGCATTGTGTATGGCGAGCTGGGCCTTCTGGCTTATTTTGCTGCCTAAAAGTTTTCCTAACGCTCCATTCACCCTATTCCCTGCATTCACTCTTCTTTCTATATCAGCGGAGTACCTTCCATCTCTACTAAATGCAGATCCTAGATATACAATTTCATTTACCTGTTCCAGCACTACATCGTCAACCGTTATCCTTGTATCCGTTCTGGTTTCATCTCTTTCAAACACCATAATCTTTGTTTTCTTCGCATTCAAATGTAAGCCTCTCTCCTTGCAATCATCTTTCAATGTCGTGACTAGTTGCTGCAGATCCGATGCCGACTCTGCTAGAAGTACGGCATCGTCCGCGTCAAGCAGGCAGTTCACAACCAAGTCACCCATACGCACTCCAACATTCATAGATCTAATCCTCTGGAGACAATGGTCGAGATATAGGATAAACATTTAATTTTCAATTTAAAAAAAACGTTTCTTTCAAGGCATATGTGGAATCACAGACTGGTTATTGTGACTACTTTGTCATATTATAGAACAGTTTTCACTCACTTCTGGAAATATGTCACACACTGTCTTATACACAAGTAAAATGTACTTTTTAGGACCACCTCGAAAAAAAATAAATACGAAGATTGTACATTAGGATAATAAAAATAAAATTTTATTTTCTCACTCGAATAACTTCGTAAAGAGATTTGTCGCTTCTTACTTGAAAGAAAGAGACAAGCGCGCTCCCTCGTTTCCTATATTATTAAAGCTTTCTGTACCTTCGCCTCAAGGCAATGGGTTATTACATTACTTACAATAATATAAATCCCATACCGTCCCAGTTGCCCAGGCCTGCGCAGTGAGGGGTAACAGCTGTGCCTCAGGGCTCATTTGCATCAATGGAATAAATTTACCGATCTCGCCCTAACAAATTTTAGATGGAATAATACTGGATTCATTCATGTGTAAGTTCTGGTCTAAGTGTGTTTTGGCACTGTAAAATAACTATCCTTTATATCTGGGTAACTAATTTTGGAGTGTCTATTTCGTAAGTAAACAGTAAACGTAAACATGTTGCTAATTTATTGAAAGTTTGCTTTTGAACATTAAGATTTTTTAGGTTTTAGAAATTTTGGAGAATAATAACAAACTATTTGTAACGAAAGTATATTAGGTGCTAGTACAATGACGGATGCGATAGAAACAATATGTAGTGACATATTGCCAAAGTTGTGCCATTAAAATTTACATTCGAATTCAAATTGTTTATTTGCCATTGATATAGTCCACCACAATATGTAATGGGTGGTTACATATTGTAGTGGAATATAAAATTAAGATACTTAAAAACCTATTAACATACATACATACACACATATTGTCACGCCTTTTTCCCATGGGGGTAGGCAGAGATCACGTACTTCCATTTGCTACGATCCTGACATACACCTTCCGCTTCTTCTACATTCATAAGTCTTTTCATAAACCTAATTAGCCACTGAAAATAGCATGCAAATGTCCAATAATAGCAAAAAGTCTCATAAAACTTTGTCTATTCAATAGCGCCCAATTAGACATTTGAAATTAAATAGAAAATATAAAATTATTTAAAACTTTTACATATATACCTGGTGCAATGGATATAAAAGAAAACATGTTTAAAAATACGTCGAGCAAGCTAAACTATGACTGTTGGAAGTGGACAGTGGTTCAATACCTCGTTATAATAATAAATAATAATAATGTCCTCCTAACCGATATCGGTTACGGCGGCCAATCTCAACGAGGATTAACCAACTGCGCAGGAGATATTATAGTGCACAAGTGTGTGCGCAAACACAGGTGCACTCTCTATTCCTTCACTCTCATAGTCCGGTGAGACGGCAATTTGACATGACCGGAGAGAGGTTAGGCGCAGGACCAACGGCTTAACGTGCTTTCCGAGGCACGGGGGTGATTAAACCGCCAACTTCCTGACTCCGGGCTGTTACTGAGTAATTTGGATATTGAAATACCCAGCCACAAATTTTTGGCCCGACCCGGGATTTGAACCCGGGACCTCTTGGTCCTTAGGCGGCGCATGCTACCACTAGACCAACGAGGCAGTCGAAAACTGTCTGTCTGCTTCCACACGGATAGTTATTGGATGGATGAGCGTTTCGACCTAGTTTATTGACATTTGGTATACATCACCGCGTTTTGCAGGGACACCTACAATAAATTGGACTGTCTGTCTGAATGTTATAGTCGTTTAAGAATAGTAACAATGATTATTCGGATGATGTATAATTTAACTTAATATCACTTAATTTTATTGAATGACTTTAATTTGTTAAAAACATTGGCGTTCACCATATTGAATTTAATTTTGAAATAACAAAATTTGGTGTAGGTACTATTCAAACAGGGATATATGAAAAGTAGATGATCGATGAGAACGTAGTTAAAGCAGAAAAGGCATTTTTTTTTTAGGATAATTTCTAACGTATATTTTTTAACTCTTCATAGCAACTAAAACTAATGATGCCCAGGCAGCGCTCAGAGCGAATTAAACGCAAAGACAGCGTAAGTCATGGCCAGTTCTTTGTAAAATCCACGGACTAGTAAAAAAAGAAGGACTCCACGCTGTCATCCTATAGCGTGAAGCCACGTTTATGCATTTGTGAGTGAGATACTAATGGATACCAGATATCGGATATCTGTCATGTGGAGCACTTATTATGTCAATGTGTGACGTAAGTTGCGTGTCAAGGTGGAGCACCTGAGGAGCTTCAATGTCTAGTTAGTGGCGCGGAGTCCTTCTTTTTTTACTAGTCAGTGGTAAAACCATAGAATCTAGATTCTATCCCACATAAATGAATATGAGACCAAATTTTATTTTAGGTCAATACAAACCTGTAGCTTTTACTAAGATATTTGGGTCAATCAACTTTTTTACCGACACTGTCGTAATATTGTAATGGTAAACATCTGAAAAAAAAATCGTTTTTCCCAATTTGTATTTCAATTTACGGTAGTGAATTTATCGCAGTTTTATTTAATGTAACGTACAGCGACTTTAATAAATATTTTTGATAGTATTCAAGAAAAACTGATACATTTACCTAAATTACATACCTACATATTTTTTATTTTGATTTTACTGTTGTAAAATTACGTAGCATCCGCGAGAATAGGCATGATGGATTTGTGGCGTTTTTTTTATTTAGTAAAAAACGTAAATTTAATGTGAAAAATACCAATTTCATTCCAATTTCAGGGTCTTTTACTGATTAATCTTTTAAGAAAAATATCATCAATTTGTTCCAAAAAAGAAAAAGTGTTCTTTGGTAACGTTCGGCGTTAGTTATCTTCGCACTCTCTTAGAGACGCGCTGTAAATGAGCCTTGGCGGAGATTAAAAATAAAGGCCGCCGGGACGCTGGGTCAGGGCCGGGCCGCGCGCCCGGCGCCCGGCGACCGCCAGCCTGCAGCCTTCCTCTGCTTCTGGGAACACCGGATTAAGCAATCCTTTTGCCATTGAATAAATCAATTTAAACCCACGGACTAGTAGAAAAAATAAGAACTCCACGCTATCATACTATAGCGTGAAGCCACGTTTATGCATGTGTGAGTGAGATACTTATGGATACCAGATATCGGATATCTGTCATTTGGAGCACTTATTGTGGCGATATGTAACGTAAGTTGCGTGTCAAGTTGGAGCACCTGAGGAGCTTCAACGTCTAGTTAGTGACGCGGAGTCCTTTTTTTTTGCTAGTCCGTGTTTAAACCTAACTCTTTGTAAACTGTTTTTCTGGGACTCGGAAAGAATGTACCAGCTGTGGACCTTGCATGTCGTAAAAGGTGACAAATGGTGTATTTAGTGTAGGGTTTGTGTTTATGTAGGCGACGTCTATACGCTTGTCACTACTTTTTCACAATGTTTCTATCTAACGTGAGTTAGTAAGAAACGAAAGATGACGAAAGATTGAATTTCTAAACATAAACTTACGTAAGTTTATGTTCAGAAATTGAATGGATACGGCAAATGCAGTTGAATAAAAAATGCATCGTCTTGTTACACATTCGCGCTTTTGCCCGGATACCGTCCGGGCGTTACAATAAAACGAATCGAGTCGTCCTTGAGGCGCGCAGCATGCATTTTGGATGAGCTGCAATATAATACTGGAGATTGGTACAGGTGTCTGATCAATACTGCTTAAATCTTTCATATATCTACATACATAAATAGAAATGCCTGTTGTTTAACGTAAAGTTATGACTAAATGGATATGAAAGTATCCTTAAGCAGAATGCATTTATAATCATATTTTTTTATGTTTCTGTCTGTCTGCTTATCTGGCCAAGCTACGAAACGGTTAAAAACATTTTAGCTGATCTTTCTCTGACAGATGGTTGATGTTGAATCTGGCTCCCATTTACTTTAAAAAGAGAGTTAAGGTACCGCTCCAAGAAAGTTGTTAAATAAATTCCGCGCAGACATTGTCACGTTGCAGGCAACAGTTGATAGTTCAAAAAATCTAAACTTCATCCTCCTCCGAACTTAGAACTAATAACTAACTTAGAACTAAGTATACTTTAATCTTAGATCAGGAAATAACGCCAGAGAACAAATTATTTTCATGTATCGAATGAAATCGAAAATTCATCGAAACTAGTTTTGATCACAATAACACGGTAAGCGGAAATATCTTACCAAGCGGTCCCTACCCATTTACCTCCTAAACGGTTCACTACAGATATTATTTATTACTTGTACATGGGCCCTTATCGTGGGTGGGCCTCTATATTTGCGGAGCAAAGGTGATCCTACCCTTCCATTATTTAGTTCCTGGGCAAGTCACGGCGGAGTAACCCCTATGATGCGGGTCGAGATCACCCCTTTGTGGTTTACCGCGAGGCTGGGGGTTGCTGGTTTTGTATTTTTGCTCTGTGGTTCTTTTAATCAATCCAATCAAACATGTTCGATTGTTTATGGTATTTTTAAATAAATAGGAAATATGTTCGTTTTTGAACGTAAACAAAGCTTTGAGCGTTGGCAATGTTCAATAAAAAACCCGAAATACATCAAATATTTTCTTTGACAAAAGAACATCGAAAAAGCAGCTAATAAAATAAATTTAGTTAACAGCAAGCCGGTATACTAATAATGTCACATATATATTTTATAGTACCTACACAACTTTTTATTATTCACTCATTAGGCTATCCTATGTCCCATGTTGGTCTTGGACTTAAAAATAATGTGCCAATTGTGTTGTAAAAGGCGATTAATGGTATATGGGGTTGTAGGTACGAGATTGTGTAGGCGACGAGCTAGCCACATGTTACTACTTTTTCTTAATTTTTCATCTAACGCAGCTCAGTTTTGTTTTGGCTGAATGTGGTTAAAGGGGCCTGCTGCTCTTTTGACTCTGCCTACCCCTTCGGGGATTATAAGCGTGATGTTATGTTTGTTTGTTTATTTTCATTAGGCTATTGATATTTATATAGGTACCTCTTGTACCTCATAGTGCATAGCTTAATAAAACATTTTGAATAGCAGATCAAAAGTATTTCTGTATCAAATCTGTGTCTTGCATATCCTCTTACATACATAGTTCTACATAACATCAAGACAACTGTACCAATGACCGGGCTCTACGTACACGCGGCTGCATATTGAGAGGGATGTTTGCATCACGATATTGTCACAGCACATTTCCTCGGAGCACAATGTTGTGTTTCCGGAGGATTGAGCACGCAGCCCTGACCCGACACACAGTGCTCTATATCAACAGTGAAGCGAAGCGTTTTAGTATAATTTAGAAATTACATGTGTATTTATGTAGGTACATATTGATACTTACAATACATACATATCAACATGCCCGCAAATCCCTATGGGGTAGGAAACCCAATACCCAATATACCAATGGCAGATTTAAGGGGGCAACGACCCCCCGACGGCAGTTTTGTGTACTGTGGAGATTCCATCACAGTACATACTTAGAAGCATTAAATTATCAGAGTTGTTGACTGAAACTCTTGTCCCTTTCTGGCTGTAATTGTCAATTTTGTTCATTACATCCCTTTTTATGCACTTGCAAATCTAAGATAATAATCAGTTTTTAAGAGTTATTGTTGATTTTTTGCCAGTCCGTCACTTGTGCCCCTCTCAGAAATATACCATTAATCGCCTTTTACGATATGCTAGGTAAGGAACACAGTAGGCATATTATTTTAAAGTCCCAGACTAACATGGGACAATAGGAATTAGATAATTGTATTTATATCATTAATAACTAACTAACTAAACTTCACGCCACTTCCCTAGCGGGGTTGGCAGAGAGAACCGAACGCCATATGGCACGATCCTTGCACACCTCACTCGCCTCTTCAACATTCATAATCCTTTTCATACAAGCTCCACAGTTTTTATGACTCCTAACATAACCTTCTGTTAATACACGACCAATCTGGTCGTGGTAGGTGAGCCTGGGCCTTCCGCGGCTCCTACATCCTTCCACTTTCGCATTGTATATCTGTTTAGTCAATCTTTCGTCATCAATTCTTTCCACATGTACGAACCACCGGAGCATGCATCTTCTTACCTTGACTCCGACGCTGTCCTTCAGACATGACATTAATATTTTCAATAATTATCAAATAAACTAAATGTTTATTCCAATACTACTTGGCATAGGTACTATTAAATATTGAAAAAACGAGGTTAGGTCCTGTTGAACTAATAAAGTTACTATTATTAAAATATACAATATTTAGCGGTTCCTATTGTCACTGAGTTGAAACAGGAGCATTTCGTGACTGTTTTCGATATTGTTATAACTGATCATTAATGTGTTTAAAGTTGTAATACGAATGTTATTACGTGTTGTCGATTTATTGTGGTAAATACTAAGCTAAGCCTTGACGTTTGATATTTGGTATTATTTATTGTAAAACTATTTTAAGTGTGTAAATAGAAATAGAAATAAATAAATATCACACTACATCACATACATTGACCTGATTCCGAGGTAAGTAGTTTAAGCACTTGTGTTACAGATATCAGAATCAACAGTGGTATTACAAATATAATTATACTGAAATATTGGATAATAACATCCAGACACAGAACAAACACAAGTATTCATCACACGAATGTTTGTCCTAGGTGGGAATCGAACCCACAACTCTAGGCGCATGGGGCATGGTTGCCACCGAGTGCGCCATCGCTAACCAAAAAAAGTGTGTGAAAAGCGTTGATGGTTATTACTGGTTATTACGTACCTGCTTGTCACCAATCGTAGCACAGTCTTGCGTAATTTCAATGTTTCAAGATGTCTCACTGATGTTTCTGACAGTGGCGCAGTCGGCTCTTCAACTGCATTAGGTGGCTACGTAAGCCGGCTAGTGCTAATAGCGAAGTATCGAATCCGCATGCAATGTTCAACGACTAATTACGGTTACTACATAAACATATGTGTAATTACAAAATAACAGTGATTTAGAATGAAGTTCGCAAGGCTACTTACCTTTGTATTTTTGCTTACAAGTTTTCAAACTCATTTTAAAAATCACGTTATTTGGTGCAGTAAGAGTTGTGGGTAATGACACGCGCCTCAATGTGAGAGGTATTGGCTCAAATCCGAGCTTTTACAATTTTTACTTGCGATTACATATGCTGCAAATTTGTCTCTGCGAATTCACGACAAAACCGTAGGCAGAAAAAAAGTGTTTTACTAAAATCAGCTAATAAAAATGAACCGAATGTTTGGTTTGAAACACTTTTAATCGATAAAATTATAGGTATTAAAGGGCTCTGTATTCCCTGACACGATGGCCTACCAACAAATTGATTGACTATCGCCGATACGTACAGACAGCCCCATTACCCGTTCGGTCCGTTATCTATGCATTTATCTAATGGCTGGGCTGTTATTATATCTAAATTAGCGTTTAGCCCTAACTGCAGCGAACCTATGAGGTTATTTGCTTGGAAGCTAAAGGGTATTTGGGTATTTTTACCTACTTCAAAATAATGATATTAGCAATAAATTCTTTTTTTCTGTGTTCAATGTTATGGCCCGTGTTTACCCGGGGTCAACTTAGACCATGATCCATGATTTAACGACTGTGGTTACAGTTAATAGATGTCACGTTAATAGATGAGGTGGGGATCGAACCCACAACTCTTGGTGCATAGGGTAGGGTCACTACCAAATGCGCCATCGAGCCAGTCTTATGCTACTAAAGACAATAAATGACTATACTACCAACCTGATAGTAAGAGGTTACTATGGACATTGGAAACACCAAAGATGGGTATTTTTTTCTTATAATAATTTTGCATTGGGATATTCATGGGTTAATAACATGCTTTGTACCTTCTCTATGTGAGTCAGAGTCAACATTCCTTATGTAGGTTCGAAACAAACATTAATAAATCGTCAATCAGAATTTCTTTACATAGTATAAAACAAGGATCGTGTCATATCGGCGCTTAAGAACCAAGACCATCTATCTACACTTTGGCGCTTTTTACTTTTTAATGCAGTTATTTTTATGATTAATTTACGCATCGTTTCCTTTGATCAGTAACCTCAAATTCGCATTAAATAAAAAGTTATGAGAAAATACCAATACCACCTAAGTTACGTGACGTAATAAATTTAAGGAAATAAAACGTTTTTTTCGTCTCCTGTGAAGTCGACTTTTTGTAGATAGATGGTCTTGGTTCTTAAGCGTCGATATGGCGTTCGGTTCTCTCTGCCTACTCCGCGAGGGAAGTGGGGTGAAGTTTAGTTAGTTATTATTAGAATATGAATCTAATCGAATATTAGGTTTGTGATGTTACTTTCCCCAGTTTACCACCTGCATTTACGATACTTAACTATAAACGAAGCGAATGCGGAAATCGAAGTTGCTCCGGAAATGATGAGTTCATCGCAGGCGCAGTGAAAAGCTCGCTTTTTTCCGCGGTTTCGTTTATTCCTGTGACATACCGTTATTGCAATAAAGGTCAAACAATTTGAAAAGTGAAAGGATCAGTTTTCAGTTAAAAAATCAAGTTTGTTTATCAAGTTACTTCATATTGGTTGATATTTAACCGTTAAACGTTGTAGAGAAATTCATTTCAATACAATAAAAAGAAGGAGGCTCCCTCCGACCATTTTAAATAACAAGAAAATATGTTGTGTAGGGTTTAAATTTTTTTATTGTTTTAATCACTCTAAATAAGATCTATATCTATTATTATTAATATATTAAAATTTAATGGTCCAAGCAGACCACTATAAAGTACGAGACTTATAGCTAGGAGGTTAATGATTGTTAAAACTGTGTCAATACATCATGTCACATCTCATTGTGTTCAATTTTGTTTTCGTGCAATAAAAATAAATCTTGTGAAGTTTGGTTATCATCGACTAAATTATGGTATTTTTACGATCAAAACCGGGGAAAAGATTAACATAACTTTTCACATAAAGTGAGTTAAAAAGTAGAAAATTATCGCAGCTACTTTTGATACCTAAAGGCGTATAAAAATCCGGGTATCTATAAAGACTTCCTTGGACAGGCTGGGAGGTTATGCATGAGTTGCCTTTTCAAAGAAGGTGGTCGCAGTTTTGTATGAGTTATTAATCAAGACTGCTTTCCTGTAAAAGGCTTCCGAGAAATGAGCCGGCTTTTGCAGCGAGTGACATTAAAGTCAATATTCGATATTGAATTAAGAATCCCGGTGCTCAAGCTATTTATGATTGGTTCAATGAATTGAAGGAATACTTTTTAATAAAGTTGAGAGTTGCGAACAGTTTTAAATTAACGTTATTCAGTGGGGAGTGTTACAGCGTACGGTTTGTCATTTTATAGATATTTCACACACACACACACACATAACATTACGCCCATAATCCCCGAAGGGGTAGGCAGAGTCAGAGGGACAGCAGGCCCCTTTAACCACATTCAGCCAAAAATAAAACTGCGCTGGGTTAGATGAAAAATTGTGAACAAGTAGTGACAAGTGGCTAGCTTGTCGCCTACACAATCACATACCCAAAACCCGATATACCATTAGTCGCCTTTTACGACATGCTAGGCAAAAAACACAGTTGGCACATTCTTTTTAAGTCCCAGGCCAACACGGGACAATGGGCTGGGTTAGATGGAAAATTGTGAAAAAGTAGTGACAAGTAAATTTTCACTACTTTATCACAATTTTAGTGTAGTGTAGTGAAAAATAAATTATTGCATTGCAAATAATTTTCAATGCAGTCTAATGCTGTATACACGATAAGTATATTTTACCGATTTCTCGTCCTATAACTCCCTACTATCCACGCTATAAAAGTAATTTGCGTGAGTTTTATGAGGGTTGGCCTATAAATATCATTTTTGATGATAGTTTAGAATATCGAAAGGTTTTAGAGAAATGGAACACAATTTGACTCGCCACTTGGAAGTGTTTTTTTTTATGTCTTTTTCAAGCACTTTAATATTGATATAGTTACATAAATAAAATGTATATATTGGTTGATATTGATTGTTTGTTATTTTGTTAGTTGAATATTTCAAAACTAAACCAATGTTTTGTAAAATAAATTCTACAATTTTAAAGGCCTGATCGGTGGTTCATTTAAAGAGCAATGTAAGCAAGATTATCTTTAACATGCGAATAGATGAATGTGAACAAAATGTAACTGTAGTTACGTTTTTATAGAATTTACTATAAATTCGTGTGATTTAATAAACTTATTGACACGTAAATACACTACTTACGAGCGTAGTGAATTCAAGAGGAAAACAGGGTGGAACTATCGAAGGGTGAACGGGGACGTCTTCCCTCTCCGCGACCTTCACCTGATTGACCCGGCTCCCGGGCTCCTCCGCGAATGATTTATGAGCCAAGTAACTAATAAGCAATTCTGCCTGCAGCTGAAACAGTCGTTAATTGCGCACTCGCGCGACACCGGCGTGCGGTTTGTCGTGTTAGGCCGACATAGATTACTACATTGAATGGTTAGCAACCAGTAGGGATGGTGGCACACATATGGTAACTAGTGTATTTGTTCATGAACGAGCTCGGCGCGGTGTTTAACGCAACGGCCGCGGCTGCGCCGCTTCAACCTCCCCGAAACCCGCAGCGTCGCCCGCCGCGTCACCCGAGGCGTCCACCGCGGCGTCGCTTACAATGCAAACGCGTGTAAAAACGCTTTTCCGTGATTGCTCAATACATCCACCATATGTTTGTGTTTTCGGCAGCCCGCGCCGCGCACCGCGCCGCCCGACGCCCCGCGTCTCCCTGGACGAGCCCTAATAGGTACTATATATACGAAAGATTTGATCGTTTTAATTGAATAGCCTTCGAAAAAAAATTATTTCACCAATGGAAACCTACTTTCTAGGATTAGGACTATTACAGAGACTATCATGCTATTCCAGGATCTATAATTTTTCCGATCTTTCTTACCTGACTTTTTTACGGTTAGTTAATAGTTGGGCGTAGGTACCTCACATCACAAACGGTCGGTGCAGTTGTTTAAGCGTGAAAACGTAACACACACATAAATATTTTCTTTTAGTAAAGATATCACCATTACTAAGGGGAGCGACTAATGAGAAATTGCGTCTGTTGACGCGTCGGGTTGCGCTCGCTCAAGCGAAAGACGACGACATGAATATTGCATCACCTGACTCAATGACTCGAGGGCCTTTCAGACACTAACGCACTTGCAAGGTACTTGCCTCGCGAGGGTCAAAGTGCACCCGCCGGCTCTGTAAAGACAACGGTTGTTCTCCGCTGTTGGGCAGAATTGCTATTCGCTGTTGTTTTGAATAGCACCTTGAGCGACGGCTATCCAGTTAGGTTGACCTTACAATGAAGAACATAAATATAGTTTTTTTTATGTATGATAAATGCTTAGACTAGTAAAAAAAGAAGGACTCCACGCTGTCATACTATAGCGTGAAGCTACGTTTATGCAAGTCTGAGTGAGATTCTTATGGATACCAGATATCGGATATCTGTCATTTGGAGCACTTATTATGTCAATGTGTGACGTAAGTTGCGTGTCAAGTTGGAGCAACTGAGGAGCTTCAACGTTAAGTTAGTAGCGTGGAGTCCTTCTTTTTATTATTAGTCCGTGGCTAACAATGTTATTTACACATGTTTGACGTTTAATATCTTCACGTAATCTTTCTATATTAGTGTGAGAGTAAAAAATAATACACCAACTGTTCTTGTGTAGCATGTCATTGAAGGCGACTAATAGCGTATTGCCTATTGGGTTGTTATTGTGTAGGCGACGAGCTAGCCATTTGTCACAATCTTCTGTTAAACGCAACTTGTTTTATTTTAGACATAATTTGATGAAAGCTGCTCCTTTGGCGGGTATTGCGGTTAATGTGTGTATAATATAATGATTGAATGAAATCAATCGCGATGGAATACCTAAACTGGGACGGCGTCTCCTCGACGCGAGCTCATGACTGTATTATTATATAAATCAGCATTACTTATGAGAGAACTAACTAATGAGAAATTCCGGTTGCCGCTGAAACTAGCGGGAACTTGCGTGCGGTTTTATAATGCGTCGAGACCCGCTCAATCAGAGGGCATAAGGACAATATAAGGACATACATAAGATATTAATTTAGGCCTGATTTTTCAACAGTGAGAAAATAGTTGAATAAATTACACTGCGGATGATTTTAAAATGTTCTTGCCTGTTTCCTAAATCAAATACTGAATGTCATCCTCAAATTGGTTATTTTATACTTTCGGTCGGTTACTGTAAAATAAATTAAATAAATATTCGAAGACATCACTTGAGTACATTAATCTGACTCCGAAGTAAGTAGCTTAAGCACTTGTGTTACGGATATCAGAAACAACAGTGGTATTACAAATATATACTTAAATATTGGATATTAACACACAGACACAGAAAAAACACAAGTATTCATCACAGGAATATTTGTCCTGGGAGGGTATCGAACTCACAACTCTTGGCGCATGGGGCAGGGTCACTACCGAATGCGTCATCGAGCTTGTCCTGTGTATCTGACTATTCATAAAGCAACACAATCTATTAGTCTCTAAATTATTTATCAGTATTAATTACTATGTTACGTTTTAAACGCAATCGTAAACATTTTATAGTTACGCGAGTATGCGTTGCACATTATGAGGATTTCTTTAATATTTAAATACTAATTGAATAGTAGTGTTTATTTTTTTCCCCTATAGAATAGAAGCCCGTATATAATTCGAATTAAATCTACAATCTACAACTAATATCTACGTAAGTTACTCACTACACACCCTTACAAGTTGGAAAACAGTAATTTGGCTCTCAGTGAACGTTGAGGTCTGTTCCCGTCCCGGGTGTCCCACGGGCCCGGGCGGGTCGCCCCGGACGACCCGCGCCGGAACACATCTAGCTTGTTATATAGGGATGTTGACTGGCTAGTCAATTGAGATACTTTTTAGGAGCTGTCAAAACGAAATCAGTTCATAGATTTTGTATGGGCTTGTCAACGTGTGACGTCACTAGTTATAGTCAAGTGACTTAATATTAAGCAGTTTTTGTAAAATTAAAAATCTTAGACAGCATACTACGATACTTTCTTTTTCAGAATTGATATTTCAATATTAAATATAAATGGTGTCAACATCCCAATTGAACGCTTCAATGTCAATGCTTTTTCAATGAACGTTTCTGCCAATTAAGATATCTTTGGCCACTACCACCAAGCAGTGGTTAGTACTCGATCTGTGAGGTATTATTTATCTTCATTTTTTCCTTGTATTTATATGTATTATGGTTTCTGCATTTTATAAGATTAGTTAATGTTTACTGATATCGAATAAAAAACTGTTTTAGTTAAAATTCATCTATTCTTAAGCATTTTATTTTAACCGACTTTAAAAATAGAGGAGGTACTCAATTCGACTCAAACTCAAAATACATTTATTTACGTAGGCCTCAAAAAAGCACTTGTAAATCTGACTGAATTTTTATAGTGCTTTTAAAAGTGACAAATAAATATTAGGCCAGGGTGATGGTAAGCGGTCACCGTACCTAAAGTACATTTGCATTATCCTACTAATATTATAAACGCGTAAGTTTGTGAGGATGTTCCATACATCCTCACAAACTTACGAGTGTAAGTTCTTGTTTGTTACTCTTTCACGCAAAAACTACTAATTGGATTTTCATGAAACTTTACAATAATATAGCTTACACACCCAAATAACATATAGGCTATGTTTATCGATGTACCACGCGATCAAAGCCGCGGGCAGAAGCTAGTATTTTTATATGTGTAACCATTGGAACCGTTTGTTCACTATGAGACATCAAACATCCTTTTATTAAAACGTTACCCGTCATTTGCCGTCAACCGGTAAGCGCGCGATCTGTTCCCGTTCCCGGGCGTCCCTTGTCCCGGGCGGGCCGCCCCGGCCGTGACCCGGCCCGTCCCGACTCATCGGTAGCCGTCAATAATAACCATGAATGTCTTATAACAAGCGAGGTGCGGATGTGAGTCTATAATTGAATCTTCTTTACTTTTTTGTGAACTTGTTGTTTACAGGTTTAATATAAGAAAGGTTCTTTGGGTAATCATAGTCTAAGAAGTATAAGCATTAGCCCACCAAATTAAGCATGCAAATGTGTACCAATAAACTTAAGTTACTATGTTAAATAAACAATTCCCTAGTTCCAAACCAAAAATGTATACTTGTGCCATGGATACTAGGTGAACGGATAAACAAACTTAAATTCGTTTATAAATGAAATGTCCAAATTGACGAATCCAAAACGAAACATTTGCCCCTAGCCGGATTCGAACCCACAACGTTTTGTGGCTAGGTATCTCTGACTACTTGACCAACGGGTAAGTCGTTTATGACCAAATTGGTCGTGTGTTAACAGAAGGTGATGTTACGATAAATACCAAACAAATAACTCAATGTTTCGAGCAACTTAAGTCCGACTGGCATCCTCTAATCAACGACCGTAATCAAATTGGGCATCCTTGAGAACAAAACCGAGTCCCTCATTGGAAGTCGGGTCACGGAGCGCGTGTTAAGGGGTGCGCACACCTACTCGCTGAACCGGTACAGCCTGGCTTTGTAGGAGGCTTCACATCTCGTTAGAAGTTATGTTAAGTTAGAAGGGATTCTTGGAGAGACGACAGTGACTTCTTTTGGCATTTAAGTAATTGATAGGCGTCAGAATGGCCAAAGGTAAATAAGCCAAAGGTAAAGGTAAATAACGCAAACATGAATGGCATGTTACTGATATGTTACGTTCTTGTGCATACTACATACTTAGTTTTTTCGATCACTACAAATTGAAGTGGTCAGCCCAGCAAGCGTCGACAAAAATATTTTAAGAGACTCACGACTCGAGTTAATCAATAACGCCAGATGTAGTAGTCCGCTTGAACAACTTTTAACTTTTTGAACTTCGCTTGAAATGTTAAATGGACAACCTGCTGACAACGTAGGAAGTTATATATATATGGGTTAGATGGACCCTAACTGTTCGTAAAGATAATCTTGCTGACACCTCTCCGTTTGGCTGACGGCGCGGTCGGTGACGAAGACGTGTGTAGCCGCCTTTACGGCTACGGAGCTTGTGACGTCAAGCACGTAACGCGAGCGGGCTCCCGTGCAGGACGCACGGTACCTCCGCATCCGGCCGTGCGGATCAGCGGAAACGTCTTGCAAGCTTTGTTTATTGCCAAATGAAACTAGGTATATGTAGGCAGCAGTGCTGGGGTGATTATTTAGGTCCTATCATCCCATTTGGATGCATTGGGTGCGTTATTTGAAAGGGATTATGGGCTTTCCTTCAAGCGAACTTATGTCAGCGCCTGTTTGTGATAAAGGTTGATGACCGTTGTGGGTGATGACTGTCGATAGCCGATAGTATATATTATTATATGGCATTGAAGGTGATCGTTAGCGATATTCATTCGGCCAGCGTGTGTCGCTGATAAATTGTTGCTCATCTGTTGGCTTCCAATGTTTTGCCGTTAAGATACTATGCTACAGGTAAACATAATAAAATTGTTAACAAACAGACATTGATGACATTTTCAAATATTTTTTAAAGTATGAGCCTTGTATTTAAAAGGATATTGTCATTATTCACAAGTCTAGTTCCTTCCAAACACGAAAGTAATTTAAAATGCCGTTTATTTAAAAAAAAAACAAATGATTAATCAAGCTATCAAATTTTATCTTTATATACTGCATAATATAAATAAAACATTATAAATAACCACGGCATGTCAATGTGGTCACGGCATTAGTCAATCCGTGCTACATTTATGAAACAAGGTGCTACGAGCTACGTCTTCAGAGCAAGTGCTACAGAGGGTCGTCGAGACCACGCCGTCGTAGCGCTCTCGTAACGAGCTCATTAGCTAAGGTGCGCTGTGTACACTGGCATTGCCTTGTTACATATGCATTAGATTAATGGCTTTATGTTATTACTTTAGATAATGTTTATTAATGTTAATAGTTTAATATAAAAAATGTGGTGTGCTTCCAGACTTGCTGTGATACATACTTAATTACATAGAGTTAAGGATACGTAGGGCAGCAAGTTATTTAAATGTCAGTATTAATAAGAACTAGACTCTTCACAACAATTTATTTTAAATGACATTATAGAGTAAAATTAACAATTAAACATCCTTATACCTAAAAGTAAACCAAAACAATATTAATTTGGAATATTGTTTGGTTGAAATTCACTTTGATTGCTTGGCTATTAGAAAAGCACCTAACCATTGTAATGAACTTTGGCATGGCATTTAAACCTTAAAAAAGGCACATAGGTACAATTTTATTCCAGACTCATTAGACTGAATTTAACATAGACTGGCTCGCTTAGTAAAATATAGTTAAAAAATATAATTTTGCTCCGCTGAAAAGGTTATCATATTGAGTTACACTCCATATTAAAAAATTAAGCGATAATCTTGGAGATTTTAAATTCCCCTCGCTGCCATCAATAATCTAGCTCCAGTAACCAATTAGTAGCTGCAGAAAAACCCGTCAACTCCTTTAATGGGAGCAGGAAATGTTTGCGAAACGAGGACAGCGCCGGAGGCGGCAGGAATTAAATGCGTTAGCCCCGCACGTGGCCGTCTGCTTACGGCGCTCAAACGAAATTAAACTGCCGACTAGGGAGGCGGGCGGCGGTGATCTGAGTCGGTAGGTTATCGATATTATTGTCATGTCAAAACAGCAAGAATGTCGATTTAATCATTACCATAGCCGGAAACAGAACACAAGGACTAATGAAGAGGAAAACTTGTGAGATATTTTATTCACACCATAAAGATTTTCGAAACGAGGACAACGCCAGAGGCGGCGGCAATTAAATCCGGTAGCTTCCGCGCACTTGGCCGCTTACGCCGCTCAAATGAGATTAAACCGAATAGGGAGGCGGGCGGTGATCAGTATCGATATTTTTCTGACATCTAAACGGCTCGAACGTCTATACAGTCATTTAGTTGAGGGAAATATAACACTAAGTTTAACTGGCAAAAAAAAAACCCGTTAAATTCTTTATTAGAATATAAGAAGATTTTTGAAACAAAGCGCGGGAGGCACTAGGTATTAAATGCGTTAGCCCTCGCGCACGTGGTCGCAGTTCGCGACGCTCAAACGAGATTATACTGCCGACTAGGGTAGTGGGCTGGAATGATCACAATCGGTGGTTTATCGATATTATTGTTAGTCAATACATCAAGAATGTCAATGTAATCATTACCATAGCCGGAAACAAAACACAAAGACTAGTGGACAGAAAAGCTTGTGAGATATTTAATTGCCAAATATGGAGGCGGGCAGTGATCAGTATCGATATTATTGTCACGTCAAAACAGCTAGAACGTCTATGTAATCATTAGTTTTGAACACAAAGACTATTTATTGTACAGGAAAACTTGTGAAGTCCTTTAATCAAGCTGGAAGATTTTGGAAACGAGGACAGCGCCGGAGGCGGCGGGAATTGAATGCGTTGCTTAAACGAAATTAAACTACTGACTAGAGAGGCATGTGACGGTGATCAGTATCGATGGCTTATCTCCTTTACTAAAAGCAGACAAAAATTTGAAATAATATATAAATATTCTGATAATATGGTTTTGAACTTATGTATATTTTCGCCAATATTGATAAGCTTATCTATAATATATATTGCGATAATATTACCTTTATCGATAGTCAAATCATCAATAATTCACACCACTGGCTTACTCGGTATGCATACGTGTAATATTGTCAGCGGGCTCATCCCGCGCGCTGAATTGAATAAACGTTGTGGATCGGCGAGGGAAATGGGGAATCAATACTTTTGTTTTTAAGAGGGTGGAAGCATTAAAATGTTCAATTTTGAAAAGTGCTTTTCGTTGTGACTTGCACAATAATAGGCAAGATGACTAAAAAATTCTGTTTAGTCCGTCAGTTAGATTATAAAAAAATATTGAATACGTATTTTTTTATTTATTTCTCAAACATACATTGACTAAGATACAATGCATTCAAGTTGCGCGTTACGTCACACTTTCGTACAATTTTTAATAAATAGTGACGTCGCAAGCCCCCACTCCTAAACATTGATGCTCTTTATCTTTGTGGGATTTTTTAATTTGATAAAGCGAAAAATATGTGGCTAGTATTTTTGTATACTCTAACTGACGGACTAAATAGAATTTTATTTTTTTAATGCAGTCATCATCCCTATTATACTCATGATGCCTTTAGATAAACAGAAAATTGTCGTTACGCGTAACTAGTAAATTTAAATTCAAGAACAAAACAGTATTTTAATCAAGGGTCGATTAAACGATTTTGAATGCCCAAGCTGGCACATTAAAAAAAATAAAAGGCATGGAAACAAAGAGCGGCAACTGTTTTTATTTATCTGTTATTATTGAAAAAGGAGGTTTCATTCATACGCGCGCCAAGCCGAAGCACGGGCCAGCAGCTGTGCACAGATGAAAAAGAAAAAAAGGGCACGCCAATTGTTTTTATTTTCAAATGGGCGTTGATGAATTGAAAAACCTTTTGTTTGTGATCTTTGAATTAAAAATGCAGTGTTAGTTTATAAATAAAATTAATAACTTCGACTGATGGCGATTTTTAACCGTGAGTTTTTTGGAAGTGTAAAAGTGGAATGTTTTATTCTATTCGAAAAGTGAATACAGATGAAAAATATTAGATGTAACACGTTTGTTCAGAGAGTACCGAAGACGCGACAATCCGTCGTTCATTTAGCGCGAAGTTGGTAAGGCTTGGCTTAACAAACTTTTTCTTTCATGAACCGCTCCCGTATTACGCATTCTAGCGGCAGCGGGTTGTCAGCGAGCTCGTGACGGTTATTTACGACCCGGCTATAATTATTAACCCTGCAATCGCAATCTGCCGACCTCTCATATTTTGCATTGTTTGCGATGCTGTCGGCGTTTCGGCCGCTCGTTACCCTACTTAGTGGATAGCGGGAAATTGCTGCCTAAAATTTATCGGAAAATGGATCTGCGCGTATGTTCAACATTATGTTGGTACTGTAGCACGAGCGGAATGAATGATCCAATCAGTATTACATGCATGTGTTTAGTGAGCTTAGATACACATGACCGAATAAGTACACGGTAGATAGTGACAAGTATCGCCTTAAGGCTGACAATTATCCTACTAATATTATAAATGCGAAAGTTTGTATGTATAGCTGGATGTTTGTTACTCTTTCACAAAAAAAACTACAGAATGGATTTTAATGAAACTTTTGAATAATATAGCTCATACACCCGAATAACATATAGGCTATGTTTCATCGAGCGAAGCCGCGGGCAGAAGCTAGTAGCTCATAAGTCGTCACCGATATTCGCCGACAGTTGTTGAAAGTCACCGACAGTTGCATATAGTCGCCGACAGTTGCATATAGTCGCCAACAGTTGCATATAGTCGCCGACAGTTGTATATAGTCGCCGACATTTGCATATAGTCGCCTGTTGCATATAGTCAGCGACATTCTCGTATTCGTGTCGTCTCGTGTTTTTGCGATACGCCGGCTATTGCAACTTGAATACAACTGCTTAGTAGTCGAATCTTGGCGTAGTTACTGTCTACCAGTTACTAAACTAATGTTAATCTTTTCGCAACATCAGTAATAGCAATATCGTAATTACTATGTCTGCCATCGCAATATATCTGTTGACTTCTCATATTCACCATTGTTTGCGCTACTCTCGGCGTCCGCTCGCATGTTTGCATACTCTGCGGATTATGTGAAATAACTGCCTGCCTGCCTGCCTGCATACCACTTTGGCACAATATCGCACAATGAGTATTATTTACCGCGTTCCTATTTAAAACTAATTCTATGATAATTACAGACGAATAGGATTGGTGTTATCTAATTTATTTAGGACAAACATTGATGAGCATTGAGAGAGGAAGAACACGTGACAAAGAGAGTGATGAGTATGAATGTTAGTGGATGGAGAAGAAGAGGAAGACCAAATAAGAGATGGATGGATTGTGTGAAAGATGATATGAGAGAAATGGGAGTGGATAGCTTGATGACGGCTGACCGGGACGTATGGAAAATGAAGACATGCTGCGCCGACCCCAGATGAACTGGGAGAAGGGCAAGAGGATGATGATGATTGATGAGCATTCAGAATGTAACATAACAAAATTAACCTATTCATTTCGCAGTTGTTGTTTATTTAAATGTCGTAAAAGGCGACTATTTATAATATTGGTTTATCGGATTTTGGGTATATGATTGTGTAGGCGACAAGCTAGCCACTTGTCACTACTTTTTCACAATTTTCCATCTAACCCAGCCCAGTTTTATTTTTGGCTTATTGTGGTTAAAGGGGCCTGCTGCTGCCCCTTTGACTCTGCCTACCCATTCGGGGATTATGGGCGTGATGTTATATATGTATGTAAAATGGGATAAAAAAGTGGTATTGTAATGGTTAGGATTAATTTGTGCTCATCGGCTTTAACGGAAAAGCCACGAAGCCGCGGACCAAAATACAAAGCATACTGTTTTCCAAAAATCTATTAGATACTTCAGCTCAGGATCATTCATACACATTCACATAGAGCTTTAGTACAATTTTAATGTTGAATAGAAATACTTAGAAGTAATAGAAGCACCTGCTTGCTGTTCGCAGATATGGTAATTGAAATTGGTGTACTTATTATTTACTTTTTTCTATGTAACGTAATTTGATTCAAATTATTTTCTCTAGCACTTGTTAGGTTAAGCTCCCATAGAATTCAGCGAAAATATTATAATATCGACAATACATGTAAAGAAATATACATTCTAGACAATATGTACTAGCTGTGCCTGCGGTTTCACCCGTGTTTATGGATGATGTTATATAGCCTATAGCTTTCCTCGATAAAAGGACTATCTGAAACTGAAAGAATTTTTCAAATCGGACCAGTAGTTCCTGAGATTAGCGCGTTCAAACAAACAAACTCATTAGCTTTATATTATAATCATAGAAGTATAGATTGTTTGCGAAAATAAAAGGTTAGTAAGGTAGGTTTTCAAGTAAGATATCTGCAACAAAAAAAAAATGGGCAGCTTTGGTTGGTAGCAACATACATAATTGAACAATTTAGCCTATGCGAGCTCCGTGAATCATAATCTGTGTCATGGAATAACTAAATTTCGCCATGACTTGCGAATGTTATGTTTAAGCTCAGAGCCGGACTTCAGTGCACTGCCTGACTCCACAGACCATGCAATAACTGACAGCACGATCATGTCGTTTCATCAGTCGGAGCCATTTGGTGCATTTCATATATACATAACATCACGCCCGCAATCCTCGAAGGAATAGGCTGAGTACAAGGAACAATAAAAGTCCTTAAACCACATTTAGCTGAAACATAAAATTGATTATCCGATTGCTTCAACCTACCTTTCCTGCTGATTTTACCGTGAATGCTACGTACCTAATCCGGCACTGCAAAAGCAAATAAATTAAAAAGCCTATTTTTACAAGGTCCAACTCACAAAGGGAGGATGACTTGCAATCTTCTTTATGGTGACATGTTTATAGCGGCGAAGATAAAGGAAATTATGTTGAGTTCGCTTAAACGAAAAAGGGAATGTTTTGTAAAGTACAATTAATTTGTGCTGCTTGCTATTTTTGTGTCAACGTGTACTATCAAATCACAATAAATGACGATGAAGTGTATTAACACCATTATTTGAATATTTTCATTATTGTCCTAATGTCAAGCCTTAAAAATCAAATTTGATTATAATATATCAACTGCAGCCTTTCTGTTATATTTTTTTTTAAAAAGTATGAAGGTTTCGGAAATTTTATATACTGGGCTGGAAGTTTATTACACTGCACATAGCAATTATCCCCGCGGTTTCACCCGCGATTATGGTTAATGTTATATAGCCTATAGCCTTCCTCGATAAATGGGCTATCAAACGCTGAAAGATTTTTTCAAATTAGCCAGTAGTTCCTGAGATTCAAACAAACAAACTCTTCAGCTTTATAATATTAGTATAGATAGCATAGATTCGAATATTTATATTCGTGGCAAGGATTGCTTTTCTATTTTGGTTAATGTAAACTGTCCAGAAGTCATTGTATCACAGAACCCTTTTTGTTAACGTTGTATAATCTTGTTCCAGTTTCAACAAGCTGTTGCTGCAAAAGGAGGAGTTAGAGCAAAAGCAGCTTCACCTCTTGCAGGTGGTGGAGAGCGAGCGCACCTCACGCTGGCAGTACGCGCAGCAATGCGACGAGCTCACAAACGAGGTCAAGAAGCTCAGGACTGAGGTAAGCTGTTCACACTAGGCGCTAGTGTGGTAGACAGCGAGCGCACCTCGCGCTCACAGTACGCGCAGCATTGCGACGAGCTCACCAACGAGGTCTAAAAGCTCAGGACTGAGGTGAGCTCAACGTACTCAAGTGGATGAGTTCATTACCGTTATTGCACTACAAGGTCGGGAAGCTCAGGACCGAGCTACGTTTATACTTGACCTAAATCGGTCCCTCCTGTTTAGCTCAATATGTTGCATACATATGTGGTCAAGTTTAACAATCTGATGCTATGATGACGATGGGTATATAAATAAAATATTCTGCAATATATTACAGCTATGCACATACAAGAAAGAACATGAACCGAGTACTAGGGCGGCGTCTACCACCAGCTTGTCCCCGACCGACTCACCAGACATAGACCCTGTAGAGTTGAGGAAGATCAAGAAAGTTCAGGTAATATGTCAATAACAGATAAAAGAGACGAGATTGCCAACTATCTTATTTGAAATGTCTAAGATTGAATATTTATTTATTTACATTCACTATTTATTTATTGTAGAGTTTCTTCCGAGGATGGCTGTGCAGACGTCGTTGGAAGCAGATCGTGGAGCAGTACATCAAGAGTCCCCACGCTGAGAGTATGAGGAAGAGAAACAGGTAACTCAGGGCAGAGAACGTCCAAAGCGGTATTTAGAGTGTGTGAACTACGCGCTCGCACTAAAAGTGGAAGTACTTCCGCTGAGCTAGGTGTTGCTTGCTCGGGGACCTAGGCCCAACTAACCGTCGCAGTGTATAACTAACTTCGTCAGCGCGATGCAGGATTGTATGGCGTTACTCTATGTTCGGTCGACGTAATTTGTTTACGTATTACTCGAGCTATAATCTTGAATATCTTGTGGCGCGGTCGCCACAATAGTATTACTTGTCTACGACAATGTGCTGGGATATTATAAAATATTTACCAAACTATGTTTCTTTCTTTCAGTCTTGTCTTCAAAATGGTTGAAGCCGAAGAAGAATATCTTGAGCAGATGGAAATATTGGTCTGTTGATTTCACTATAATTGTAAATTTCCGTGTTCGATTAGTAAAATAAAACGGGTTACTTTCTTATTTGAGTTTTAGTCTGTAAGCAAATTTTGTAATGTGCCAAATAAACATTTATTCTATTCTATTTGGGTAATTTGCAGGTGACGTGTTTTCTTAGGCCATTCAAGATGGCCGCCAGCTCAAAGAAACCGCCGTGTACACACGAAGACGTTAATTCCATCTTCCTAAACAGTGAAACTGTACTTTTCCTGCATCAGATCTTCTTCAAGGGACTTACTTCACGTATGGAATCTTGGCCCACACTCGTGTTAGGTGAGTTTTACAAATTAAGTTGATTGGTGTATTATTTTTTCAGTTCTATTTGAACTTGAATTTGAATCGTGAAAATCTTTCTACTTGAATTGTGGCTTGTTTGCGGATTATGCAATCATTTATTAATCAGTAGTATTTATTTGTGAAGGGCTATAACTTTAAAATAAAAATAAAGAGCTGATGTCTAAGACTTCAAAAAAAAAAACCCTAATGACATTGCTAAGTCTTAAAAAACTGTAATTTTAGTATACTACTTTTAAGTCAACAAAACTCATATCTTGAAGCATAACCTATTTACATACACGATGTTCTCGAAGCAAGTATTTAGTTGTGGACTGCATATAGGAGACCTATTCGACATGCTGCTCCCGATGCTGACGATCTACCAGGAGTACGTGCGCAACCACCACTACTCGCTGCAAGTGCTCACCGAGTGCAAGCAGAGCCAGCCCTTCGCGCAGCTGCTGGCCCGGCTCGAGAGCAAGTCGGCCTGCCAGAGTCGCAGCCTCGAGACCTTCCTCACCTACCCCATGCACCAGGTAGCTACTACTGTTCGCTGCAAGCGCTCACTGAGTGCAAGCAGAGACAGCTCTTCGCGCAGCTGCTGGCCCAGCTTGAGAGCAAGCTTGCCTGTCAGAGCCGCAGGTTAGAACCCTTCCTCACCTACGCCATGCACCAGGTGCCAGCTACTTTTGCTCGCTGCAGGTCCTAATCAGATGTAAGTCGAACCAGTCAATGTTTATTATCAAACATACATGAAAGCAGCTCTTTCTTTCTCATCTCCCAAAATCTTTGACTTTTGATTATAGTACTACTGTTGTTTGTTAATTCTCGACGATATCATAGTTTGACATGTTACCTTCTTTTCACTGTAAACGATTATTATCCAGATACCCCGGTACATCATCACGCTGCATGAGCTACTAGCGCACACGCCACACGACCACGTGGAGCGGCGCAGTCTGCAACACGCGCGCGCGCAGCTAGAGGAGCTCTCCCGGCAGATGCACGATGAGGTGACGCTTCCTAAAGGAGTTCTTCCTACTATAATAGTATTTCTACTGAACTGTGATCCTGAATTCGGCTAGTGCTGTCGGAGAGGGGATCGTCCCTCTAGATCCCTAACCCTCGATAGCGAAACCTTTTTTGATTGTGTCTGCCAAACAGCGGTACTGCATTTGTTTATTCCAAAATGATGCTTTTTAGGCATTTCCAATATAATATCACAAAGTAATAATATACTACGTACAACAGAGGGTCACTGCCCATACTTTAAAAGTTACTGCTTTATTTCGCGCAAAAACAGCGACAGTGGTGAGTAGTTGGGACTACAGCAAAGTTTAGTCTGTTTGTCAATAATAATACAAGATGGCGCTACAAGCACAGGTTATTTATTTCTTAGTAATAATACGCCATCTGTGTAAAATTTATGGTTTAAAAAAAAAAGATTATTTTGGTTTGTTTCTGAAGAAAATATTTTATATTCATGTTTTTCACCTTAATTTAATAAATTATCTAAGAAATGACGTAAATAACTTATTTTTCTTTTTCTTGTACGAAGTATATTATTACTATGTGATAATATGAAATTTGCAGGTGAGCGAGACAGAAAACTTAAGGAAGAATTTAGCGGTGGAAAGGATGATCATAGAAGGCTGTGATATTTTGCTGGATGTGAACCAAGTATTCATACGACAAGGTATGCAAAATTTAAACAATAATTTCATCCATCATCTCGACTTGAAAACCTAAGAACAAGAAAATATTTTTTTTTATATCTATCTTTTTAGGCACACTATCTCAGGTTGTAGGAAAGGGACGAAGGGCTTCCTTGCAAGCGAGACAAGCTTTCTTATTCAGCAATCACCTACTGCTGACTACCAGGGCCACTGGTGGGAGACTGCATCTGCCACCCGCCGGACGGCTTCCACTGCATGATGCTTTGCTGGTCGAAGATCCGTCAAATCATGACGATGATGGTACGTATATGAGCAATCTTTATTTAAGGGCTATTGAATAAATGTTAATATTGTAAAATGTTTGACAGATTCTACTTCAGTGTGTTCTTCTCCTGGAGGTGACGCCTATCAAGGAAAAGATTTTAAGATACTAGTTGAAGTTAAAGGAGAACAAATATGTGCTCATTTGGGTAAGTGTTTATTTTTGTAGAAATACCTATTGTGTAAATTAGTTTCAGCATCAGGATTCTATTCCGGAATCTGCCGACCCCTTTTTGATATCTGTAGATGTAATAACCGTTTTCCTTGCCTTCTATGTCGTAAAAGGCGACAAATTTTATATCGGGTTTTGCGTATGTGATTGAGAAGGCGACGAGCTAGCCACTTGTCACTACTTTGTTAGAATTTTATTGGCTGAATGTGATTAAATCGGCTTGCTGTCCTTTTGACTCTGCCTACACCTTCGGGGATTACAGGCGTGATGTTATGTATGTATGTATGAAGCTGTAATAATATGTGAGATTTCTTTAAATTTTGGGAGCATAAATCTACACTACCCGAATCTGTAATAGTCAATGTTTACTTGAAGACGAACAAAGTCAAAACCTAATACAATTCCTCTTGACATCCCTAGTGGCAGCGACATTAGAAGAGAAAGCGGCATGGACGAGCGAGTTGGCGCAATGCATGGAAAGTGCGGCGCTGACGGAGTTGCTGCGCGCGTGTGGCGCGTGCGGCGCCGCCTCTGCCTCGCTGCCTGCCTGCCGGTCGGACCGCGCGCTCTTCACCGACGACGTCGACATCCGCTTCAGCCGCACGCTCAACTCGTGCAAGGTGCCGCAAATACGCTCAGCCACGCCGCAGCGGCTGCTACAGAGACTCACCGGTGAGTTCTGAGAGATCTTGGCTCGGTGCCCCCTGCCGCTCCAACCGCGCGCTCTTCACCGACGACGTCGACATCCGCTTCAGCCGCACGCTCAACTCGTGCAAGGTGCCGCAAATACGCTCAGCCACGCCGCAGCGGCTGCTACAGAGACTCACCGGTGAGTTCTGAGAGATCTTGGCTCGGTGCCCCCTGCCGCTCCAACCGCGCGCTCTTCACCGACGACGTCGACATCCGCTTCAGCCGCACGCTCAACTCGTGCAAGGTGCCGCAAATACGCTCAGCCACGCCGCAGCGGCTGCTACAGAGACTCACCGGTGAGTTCTGAGAGATCTTGGCTCGGTGCCCCCTGCCGCTCCAACCGCGCGCTCTTCACCGACGACGTCGACATCCGCTTCAGCCGCACGCCGCAGTACCTGTTACAGAGGCCTATCGGTGAGTTCTGATAGTTCTCGCCTTTTCGACCATGTATCCTTTTACTTTTAATAAACTAGTTTTTACTGTCACATCATAAACTTCCGACTTGACCAGACAGTTTTCAAAATCTTCCAGGCAACATACAAGGTACTAAAGGTTATCAAGGCCGTTTCAAACTGTCCATGCAGTTTCAGATGTTAAAAATTAATGGTTGACTTAGCAGAAATTAGTAGGTTGAGTATCTGATATTTTTTTAATAAATATCCTTGTACTTCGTTTATAACGTTGCGTCTGTCATTGCAGATTTGCGGTTCCTATCGGTGGACTTCCTGAACACGTTCCTGCTGACGTATCGCGTGTTCACGGACGGCGTCACGGTCCTGGAGGCACTCAAGCAAGTCTTCTACGAGCAGTCACAGCAAGAGTTGGAGTTGGCTCCTCCCCCGGACGCCACGAGGAAGACCAGCGCCGCTAGCTCCGTATCTGGTGAGACCTATTAATGAATTTTATTGTATTGACCTTTATTCTGTTAGAAATGCAATGATGTGAACTGATTGTAGGCTTATGTTTTGTGAGATGCAAGCCATTGTTATGAAATTCCGTACCTCTAGAGATCAGAACGGAACTCAAAGGCTTCTCGCACTTGGAGTGACTGCGGCTTGAAAGGATACAAATAAGTATCAAGAGTCTACTCTAAACTGTAAGGTCTCGGTCACTAAGTGCGTGTGTCTTTTTACTATCTATATATTGATATATTCTTGAATTGAATCCTTCTTTTAAGTCATGCCTTAATTTGTTTTTTCTTGTCATGTTTTTACTTTTTTCCTAAAGTTTGTCATTAAGGTGAGGGGTACCGGCCACGTTTAAAAGATATTTTAGTTTTATTATTCTTCATAGGTGTATATGATCTTTTGTAAATGTGATTGCTTGTTTTAAATGGATATGCCGATAAGTAGAAATATGGTCGGTAAGAAAGAATGTAAGTGCTATTTTTATTTAAATATTTAGGGTAATCTAGGGTAATCTTATTAGGCTTTCTACGAATGGAGATAAAAAAAATGCTTTGAAGATTGCTATTAACTATCATTAGAAGAATTTGCTTAGTTTTAATTTCCAAAGATGTAACAGAATAGTTACCAATGGATTTAGTAAAAAAAAGTGAAAATTCGCAGGTTATGGATCAGAATACAGTGACAGAGATTGGCAGTCACGATTCTGGAGAACATCAAGGAAAAGTAAGAACTTCAGATTATTTAGATCACGTGGATTAAAAGAAAATTATAGATAACGATATCTTTGGAAATGTAGCTAGCCTTAATAGGGGAGAACCTCCTTTCATTGCTATAACATTGAATATAACATAATAAAATACAGGTAAAATACGGTAAAGTATAGTACAACGAACCGAATAAAGAACTAACCATGTTGCATAAATCATTGTAAGCTAACTGATAGTAGCTAGTTCAGTAAATTTTAATAATTTCAGGTGAAGAAGATGACAAGCTGTCTCCGTATTTAATGGCCCCATCTCGAAGAACGTCTTCTGTGAGCAAGGTATGTATAACCGTTGTTTTTTTTTCATCGAGTATGTAGTATCAAATTTTAATTGATATTCGTATTCTCATTCTCAAAATACAACTGCGAACGAATATATTTTTTCATTATAATTCATACGTCCATTAGATAACTGTTGCTGAAATTTTTATTGATGAATGTAAAAAATATATGAATATGAGAAAATTAACTTTAATGTTATGACGTTTTTCTAAAACACTTTGTCAATTTAAACACGCTTACGGAAGACTGAGGAGGATAACAGTCACTTGACAATACCTAAAATAATGGCCACATCATCGAGCAACGAGACTCTCAAAGGTAACGACGATTTCGAAAGCTATTAATGTTATGAAGTTTATATTAAGTAAAAGGGTAATCTACAGCTAGATTTTATAGCACATTCGCACGTCTCGTTTAAATACCTGCTGGACATGAGTTCGAGTCATGCTGTCACGACAACCTTCTTTATTAGTGAAAACATGCAGGTCTACTCAGATACGTCCATTTACATAATTTATTTCCCAAAGGCACATCACCGTCGTCCCCCGGAGCCATAAGCTCTGTCACGCTGGTGGGGAGCCCCAAGAAGGCCAGTCCGGAGCACACAGCCACCAAGACCACGAAGTCCCCTCCGAAGGACAATGACGCCGCCGCCGGCATCACCAAGGACGAGAGCATCGAGCTGGTGGACCAGAGCGACGAGGACATCAAGTACAAGGAGGAGGAGCAGGAGAAGAACAAGTACAAGATCGATGACAAGTTCAAGATCTCGCAGCGGTTCTCGGAGGTATGCTGAAGATGGTGTGGATAAGCTATGGAATATATGGGAAATTATAAGCAATCCTAAATAACTAGCTGGTGTAGGTTACTATTTGGCAATCAGTCAAATTGGTACTTTCTAAGCTATCAGTAATTACAATGCGTCGACTTCGTGGTAAAAACCTGATGTTACATTATTTACATGGAAATGCTTAAAAATTCTGTAGAGTAGACTTACTATGGGTTTTACGTACTTAGGCGCTACTGATTTTGAAATTATACCATTAATTAAGATTACTACGGTGAATTCATTATAAAATACTTGAAGCATACATTGCAAATGCCTCCAACCCGAAACGTTCATAATCAGACTGATGATGAATCGAAGTATGTGCAGCGGGTGCGCACAATGTCGGAGAGTCCGCGTCGGCTGGCCCCGTCGTCCGCCGCCAGCGCAGCCGACGCGCGCCGTCGCTCCGACAGCGCCAAGGACGCTGCCGCCGGCACCGCCGCGCCTGCCGAGCCGCGCCGCGCCTCTGACTCCAACGCCGCTAAATACGCTCATAGGCGGTCAGTCAGGTCAGTTTCTCTAGGTGGGGCTGGTGCGTGATGGCTGTGGCGTTGGTTGGACATCAGGCAGTCACTGCAGCTAGTGTGACAGCACGAGTTAATGTGGTGTCCGATACCGATACCGTTTTAATAGTGAGTAATTACAGTTCGATTGTTAGATGCAAGTTGTAAAGTGGCTAAAGAGATCGGAAAGCTCTAAACATGCTGCATTTTAAGTAAAGATACCTGAGAAGTATAGAGGAGTCTGATGCCAGCGCTGCCAGATACGCACGTAGGCGGTCAGTCGGGTCAGTTTTTTTTAGGTGGGGTTGGCTGCGTGATAGCTGTTGCGTTGGTCGGACTACACGAAGTTGCTGCAAGGGTACCTGAATAATGTTGCGTCCGATTCCGCCGCTCTGATGGTGAGTAATGTCAGTTCTCTTGTTAGAAGCAGGTTGCACATAGGCGGTAGGTCAGTTCCAATAGGCCCTTATTGGTAATTGTATTACACCCTTGAGTTTAAATCGGTTATCGGGCAACACAAAGATCCCTATGACTGGCATCCGAGCCCACTATAACAAATATGTGATAATAAATAAATCAGGTTAGTTTATCTACAGGAGAATTGATTAGGCAGTGGATATTACGTTATATACAGCAAAACGAAGGTTGTCTTGGCTGGTAAGCAGAGCAGAACATAGAAAGAACAGATGCTTGACAACGCTTCCGAACACTAATTATCTGATCAATACTTTAGTTGCCGGCAATCATCGCGCTGTTAAATAAATTTTAATCATTGCTTTTAATCATTTTCTATAGAGATGTTTGCACAAGCAGAATTATTATTATATATTTTGCGCAATAATCTCCCAGTTTGTCTAGACTACAGCTAGGTTGTAGTGCTTGACTGATTGTACCGTGGTCGTCAGCAGCGAGCGGCGCTACACCAACTCATCGATCAACAGCGAGCGTCGCCGCTACTGGGGCGGCTCCGAGCCGCGCTCCTCCGTCACCTCGCAGGCCTCGCAGGCCGCGCAGGTGAGGATTACT